>SJYX01000743.1:162729-242757 GCA_006410675.1 Oreotragus oreotragus | reverse complement strand
AGGGACTCCATGGACTGCAGCCCACCAGGCTCCTCCATCCATGGGATTTTCCAGGCAAGAGTACTGGAGTGAGGTGCCATTGCCTTCTCCGATGTCTATCAATCTGAGTGAGTGAGTGAAGTCGCTCAGTCATGTCCGACTCTTTGTGACACCAGGGACTGTAGCCTACCAGGCTCCTCCGATCATGGGATTCTCCAGGCGAGATTACTGGAGTGGGTTGCCATTTCCTTCTTCAGGGGATCTTCCTAACCCAGGGATTGAACCCGGGTCTCCTGCATTGCAGGCAGATGCTTTAACCTCTGAGCCACTTATGTATATCTATATCTTTGTCTGTATTTATATCTATTTCCATGTATAATATATCCATCTATACTTATAGTTCTAGATATATTTCACTTTTTTAACATCTAAGATTTACATATAAAATACAGATATAGATGAATATATTTAAGCATTTCTTTGGGATTGTACTGTGCTATTATAACTATAACTCAAGAAGTACCTGATTAAATTATCAAACTGAATGACACAGATTGCAAACACATTAACCCTGGTGAGGACTGGGAGATCACAAAGACCTCAGATTCTTTTGGATAACCACCCCCAGAACCACTTACATCTTAAATGGGTTTCCTGGTAATGAGAGATGTTTGAGAGATGAGGAGAGATATTCTGTGGGAAGAAAGTTTCTGAGTGTCCCTTCTAACAAGGCATGCAACCAGCTTTAAGTTAAGAATGAATGGCAAGTAAGGGTACCTCAAAATCTCTCTTTTGTGTCTTTATATATATAAGACTACCGTGTAGTATATTGTGAGGGCTTCCCTGGTAGCTCAGTGGTAAAGAATCAGCCTGCAATGCAGGAGATGCAGGTTTGATCCCTGGGTTGGGAAGATCCTCTGGAGGGGGTCATGACAACCCGCACCAGTATTATTGCCTGGAGAATTCCTTGGACAGAGGAGCCTGGTAGGCTATAGTCTATGGGGTCGCAAAAAGTTGGACACAATTGAGTGACTAACACTTTCACTAAAGTCTCACTGAATTGAGAAGGTAGGTAAGAAAATAAAGCTTTAGAGGTTATCATTTTATTTCAAATGGCAAAAAAACAACTCAGATCAGAATCCAGATTTCTTAATTCTTGATCTCAAGCAGCTTCCAGGAAGATGCTTTGTTAAAAAGGATCGTGGCTCCCGACACTCCTGAAATTCTAAGAAAACTGAAACATTACTTACTCCAATCCTCGTTTTCTTATTCTGAATAAATTCTACTTTGATAATAAATGTAGCATTAACATTTTAAATTAAATTTATGGATTCCATTCATCAAAAAGATACGGTTTCAAGAGAGCAATTATTTATATTTTTTAGCTTAAGTCCATCACCTAAAGCTTCCCAGGTGGTGCAGTGGAAAAGAATCTGCCTGCCAATGCAGGAGATGTAAGATATGCAGGTTCCATCCCTGGGTCAGGAAGATCCCCTGGAGACGGAAATGGCAGCCCATTCCAGTATTCTTGCCTGGGAGATTCCATGGACAGAGGAGCCTGGCAGACTACACAGTACATGGGGTCACGAAGAATCAAACGCAACTGAGTGTGCGCACTCATGCACACACCCACGCACTCATCACCTAAAAAGGTACATTTTATTTTTTTCTTGGGCATAAGAGGTTTTGAAAGCCTTGGCTCTAATAGCAGAAACATATCCATGCCTGTTCAGAACCCTACAAATCCTAATTTAGCTCTTTTTTCATTGTGGTATTATGTTTCCTGCAAGTTGTACCATAGACAAGCCGAGATGGTTCTTCCGCCATTGCTGGCGGCAGAAACGCTCCTACTGTCGAAGGAAAGACCTTTAGAGGCCGAATCCCATAACTTCATGTATTAAAGGATCCTAAACTTGGTGGCCTAAAGCAGCAAAAGTTTATTCTCCCATCGTTCTGGAGCTCAGAACTCAGCGGCTGGGTTAGAATCCGGGTGTCCACGGAGCCACAGTCCACGCAGAGGCTCCCGGGGAGCGTCTCTGTCTCGTCTCAGGCTCTCTGAGGTCACCGCCATTCCCTGTGGACGGATCTCTCTGCGCTCTGCGTCTCTGGCCACGCTCTTCCTTCGCTGGGTCTGTAGTTAAACCTCTCTCTAGCTCCTTTCTGTAAGGATATTTGTGGTTGGATTTTAAGGCCCACCCTGAGAACCTTCTTATTTCAAAATTTTTAATTTTTACCTTAATGATCCTTTCCCCATAAAGTAAATCCCCGGGTACCAGCAGTTAGTAAAACACTAATTTGAAAAGATACGTGCATCCCAATGTTCCCAGCAGCGCTATCTACAAAAGACAAGACAAGGAAGCGATGCAAGTACCCATCACAGGTGAGTGGGTAAAGATGTAATGTGCACATGTGCACCGCAGGGTACTGCGGGCCACGAAATTAACGCAAGTCTGCCATTCACAACAGGGTAGATTAACCTAGAAAGTGCCAAGTGAAGTAAGGTGAAGATAAATACTGTAGGACATCACGTATGTAGAAGTTAAAAAGTAATACAAATGAATATATATGCAAAACAGAAATAGACTTACAGCTACAAGAAACTAACTACTGGTTACCAATGGGGAAACGAAGGTAAAGGGACAGATTAGGGATATGGGATTAAGAGATACAAATTACTATGTATTAAATAGATAAGCAACAAAGATACAATGTATAGTGCAGAGAATCACAGCAAGTATCTTGTAATAACTTTTAATAGAGTATAATCTGTAAAAATGCTGAATCATTATGCTGTATACCTGAAATTAATGTAATAATGTAAATCAGCTAAACTTCAACTTTAAGAAAAAGAACTTGAACATCTTAATGGGCCATATTCTGCCTACCACATTTCCCCAAATCATTCAGTTTGATAAGTTTAGTTTTTTGTTTATAATTCTTATTGCTATAGGAAATTAAACCACGTTTTGAACACAACTATCCATTGATTAATATTTTCACTTGCTTTCAACATGCATTTGAATGTCATACATACATAGATATGGTTTCAAATTCCTGTTATCTAAGTAAACCTATTGTATTTTTCAAGTTATACAGTTTATTATTAAATTTTAAACTTTATTTTTAGCTGTTTTATTGGTTTTGTGGATAAAAAGTTAAATAAAATATAAGTATTGGCTTCAAAGAAATTAGCATAAATGCACTTTCAAGGTTATTCCAAAGTGTGGCTAGACTAATAAAAGTATGCTTCTTCAGGTAATTCACTACTAAAAACAAAGGATTTAAGGGCTTAAATGCAACCCCCCTTTTTCATGTCTTCCACATGCTCCCCAATCACTCTAGCTACAAACAGAAAAGAAGATGAACAAATCACCATCTCTCAAAAGGAGGATGATTAGGAAAAAATGCATGGTGACAAACTATATTATGTTCATAATCTGATCTTTCAAGGCAGCATAGAAAGATTTCACAGTTTTCTAACAGTTCAGCATAAACAATTTCCAGTTCAGCATAAACAATTTTTTAAAATGAACATGCTATATGCATCAGTTGAGTATTTAAACAACCTAAAATGACATATAATGGGGAAGCTGATAACACCAATACCTTAAATCATGCCATATTGATCAGTTTTTTACAGAAAGAAATGAAAAAAACTCAAACTCAAACTCAATGGATGAAAAAAATTATACCATGGTGAAGGAGTTCATACTTTTAGGATTTACGACAGACTCGTGGTTACAGAGAGTTCTCTTTGATATCTTCCTCATCATATATATCAGCAGTCTTATAGGGAACGTCACCCTGATTTCTCTGATCTGTGTTGATTCTCGGCTCCACACACCCATGTATTTCTTCATTGGGAATCTTTCATTTCTGGATCTCTGGTATGCTTCCGTCTATGGCCCCCAAATCCTAATGACCTGCATCTCTGAAGACAAGCGCATCTCTTTTGCTGGCTGCTTAGCTCAGTTCTTCTTCTCTGCTGGACTGGCCTACACTGAGTGCTACCTGTTGGCTGCCATGGCTTATGACCGCCATGTGGCCATCTCTAACCCATTGCTTTACTCCCAGGCTATGTCCTCAAGTTTACGTGTCAGTCTTGTTGCAGCTGCCTACGTTAGTGGCTTTGTGAACTCAACCATCATCACCAGTGAAACATTTACCTTGAGCTTCTGCGGCAACAACGTCATTGATGATTTCTTCTGTGACCTGCCCCCCCTTGTCAAGTTGGCCTGTGATGTGAAGGAAAGCTACCAGGCCGTGCTGCATTTCATACTTGCCTCCAACGTCATCACTCCCGCCGTGCTTATCCTTGCCTCCTATCTCTTCATCATCGCGGCCCTCTTGAAGATCCGCTCCACCCAAGGCCGCTTGAAGGCCTTCTCCACCTGCGGCTCTCACCTGACAGCTGTCACCTTGTACTATGGGTCAATTCTCTTCATTTACTCCCGGCCAAGTACAAGCTATGCCCTGGAGCGGGATAAAGTGGTGTCTGTGTTCTACACAGTGGTGATTCCCTTGTTGAATCCCTTGATCTATAGCTTAAGAAATAAGGATGTTAAAGATACCTTGAGGAAAATGTTAGATAGAGCAAAGTTTCTTTAGCAAAGGCTTTGGTAAACAGTAGATATAATGGTCATCTGAGTTAAATTCACCCATTCCAGTCCATTTTAGTTCACTGAGTCCTAAAATGTTGACGTTCACTCTTGCCATCTCCTGTTTGACCACTCCCAATTTGCCTTGATTCATGGGCCTAACATTCTNCCTGATGCTGGGAAAGATTGAGGCCAAGAGGAGAAGGGGATGACAGAGGATGAGCGGGTTGGATGGCATCACCAACCCGATGGACATGAGTTTGGGTAAACTCTGGGAGTTAGTGATGGACAGGGAGGCCTGGCATGCTACGGTTCATGGGGTTGCAAAGAGTCGGACATGACTGAGCGACTGAACTGAACTGATGCTTTGAGACTAAAAACTTTCACATCTATTACCTATTTGAACTTTAAAATCCTTAGTTGGAAGATATTATCCCCATTAAGAAATATATTTGGCAAAACTAATTATCTGGCCTTAATAAAGGAAAGACTTATGGCTCTAATTTCATTTTTTTCTCCTTCAAGTAGGGAACATTTTCCACAATCCCATTCAAATTCTTTAGCAACTAAACTATCTTCTCTAGTATTTAGAATCCCTGTATGGAAAGTTAAAGCTACTTTAATAATTTTTTCTTGTTTTCACTTGAAAAATAGTTAAGTTTTCTAAGTAATAGCATCATCACAAGTGAAAGTGGCTCAGTTGTGTCTGACTCTGTGGCACTATCTATGGACTATATAGTCCATGGAATTCTGCAGGCCAGAATACTGAAGTGGATAGCCTTTCCCTTCTCCAGGGGATCTTCCCAACCCAGGGATCAAAGCCAGATCTCCCACCTTGCAGGCAGATTCTTTACCAGCTGAGCTACAGGGGAAGCCCAACATCATCACAAATTATCAAGGAATATGTGATCCATGGTCATCAGGGAAAACCTACCAATGTTTTTCCACTTTAGGACTTCCATTTCCAACATTCTCAGGAGCTCATCTACCTGCAAAGGATCACTTCTGCATAGCTGGTATAAACACATACATTCATTGGGATTTCAGTGCCTTATAAAGGTTTAACATGATTCTTGGCTCTTAACTGACTTCCAATATTTAGGTAATTGAAAAGCATGATTTCTTTTTAAATACCCATAAACCATTTTATTAACAAGTGGGGGCTAAGAATGCTTTATAGGCTTATCCCTCCCAATGTCCAAACCTAGAAATTAGGCTTATATGTACTAGTCATCTGCTCTTTAGTAAGGAAAAACATCACCCTTCATCACACCTAAAGAAAAGCATGCTGCAGGATCCAAACAGAGGCCCTCACCTCAATCTTAAACAGTATGAACCATCAAGACTCAGATCGTATACCTTGAAGCTGATTTTATAATCAACTGTGATAGTCACTTGGGAGTATTCCTCTTTAAAACCTAATAATGTTTCCTTAAATCCTTGGGGTGGGGGGAGGGGTGGTGGAAGGGAAGGGACTGAAGCATTTAATCACTAGTAGTGCATACAATTTCAACCTTACCTTTCCCCAACTTGTTCAGTATCAATCCCTTGATAAAATATCTAAGAAAGGAGGATCTGACAGTCTGATCTCACCAACCTCCTTCTAGATGACTGTTTAGTCTACCAAGCTCATTTCTTCATTCCCTCCCTTCTGAAAAGATTGTACCTAAAAAGGAAGATGAAAATAAAGTTTATTTTTCCTATTAATTGAACACAGAGGACTAGGAGAGATTATGGGGTGATGAATATTGAACAACTTCCCATTTACTTTCAAAATTAGAAACTCTGCTTATTATGTAAGAGATGGGGCTCAGATTGATGATAAAGCATCTCACTAGGCTTAAATAACTCCCATACCAAAATATTTTATTTAAAATGTTAAGGAGTGACACATTTGCTTCATCAACCAATGAGATTATATCGTTCTCAGCTTTTCTGGAGCAATTTCTGACTTTGCTTTCCATTCTAAGAGAAAGTATGAGGACATTTCTAGGATGAGAAACTAAGAGGACACTTGACAAGTTTATTTCAAAATTGGGATATAAGTTAAGACTAGTGACAGCACATTCTATGCTAGATGACCCCCACAATTTCACTTCAGGTATCATAGCAGCTCTGAAGTTACACTAACTTAAGAAATACTAAAAATGTGTCTATCAATTTACCTAGTGCCATCATGAGCACATACATCATCTCATTTGACACTAATGAAGCTGTGAGGAAGATGCTATCATTTCCCTTTTACAGTCAAGGAGGCAGAGACTCCAAGAGGTCAACTGCCCTTCGGTCTGGGACCAAGCCAGGAAATGAATCCAGGGCCTTGGTCCCCAGAGGCCCACGATGGATTTCAGAGAAATCTAGAGCTCCTTCAGTGTAAGACATTCATCAGCTCTGACTTACATTCATTCAAGGCAGTCAAAGTGGGTGCTGAGACTTGATGACTTTGTTACATGAATACCTGTAACATACAGAAAGGAAAAGCTATAAAAAAATTAACTACTGAATAGGACTAATAGGTACTTAACAATAAATGTAGATGACTGAGTTGAACTTAATTCCCATTTTTTTATCCAAGTGCCAAGAAACATTACAAATGTATATTTTTAAATGTATAATTGCTTTATTCATTAGCCCTAAGATTAAAGAACAAAAGATGAAGAAGAAATTATATGCTCCCTAGCTCTGAATTTTTTTTTTAATGAGCCAGCATCATTTATCATAAAATGAACATCTGGCATTAGATCTATTTTGATAAAAACTGTGTCTGAAGAAGAGTATTTTACTTGCCATTTTTTAAAATGTAGGTTATATAAATGGGCTTTCCAGGTGGCACTAGTAGTAAAGAACCTGCCTGCCAATACTGGAGTCGTAAGAGACAAGGGTTCAATCCCTATATCGAGAAGACACCCTGCAGGAGGGCATGGCTACCACTCCAATATTCTTGCCTGGAGAAACTGACAGAGGAGCCTGCTGGGCTACTAGTCTATACGTTTGCAGAGCTGGACACAACTAAAGTGACTTAGCGTGCACACAGGTTACAGACATACATCTAATTATAAGAAAAATAAGGGATGTATTTAAGAAGTATCATAAAAGCATTTAAAAAATAATTCTGAGGCTAAAACTTGGGAAGTTGCACTTTTAAATGCATAGGTATGCAACTGCAACAAAACAAAGCCAGAATTCACATTCCTTGAGGGAAGGAAATACCTAGTAAGTTTTATAAAGTTCAGTGACATCTCTGAAATACCAGTAGTAAAAAAATATTATTACTGACATGTTTTCTAGAGTAGCTACTTCTTAAACAGTTGAACAAATTTATACATATCTGTGTGATATCTGGCCAGTCTAATTTGTATCGAGGGTAAGAAATCAAATCAGCTGATTTAGGATTCTATTGTAAGTTTACCTTTATAACTAATACATAGGAAGTAAAAATGTAAATTTAAACTACTTCCTAGCTAGTTTGAGAAAATCTCTTCCTAATGGAACTGACTTATATTCTAATATACATAGAAAGGACAAAGACTATGACTCTAAGAATGATTTAAAAACCAGGCAAATATGTAATCATTTAACTTATAGAATTGCATGATTTCCTCAAAAAATATATGTTAGGCTATGTTTCTTATGTATTATGCTTGCTGTCTTACTCAAATGTGTCTGGAGCCATTGAATGAACATATTTTATACTCAGCTGAGAGATTTTTATCATTACACTTAAAGGCAGCAGGGTGCATAATTAGGTATGCCTACCATCTGCATCGCCCTCCAGGTGCAAGAGACATTAGCTTTATTTAATATTATCACAACATTAATTTTACTCCATTAATTTATGTCATTTGTCCTTTATTTCAAACTCAGATTGCCAATACTAAAGCACTGGAGGTGATGACCGAATTCTGGTTTCAGTTAAAGTCTTGTAAACAAAATCTTAACCTCATTAACTAATACTCTTAAAACAGGAATTGAATGGCTTCCTTTTACATTTCAAAAAGGAATCTACAAACAAAACCATTCAGTTTTTTCCAGATAGTATATTGAGAGATCTTTTTTTTTTTTTTGTAGGGCATAATGACAAGGCACTAGAAAACTTTAAATCACATTATGAACAAGCTATTTTTCTTTCAGTTCTTTTAAGTCCAGAAGTGTCTCCATTGAGTCATTAACACCATTCTAGTATTTGTAACTCTCCTTCACAGAGTGTAGACTTCAAGTTTTCATCCTTGGTAGGCAATGGTATTTTGACAATTTAATAACATTGCTTTTTGCTCATAGTTACCCTAAAATTTACGGCAAATAACATGGTTTTCCACTTAAAGTAGTGAGATACAACTCTGCTTTTAAGCACACTTAAGTTAAATGGGAGTCTATTTTAATGATAAATATTTAGTAATTAATAGCAGAGTTGTATGAGGACATGGAACAACAGACTGGTTCCAAATAGGAAATGGAGTACATCAAGGCTGTATATTGTCTCCCTGCTTATTTAACTTATATGCAGAGTACATCATGAGAAACGCTGGACTGGAAGAAACACAAGCTGGAATCAAGATTGCCGGGAGAAATATCAATAACCTCAGATATGCAGATGACACCACCCTTATGGCAGAAAGTGAGGAGGAGCTAAAAAGCCTCTTGATGAAAGTGAAGGAGGAGAGCGAAAAAGTTGGCTTAAAGCTCAACATTCAGAAAACGAAGATCATGGCATCCGGTCCCATCACTTCATGGGAAATAGATGGGGAAACAGTGGAAACAGTGTCAGACTTTATTTTTTTGGGCTCCAAAATCACTGCAGATGGTGACTGCAGCCATGAAATTAAAAGACGCTTACTCCTTGGAAGAAAAGTTATGACCAACCTGGATAGTATATTCAAAAGCAGAGACATTACTTTGCCGACTAAGGTCCGCCTAGTCAAGGCTATGGTTTTTCCTGTGGTCATGTATGGATGTGAAAGTTGGACTGTGAAGAAAGCTGAGCGCCGAAGAATCGATGCTTTTGAACTGTGGTGTTGGAGAAGACTCTTGAGAGTCCCTTGGACTGCAAGGAGATCCAACCAGTCCATTCTGAAGGAGATCAACCCTGGGATTTCTTTGGAAGGAATGATGCTAAAGCTGAAACTCCAGTACTTTGGCCACCTCATGCGAAGAGTTGACTCATTGGAAAAGACTCTGATGCTGGGAGGGATTGGGGGCAGGAGGAGAAGGGGACGACCGAGGATGAGATGGCTGGATGGCATCACGGACTCGATGGACGTGAGTCTGAGTGAACTCCGAGTGATGGTGATGGATAGGGAGGCCTGGCATGCTGCGCTTCATGGGGTCGCAAAGAGTCGGACACGACTGAGCGACTGAACTGAACTGTATGAGGATATGGTAAAGATTCTATGCAAAACCAGTCAAATTTTTTTGTTGTTTAGTCGCTAAGTTATGTCTGACTCTTTGCGACCCCATGGACTGAGTGAGCCAGGTTTCCCTGTCCTTCATTGTCATCCGTGGTTTGCTCAAACTCATGTCCATTGAATTGGTGATGTTATTCTGCATCCAACTTCAGAAGAAAAAAGACATGGTTACATAAAAATGAAAACAAATCTATTTAAAGAAAGCTTCTGAATTTACATTACTCTATGTCTTTCAGGATATAACACTACAATAATCATCACATTCCTTGACAGCTTATGATATGCATCATTTAAATAGTTATCTAATTTTCCAAAGCAGGGTAAATCTGTTAAGTTTTCCTGAATGCATAAAGGACCTTTAGGGAAATGAAACGTAGAGTGTGGAATTTTGAATGCCAAATACTTCAGGGTAGACACGTGAAAAATCACAACTTCTAATACATCAATAAGAAAATAAGAGAAAAAGTAGGTTTTCCAAGGATAACTATTTCAGAAAATACACATGCGAGGAGGGGAAGGATGTCAGAAGGAGGGAGAAAGGATCACAAAGAATCAGCAAATGACACAACTTTCTGAAAAATATCCTTTATTAAATGAACAAGTTAAAGCACCCTCTTAGGAGCTGCCTTTTTGATGATGGTTGTAATGTTTTTGAAACATCAAGAAATATTTTCCGTGAGAGAATTCTGAGGTCATTATCATTCGTCTGTCACTGTCTTGAAAGAATTCCTTTGTAGGGCCTATGACTGAACTTACCAGTACTTGAATGATAAATAAAATTCCTAGAAAAATGATACAATTTTTTCTAATTTACATAAAATGGAGTAACTGTATTTTGAAGGCAAAAAGCTGCAAGGTCAATTATACAAAAATCATAGTAACCATATTTGCTTTCCTAGTCTCCACACTCTTCATTTAGAAATGTTCCTGCCACCAACATTTTTTCTTTCCTTGAGGTAACAGAGTCCAATCACGTCATAAAAATAAAATAACTCCCTTTAGGAAGAGTCAAAGTTAAACGTTACTTTTTGGTAGACAAAGTTGAGGAACATCTTTGCACAAATCAAATGCATTCCAGAATACTTGTCACTGACACGAAACAACACACCAGGGCTGCTGAAAGCAGGTGATGATAGTTCTGACATCTCCACACCTAGATCTCAAAAGCTTATTGATTCTTGTCTCCCTGCAGGCATCCTTTCAACCTCTCCACTCACTATGATGGAGATCTGAAGAAAGGCACTAAATCACTGTCTGGCACTCTCAGACAGTAAGCTAGATGACCAGATCTAAGGCAGTTTGGCACAGTAATCTCAGAGCAGGGAAGAGCTTCTTTTGCTTCTTTGAATCAATCAAAACCGGCTTTATCAAGGCCTTAAAATGGAAAAAAAAATCTTTTTCTTGTCTTTCATGAATTTTAATCTTTCATGTTTCCAATTCCATCACTATTCTGATAAATGGGTTCTACTGACCTGCTACACCACACTGCAACATCAGCTGCTATGTATCAGTAGATGTTGAAATTAAACACATCATCATTTTCACTATCATCATCTTTCAAAAGATGTCACGAAGAAACCAGAAATGTCTGGCATTCATCGATGTGATTTAATCACACAAGCAAATATACTGAACCTATTGTGGCCAAGCCACAATCATGAGCTGTACATGGTCTTGAGCTGCATTTGGCATTAATACTATAATGTTCAAGTCTTCAAACTCTTTGCTCAAATGCTCTTCCTTCCCCACAGAGAAATCTTACGTTTCCAAGAAGGAATAATATAAGAAACATAAGCCTCTGTCATTCTCTAATGCTGATGCATCTATATTCCTTGCCTCTCAAATCTTCTTTTTCTTCCTTTCTTCCCTCCTTCTCTTCACATCCACATGCTTCGACTTTGTTAATTAATTGCAGTTCAGGAGGGACGCTTTCCCCTAGTGTTCCACACCCCTAAGTGGCATTCCCACTGCTTTGTTTTGAATTCAATATAAAGGCCGTAGCTAGCTTAACCAAAACAAGGTAATACCATGAAATTAACCACAACTTATAATTCAATCATCTACAAAATGAATAAAAATGTATACAGTTGCTCCTATTTGCCAGGCACAGCAGTGGTAGCTGAGAACATAAAAACATCCAAGATACTCTAGTAAGTGTGTCCTAGGGCTTCCATTGTAAAGTACTACACGAGACGGTTTACAACAGTAGAAATTTATTCAGTGTTCTGGAGGCCAGATGTCTGAAATTACGGGACAAGGTGTCTCCGAAGACTGCAGGGAAAAGCTTCCTAGCCTCGCCGAGCTTCTGGTGGCCACAGACACTTTTGCTGTTGTTGTTCCCTATCTTGACATGGTCCGCTATGTCTTTCTGTCTCTGCCTGGTACTGTAATACAGCATGACTTCATTTTAGCTGAACTGACCACATCTACAAATACCCTGTTTCTAAATGAGGTCACAGTCTGAGGTTCCTGGGAGACATAATTTCGAGGGCAATGCCACACAGAACAGTACAGTCACCTACTGGGCTGCTGTCACTGTAGTACCCTCACACACACACTCAAGCCAACCTTCACTGGTTAACTTGCCTTCCTAGGCATGCCATGGAGTGGCCTCCATAAGACCTTTGCTAGTTAAAACATGAAAGTGGGTGCTCAGCTTCCAGCAGCCAACCATGAGAGGATCCTGACATGCCTTCATGATGAAGGGCCATTCCTCGGTGACTAAGAAGTTGGCTGTGTCACTGGGATCCTGAAGTGCATTTTGCAGCATCAGTTATCTCAGTTTACAAGAGTTAGTTGGGAAGAATATCTCCTGAATCCTTGCAACGTGTAGCCCTATCCACTCATTTTGTATATCTAAGAATCACAGAATTTTTATATTTTAGAACTTGACAACAACATTTGGGATAAAATAACCTATCACTTCACATAGGAGATAAATCAGAGGGAATGCATATGTTCATTAGCTAATTAGGGAAAGAACTGGCAGAACAAAGGTTTCCCAATTCCTTGCTTAGGGTTCAAATAATATTTCTCATGTTATTAAAAATAATTTTCATTATGACTTTTTCTATCTGAACATGCTTTAGCTCTTGACCCCTCTAAAGAACAATTCAAAACATTGCTTCACTCACAGAATTTCAGAAAAGCACATACAGGCACAACACCTCTCTTTCTTTAATACTGTTTTCTTCCTCTACTCTATGCAGAGTTTATGAATCTTTAGCATAAAAAATCTGGGCATAAAAAACATTGAGCTTTTCATAATGCAGTTGTCCAAAGTTCCTCTAACTGTAACTATGGACACCATATGTTCAGTTAGACATGATAAAAACCAATTTTAAATTGCAAATTTTGAACAATAAAGCTCTTTCCCAGTGAAAAGAACAAAAAATAATATTCCTGCCTTTTTTTTAGTGCACCATGAAACTTATTTATTCACTTCAATTCTGCATTTACACAAAAGTGCTGTAATAAAATATCTGTACACTACTTTTGTTACAAATATAGATAATATTCAAAATGACTTTATATATTCTAATGTAGGAGTTTCACGCTCTAAAATGGGAATGAACACATGATAATTCCTCACCAGTTGTCTCAATAAACAGCTCCATCTGTTTCACTTAGTCTTAAACTATTGTATTATAAGATGTTAATATAAGGCAATGAAATGAAGTTATGTTAATCCCCTTAATTTTTCTATCAATTTACTAATGGCATACAACCAAAATAATTACTAACACATTGTTTTTTTCTCTGTCATTAAGATTAATACTAACTGAAAACCAATTGCACAGCACACAGACATATTTTCAGCAAAGCATCCCTCAATACCAGAACTAACAATTCAGAGAACCTTCCATGCTCCTGCATGGTTAGCATGGAGGCTTTCTAGAGAAACCATCGTCAATACAGGATAAGGCCACCATTTTACTTATAGAAAGGTGAAATATTATATAATACATCAAAAATGAAAATGAACCTCAAGATGTGCAATAAATGATTTCTTTACAAACTTAGGGACATTGATTCCTATTGCTGCTACTTTACTCAATCATGAAGCCCATTTTTGGAGAAAAATATATATGTATATATTAGAGCTAGGAGATGCAATGTTTAATAAGTAATATTTAAAATAATTAAGTATTGAAAGAATTTTTAAAGACTTTCAGTACAACTTTTCTTAGAAGTGGGGAGAGAAGGTAGATTAACAAAATACATTTTTATAAAACTTGAGATTTTCTTCCTTAGACTTTCATTTTTCACCTTAATTTCATGAAGCCACTTCTCCTTGGTTAGCTTTTGAGTGACTTTTTCTTTCTCTACTAAACACTGATCACACATTAAAATTTGCCCACCTGATTATAAAATGACAGGTATCTTCAGGAAGAAAGACCAGCTTTATCTATGCAAACAAAGAGCCCTTCTCTTTGAGTTTACATCACAAAATATAAAGAGAATGGGAAAGTGATGCTAGGGTGTCAGTAAGAAAATCATTTCCATATGACAAGACAAACTTAATTTTTTTTTCCCTACAGTATTGAAGAGCCCAGTGAACAGAGCCTGGGAAGAATATGCAGGATCACTTTCTTTATAGTGTGGGATGTGAGGGAGAAGCTGAAATGGCTCAATTCTGGCCGCAAATTCAGGAGAGAACCATCAGCGTGACAGTGCCTTTTGTCCGCTTCAGGATGGCAACAGCTTCCTCGTGGGTTACCCCTTCCAGACTCTGCCCATTGACAGCAATGATCTGATCACCCCTCTTTAGACGGCCATCTTCGGAGGCTGCTCCCTGCAATTATAAAGTGAGCTTATTTACTTCTCAAAAAAAAAAACCAAGAGAATGCTGCCTCACATCTACACAACAGAAAAAGAGCCAAACAAGAATGTAAATTGCTCTGCGTGTACACACACATTGCTCTCAGTGCTCCACGGGTGCTCCACAGCCATTAAGCAATGATGAACAGACACAAAGGAAGCCTTTCTCCTAAATGGCTTTAGCACTGAGATTCCAATTTAAGAGAGAATTTAGCAGTCAGTAGATTAGTTGGATGGTTTTTTGGCTGTTCGGCAGAGCAGTTGGTGGGAACTCAAATTAATAAAGAATATTTGGGAATATGCCTAGTAGGAATGATTTCACAGAATCCACGATTTTTTATCCTGTAAAGAAGACCTACAGAAAGAAAACAAAGGATTAGCAGTTTTGTAGGACAAAAGTGGTTTTACAGGACAAGGGCCTGAGGGCCACAGAACCCAAAGTTCTGCAGAAGCACAAAAGCCCACATGCATGTTGACAAGTGCAGGATGAGGCCCAAGTCATGCAAACTCTAATCCCAATTCTTTCTGTAGCTTTGAAAAGGAAGCTTAAGCTGCTTGATTCTTTACTTCCCAAGTGTAGATGGAGTCTTCATATTCCTTATGGGCCCTAAATGATTAAGACTAAACACAGACACTGCTGTTTGTAGAAGAACCCTATCTTAAGGCATACTTACAGTAGGCAATTATGCAATTAAATATAAGACAAAAAATATGGAAAAGTTAATGAGGAATCCATAATGATGAAATTCTCAAAATATGCTCTAACTAGCATGCCTTAAATAAACTGTTCTGAGGCTGAGAAAAAGGACTGCATGACTCTCTTATTTACTGGCAAATGCTATTTGTTTTTTTAGACATACCAATGGCTCTAAAAAAACTCTCACAAAATAGGCTCATTGTTAGATTGCTATAGATATAGCACTTTATATTGGTTGAAAAATAATAATAGAATGAAACCTCCATAGGTAAGTACTCAAAAGAATGATAATGCTAATCTAAAGCCCCCAAATGAAATCTTTTAGTAGGTTATACATAATTGTTTCTTTGTGCTGCAAAATTTTGAGAATCTGAATTTTCTTCTGTAGGAAATCTCATCTTATTTTATAGTCCCTAAAAATTGTCTTTACAACAAATTACCAAATAATAATTATATGGGTTTAAATTATTTTAACAGGCTCACTAATGTTTCAATAACTTGTATCCTAAACATCCTTACCATCCAAGAGGATGCTATATGATTACAACTATATATAATGGTTTTCTTTCTTCACTAAATCCCTTAACTACACATAGCTCATTTGTGGTAGGTGACAAGGCTGCTGGATACACAAAAATTTTAGCAGTTATTTTTCTATTCCATTTAATGAAATGAAACTTGCAAAATATACACATCCTAGCTATTCTGCATATGTATTATATGTATTCTTCTGTGCCTACTTTATATTTCACAACAAAAAATGCAAAGAAAAAGAAATGCCAGAGCTCTTTAACATACACATATTTAAAATGTCCTATTTTCAAAAGACATTCAACTATATGCATCTTGTTTGCAAAGGAAAACAATCAGGCCTGACTGTGTAACTCAAGTTCATGAATTTTATGTA
Source organism: Oreotragus oreotragus (assembly GCA_006410675.1). Lineage (NCBI taxonomy): Eukaryota > Metazoa > Chordata > Mammalia > Artiodactyla > Bovidae > Oreotragus > Oreotragus oreotragus. Next base: position 226,353 of record SJYX01000743.1, on the reverse strand, counting down.
TATTGTTGAGAGCACCCATGGAACTTCAATTTGAGCCTCTATTCCTTTAAACATAACTAAACCTCAAATTGGACAAAAATACTTAATGACCTGTTCCTGTAGGGAGTTGTGCAAGAAAACAATCAAATGTTGACCATTTGGCATTACCTCAGGCCATAAACTAATAAGCCAGCTGCTGACCACTATTAGTGAACATTTAGTGGGGGAGGGTAGTTAAAATTTGAAAGCTTACCTTCGCAAACACTGTTTTAACGTAAATGGGTAAGTCTCCATGAGGACTGCCATATCCTCCTACTATACTGAAGCCTAAGCCGTCTGGTCCTCGGTCCAGTGTAATAGACTTACACTGAGGGGGCCTACAGTAAAGGGAAGAAAACAAGAGCCGTTAGATCTTATATGTATATCAACGGGTTATCTGACACCCACCTAGAGCTGATATAATTCTCTGTGTCACCAATAGTGAGAAAACCATGGGTATTCGGGGATGCTTCGACTGTCAGTGTCTGCTGTGCTACATATGTTAAATTTACATAATCTAATAAAGCCCTACTTAACTCCCTAATTCTATTCCCCCTGTATACCACCCTTAATCTAACATATTCATGGCAACTTCTCACTGTACACTGTAGCAGCTCTTTCTTTTTCCAGTTCATTTAAAGTGAGAGGAAGAAGCACCAAAGACTAAGATGGAATAAATCATAAACATCAGTATTTCCAAGCTCAGAGACAAAAACAGATAAACAAAATAAAACCTGCATCAGATAATTTAAAATTTCTAATATTCTCCTCTCTTCTCCTCTCTCTATATTCTGATACTTTTGTACTCAAGTTTGGGTAATTGTGAAGTTTTTTTACTCAAAAGTATGATCTATTAAATGATTAGGCAATGTAGAAAATTTTCAAAGGATAGACTGACCCCAAGACTAAAATGTTCCTTCAAAAACCTCCAGAGATGAAAATGTAGGAAGAGCAGGATCACACATACACGCCTGTCTGTCATCCACCTACCTGCCTGCCTACCTGTCTTTGTTTTAAACTAAATCCATGACAAACTTTAAGAGCTTACACATACCTGGCTTTCATATTTTATACTTCATCTCCCATCATTGCACCTTTATGTGGCTCATAGGGACATGCAAACGATAGTATGTGAGCTCACCCTAAGTCATCTTGAAATATACTACTTGACGTCAGTCCAGTGAAAGAAAGACTAGAACTGGCAGGCTCCTGTTGATGACCTGTGACCACACTCACATCTCCTCCAGCAACCACCTGAACACAGAAGAAATATAAATAGAAAAACACGCTCATGTGGCTAGGAAGACATCAGTAATTCTTCAAAAAGAGCACTGGGATTAAAAATGTGTATTTCATCATTTACTTAATCATTTCTGTAAACATAAATTTCATAAGGACCAGAGGTATCTTTGACACTAAGGATATTCTACTAATTCAGTTCTATCAAGTTCTTGATGCTTTCAAACATGGTATCACATGTAATTGTTTTCTAAACGTCTTTAGAATACAAGCCATTCAATCACACCACTGAAAATTTCAGCAATTAATCATATCCTGCCAAGACTGAGAATTTTCCCCCTTAGATATAAAAAGTATGAAATAATACATACATTAAGAAAAAAATGTGACAGAATGTATTTCCTATGTACTTTCTCGGAACTCTCAATGTAATCATTTATGTTCAAGGGAAACAGTAAATAAAATACGAGCAGGAAATTTCACTTTATAGTTTTAACATCAAAGCTCATGTGTCAAGCTACCCACAGTCGGAAGAGTTGGGATAAAAATCTTACCTGCATTTCAATGGAGCCAGACGCATTTTTCAGTAAGTTAACTGCCTGGGTGTGAGTCATCCCCTCAGTGGATGTGCCACAGATAGTGACAATCCTATCCCCAACCTGCAATGGAGAGAAATAGCCATCTGCTACAATGCCATGGAGAGCGGGACCATTTGCTTCCCTAGCCTCCACGCCACACATATACTGCTAATCAGCACCAGAAATATAACCAAGGAAACCTCCGACTCCTAGCAGCAGCAACCACAGAGAGAAGCTGCACATAATGGCTATGTTCATCATCCTTGGGACCAGGGGCAGGAAACCACACTTCCCTTCTCTGCATTTCTCCCAAAGAACACTGCATCTGTTATCATTTGTGAACAAGAATTCCTCTGGATATTATTATTATATACATTATCTGTGACTATAAGTCAAGGGTTGGCAAACTATGGCTGATAGTGATGACTGGCCCATCACTTATTTCGGTAAGTAAAATCTGGTTATAAGACAGACACAATTATTTGGTTGCATTCACAGGATAGAGTAACTGCAATACAGACACATAAGCCCTGCAAAGTCTAAAATATTCATCTTTAGCAAAAAGTCCTTTAAAGAGAAGTTTTCTAACCCCTGTGTTATCCGTACAATTAGTTTTAAAGTGCTAGTCAGAAATTCACATATCAAAGGGAGATTGAACCATTACTGATTTACACAGCATTTCTAAACAGTGGTCATTGTTTGAGACAATTTTAAGGCATGAGGCCATACAGATTTTACTGTATAGAGACTGAGTTACTAATGGAATATTCACATGTTTTCAGAACTGAGCAGTTAGGATAAATTCTATCATAGTGCTCTACACACGCAAAATCCCTCAATTTTGAAGCAAGTTTTGTAGTTTCACGTTATAAATCACATTTACATCAAACTTCTGCAAAACAGATAAATAAATGCAACATAAATGATAATTTTCAATTTAATAAAGTATCAACAAGACCTGTAAATAAAAAATTTCACTTCAAAAAAATAATTTCACTTCATTCTGCCAATACTTTCTGAGAATACTTTCTGCTTTCTTTTAATTTCTTCCACAGGATTTCAAGCAAATACAAACATTAAGAAACAACTGCAAATTATCCCATTTCATTTACTGACAAATTGCTTACAACAGCAAATACTTCTTTTAAAATTTCTTCATTTTTTACTCAAAGAAACCCCTGTTGCGGCTTTATTAGCTGATTTAAAAGCTGATAGAGACATTTTAAACTGCTTGCAACAGTTGGCCAGATGCAAAGGGTTTATAAAACCTATTGGCAGATTTGCTAAGGATACCAGGGACTTTGTAGAACTTACTCTGAGTTTCTGCGTCTGAGCTGCAACTCCATTCGGGTGCATCATTGCAATAAATATAGGAACATCACCCAGTGGACTGCCCACTCCTCCAGCAATGCTGATACCCAATGAGTCAGTGGGCCCCTGCCACGGGACGGACAGAATATTTTGGTTAAACTGTTATCTTTCAATGGCTTTTGTTCTCTTTGGCACAACGTTTTATAGTTAATTCTGATCTTCTAGACTTGAGGGAGGAAAAGGATGCCCAAGAAAACTGCATTAATTTATCTGATACAAGTCCTTAATATGACTTAGAAAACTAAGCATCTGTTCGGGAGGTTAAAAAAAAAACCACAACAGGCTAAATAAAAATCGTGTTACAGGGAATGAGGACAACAGGGACCTGCATTCAAAGCCAGAAACCCACACCAACAAATGGTGGGACCTGGAACAAGTTCACTGCTTTCAATAAATCTCTAGCTCTTCATGGACAAAATGGAAATAACCGGGCCTCTTACAAAGAGCCGCAGTGACTACTGAATGAAATGGCAATGGTATGAAGTGTCTACAAGGGTGCTCAGCACTTAAATTTGCTTTTCTTTTCTCTGTTGTACATAGCTGTCAGAAGAATCTGTTTCAGGAGAATGGGAAACTTCTTCTGAAAGTCTGAAGAAGGCAAAGATTTACTGATCCATAAAAGAAGTCAGAGAGGCCTGGCATATTTTGTGTGGGGCTGGGTTGATACCATTTTGGGCAAAAAAGGGTATACCAAAAATGATTTTTCAAACAAGGAAATTCAGTAGAGTCTACATTGTGCTATTTTCACCGCATGTAATACATATTTTATCAGATGGTACCATAAAGCAGTAAGGCAGCTAACAGGAAACTATGCAGACGACCTCGGGGCCATCAGCGTGTATACTATTTTCTCTCTCCCCATTACCTTTTTAATTTCAACAGTTCTTAATCCCTGTATTTCAGATGCCACTGTAAATAAAAAAAGAGAAAAATATGATTATTAACACATTTTTAATGTTAATAATAGCTTAAATTTTAGTTGATTCTAAAACTAAATGGGACTAAGTACCTAAGTGAGGTACCCCAGTGTTTTTGGAAATAGGGTGTTCAAAGTTACTAGCACACATGATTACATTTGTCTTACAGAGGGGCTCCCAACTGAAAAAATGGCACACCATCCCATATCTTCCTTCTTATTTCAAGCACTGCTTATAAAACTGCATAATCCACTCTGAATGAGGCAAGGACAGGATGCATTTTGGACAGAGAGACACATGTGCACAGCTGAGAGGAATAAAGTCATGGAAACATTAAAGAATCCATGGACTTAAGTGCCTAAATTTCTAGAATATTAGTCACGTTGCACACAGAGACTGCCATATGGTTAGTTTCTTCAATTTGAACAACTTTCAACCAATGCTCCAAGCCAAAAAGCCCTCTGCATCACGATTTCATGTAATTAAAACACAAGAGGATCATATTAATTTTCTCAATCAACATTTTTGCAATCTTATGAAAAATAGATGGCTTCAAGTAATGGCATCTTCTGATTTATTGCTATTATATTAAATAGAGGACAGGAATAAAAATCAAACACACCAATCTTCTTCGTAAGAAAAAAATGACAGAATACTGATTCTAATGTTAGTAGATCTCCAAGGGAAATCATCAAATGGGAAATGCTGCCACAGGCATTGCTTCATGCTGTTCTCAATTTTTGCAGACACTCATTTTTGCACCTATATTAGAGTTTAGGATGATTTAGAGGGAAGAAAGCTTCAGAAGTAAAGTAAAAGAGGGGAAAAAATCAGTGTTGATGGCCAAAATTCAATCCAGTAAATCACGTTTAACGTTTCAGTCCAATCTTACGTGCGTTCTTCTTTGAACTACTTTCCAGTAACTCAGATGTACCGGATCCCGAAAGTGGAAAAGTGAATGAGGACAGGCTGGCTTCACTCATCTACAAAGACATAGTAGTTGTCTTAGAGAGTCTGGGAAGTAACGATACCCCTTAAGTACGACTTATTTCACAATTACTTTAATGCACTTAGAAATACTTGTTAAGCAATAGTGGCATTTGATAATTAGAAAGGTAATCAATATAAACAGTTTCCACTGAGTTTTGTTTTCTTTTTAAGGAAGAATGTGCCCAGTGATATAACTAATTAAAGGTAAAAGAATTTGATTCCAACATAATCTCACCCAAGCTAATCTTCTCTAAATTTAATCTAGTTGCACACAGACTGTGAACTTAAACAACTGCAGAAATAGGGCCAGGGGACAGGAAACATGGTAATCATTTAGGGGTGACTGTGAGGTCTTTAAGGACAAACTATCACTGTGTTTTATATGTAGTGGTGAGCTTGTACAGCTACACAAGATTCTTTTCAGTTGAACATTGGCTGATAAATGTTTGCTATAAAAATAGTTTAAACATATGCTATCTTGGTAGGCTTTATAATGTATTAATTGGTTCGTTTTTGAGATTATGCAAAAAGAATCATGTCAAAAAAAGAATGGTTTGGATTAAGTTTCTCAAAATGACTCACAAACTACTTAAGAGCTTCACTTTGCTTGCCTGTCCATTCTCATCTCTCAAACTCTGTACCCTAGCTGCTCTGCCACGCTGCCAGGCCTGCATACAGAACCCTGGACAGACTGACAGGAAAGGCCATCTTTGAACTCCTTTCAGCCTGTGAACTGCATCACCTTGATGAACTCCACAGCTACGCACCTGGCTGCTTTGAGAAGGTCTCCTCTCCGAATGGAATGGACCAGTTTTGACTCTTCCAACTTCCAAGGTTACTGTGCCTAGGGAACACTAGGGGGAGGTTGTTTGACAGAAACATTTAAATAAAATGCTATAGTCAGCTTTAGGATTACACTGTATTCTTTACGGCTGGGTTTTTGAAAGTCATGTTTCCTTTGAAATTTCTATAGGCAAGGATATCTCCCATCCTTTGTGGAAAGAGGTTTTTCTAAAACATTAAAAGTAGTAAAAACTGTAACAACAAATCAGTAGTAGCCACACCAAGTGTCTGTCTTACTAGCTCATAACTTACATGGAGAGGGTGTCTGTCCAGGCAAAGAGAAATGGAGAATCGACCAATTCTCTCATGCAACACACCAATGTAGAGCCAAATGAGCCAAGGAATTTGGATTTTAAAAAACAAAACAAAAGCAATAAATAACCACTATTGCAACAAGTTGCTTTGTTTTCAATAGCAGAGGTACTCAGATAACATAAGCTCTCTACTGCCACACTGCACCTGAATAGATCTATTACGCAATATTTAAGCCATACTGCTGTACGCATCAAATGAGAATTGAGGGAAATTTCCCTGTTGCCCTTTACAGATAAATCACAGGCATGCAAGAAATGCTATACAGTCTAATGTGGAAGCAGCAAAATGAGGTGGGTGAGAACTGGCATTTTGGAGTCAGATACACTAGTTTAAATCCAGTCTGTGTGATCTACTTGCTGTGTGAACTTAACAGATGTCTACCTTGATAAGTCTTTTACTTTGCATTTTAAAAAACAGAGATCATTATAGGCTGCTGTGATAGAATAATCCATGTACAACGCTCATCAAAATGTCAAACACATGCACTATCGTCAACTGTGTTGCTTCCAGTTTTTCCATTATAACAGCACTGCAATGAACTTTACCTATGTAAAATTTTTTGTGTACTGAGGATTACTGATGCAAGACTTTAAAATGAAGAATTACTCAGTCAAAACAACAAAATGCAGCAGCAGTTACAAATAGCAGAGCTACAGGGATATTTAAGGCTCTCATTATATACTGGCAAACTGGTTTTTAAATGAGGATTTAACTGGTTCTAAAATTATCTGTGTTACATTATGGATGCCTCCTTCTCTATCTTTGAGAGGTTTTTGTCTCACAGAATTAACTATCACTTTAAATTTATCTCCTGAAGGAAGAGACTTCTCCTTAAAGAACTCTAATTACTTTATTTTCTGAAAATAACTCCAAGAAGAAATGGCATTTTAAGTGTGCATTATTAATAACTAAATTTATATGTACATGCCAGGTCCTCTGCAAACCAGAGGTTAGCAACAATATGCTCACTTGAAATCGCTCTGTGAAGCTAAGCTTAATGACTGAAGAGGCTCTGACTAGAATCTGAGACCTCTGACATTATCCACTGCTGTTTAACAATGTCATGAAAGTTATATGCTCGTGTTACTGAACATGTACCACATGACATGGATTCTGATGGCAATAGGTGCCTAGTCAACTTTGAACTATACTTCGGGTCATAAAAACGTATGTTAGGTAAAGGAAAACGATGAGATAAGAATTGAGGAAATACATCTAAATTTCCAAAAACTGTATTTTTAAGTGACCACGCTATATTTTATAACTCATTTTTAAAATTTCCTTTCCAATAAGCAAAATGATTCTTCATGGAGTTTACTTTGGAGGAAAGAGATTTCACAATGTAAAACGTATTTAAGCTTAGCAACGATACCTTGGGATGCTGCTGCTGCTGCTAAGTCACTTCAGTCGTGTCCAACTCTGTGTGACCCCATAGACGGCAGCCCACCAGGCTACCCCATCCCTGGGATTCTCCAGGCAAGAACACTGGAGTGGGTTGCCATTTCCTTCTCCAATGCATGGAAGAGAAAAGTGAAAGTGAAGTCGCTCAGTCTGTCCGACTGTTAGCGACCCCATGGACTGCAGCCCACCAGGCTACTCCATCCATTGGATTTTCCAGGCAAGAGTACTGGGGTGGGGTGCCATTGCCTTTCCCGATACCTTGGGATGGAGGCCTTATAATTACTGAATTAACAAAAGTAGTAACTGTTGAAGAAACTGTCAGGTAAATCTGCAAACACTCTTCTGCATTCTTCATCTCTGGGGAAATACTGGGTTGGCAAAAAAGTGCATCTGGGTTTTTCCATAAGATGGTGCCAAAAAAACCTGAATGAACCTTTTGGCCAACTCAATATAAAGATGTCCAACTTAGTGTGCCCAGTAAAGGGTTAGGGTGGAGCAGCGCAGTCCAGAAAGCATGACTTTCAGAGGCATCCTGTTTGCCCCTCTGATCTCCCGCCTTTCTGTGGGAGCATCCCTGCCAGTATGAGATTCTCCCCTTATGCCAGAGGTCGTAAGAATACATCCAGATATAAATATGGAGGCAGGGTGAATTGGCATGAAGACATTTTATTCTCTTTCATGGCCCGAATATGTGCTTTTCTTTCAAGAAAAGAGCCACGTAACCATCACCTTATGATAAAACATCTGCTAAGATCACAGATATTCAGCTCATAATTCTTACTGTGAGTCTCCCTCCCTCAGTTGTGTCTGACTCTTTGCAACCCCACAGACCGCAGCCCGCCAGGCTCCACTGTCCGTGGGATTTGCCAGGCAAGAATACTGGGGTGGTTTGCCATTTCCTTCTCCAGGGGATAGTACTTACTGCTCCTGCTAAGTCGCTTCAGTCGTGTCTGACTCTGTGCGACCCCATGGACAGCAGCCCACCAGGCTCCCCCATCCCTGGGATTCTCCAGACAAGAACACTGGAGTGGGTTCCCATTTCCTTCTCCAATGCATGAGAGTGAAAAGTGAAAATGAAGTCGCTCAGTTGTGCCCGACTCTGAGCGACCCCACGGACTGCAGCCCACCAGGCTCCTCCATCCATGGGATTCTCCAGGCAAGAATACTGGAGTGGGGTGCCACTGGCTTCTCCAGAAATACATAACCATATAATAAGGAGCTAATCATAGGTGTAGAAATTTATCACTGAAGCATGTTGTCTAACATATAAATATGTCTTATTTGAGAGAATATATTAAATAAATACTTGTTGCATATGGCTCCTCCTCCTACGCTATTACACATAACCATTTATGGCACTGGATTTCTACCTTCAGCAGAGCCGCAACCGCTTCCTGCGTTGCATGACGGACATCTTCTCCATTCACCATTAGTATCTGGTCTCCCTGTAGCAGTCGCCCATCAGCATCTGCAATGCCTCCTTTGACAACATCGGACACAAACACTCCAGTATCATTTCTGCAAGTGTGATTTTAAATATCACCATTATTACTTGTTCCCATTGGAATGCAATGCTTATTTAATGAAACACTAACATTTTAGAATTGAAAATTTTACTTCTATTTTTATGACTTTAAAAGTTTTATTGCTTTATCAACACTGGTGAAACTGAGAATTTTGTATAATAATAGTATCTTATGTCTTTATAATATTTTATACTTAAACATATCTTTCATAAGCATATTTATTCAACACTTATAAACTGTGAGTAGAAGTGGTTATTACACACATTTTATAGGTCACATAGCTACTAAATGGCAAAAATGGGACTTAAGAGTCAGTCACTGGGAGAAAAACCTATTGTTCTTTCTACACCATAATGAAGCCATGAATGGATATTGACCTGTGCCTATATAAATATGTTGCTATTATCAACAACATCATTAATATTACTTAAAAGAAACAACAGATGTGTCTCAAACTAAAACCAGTTGTTACTCAAAATTACGTACCTTTGCTGTGATGTCTCATTTAAATTATTACAGGTCTAACTTTCATACAAGATAGGTTTATGCAAAATGAACAAATATTAAGCTTATTCCAACCTTCTTTTCATAAAAGTAAAAGTAACTCATAACTTAATGTTGAGATATAAAGATGACTATGTAGAAACATTTAGTAAGGTTTAATTGCATCACTTCTTCTTGCCAAGCTCTTGATCTCAAACAAGTCATTTCATCATTTGTTACTGTTTTCCCATCTTTAGAATAACTGTGGTGGAATCTACTAGATTAAATCATTTTTAACATTACCTATATACACATATTTAAATAAGTTAGGTATTCAATCTATGTAAATCCACCGAACTACTGCCCCAGGCCTCTTAATTTACTGTTTCCCTCAGGCGGTGTGCCCTTGTCATGCTGATCCTCTTCTCTGAAATATCCTCCTTCCCCTTGTTAGACCGCCTCTCACATATTACACTTTTAGCTTCATCTCAGGCAGTTTTTTAATAAAGCAGTTTTCCTAACCTACTTTCCTTAAGGTCACACGATCCCTTTCTCCTTTGCTTCCATGGATTCCTCACAATATGTTTCGGTCTCTCATTAATAGATTCCTTTGTTGCAAGAATATATTTAATTCTCGTTTACCAAACTGAGTTTTCAGATGTTAGCATTCATGCCTCTTCTAACTTTATTTTCCAGAGCCTGACAGCTCTCTTGGCACCCAGCAGGTACTCACAGTTTCCAAATGGCTTCTTGTCGTGTTGCTGTTGTTCAGTTGCTAAGTCACGGCGCACTCGTTGCAATTCCATGAGTCGCAGCATGCCAGACTCCTCTGTCTTCCACTATTTCTCAGAGTTTGCTCAAATTTATGTCCACTGAGTTGGTGATGCTATCTAAACATCTCATCCTCTGTTGCCCCCGTCTCCATTTGCCTTCAATCTTTCCCAGCATCAGGGTCTTTTTCAATGAGTTGGCTCTTCACATCAGGTGGCCAAAGTATGGGAGCTTTAGCTTCAGCAACAGTCCTTCCAATGAATATTCAGGCTTGATTTTCTTTAGGATTGACTGGTTTGATCTCCTTGCAGTCCAAGGGACTCTCAAGAGTCTTCTCCAGCAACATAATTCATCGAATCTTTGGTAATTAGCCTTCTTTCAGCCTTCTTTATGGCCCAACTCTCACATCTATTCATGACTACAGGCAAAACCACAACTTTGACTAGACATACCTTTATCGGCAAAGTGATGCCTCTTTTTAATATACTGCCTAGGATGGTCACAGCTTTCCTTCCGAGAAGCAAGCATCTTTTAATACTGACTGCTGCTGCTGCTAAGTCACTTCAGTCGTGTCCGACTCTGTGCGACCCCATAGACGGCAGCCCACCAGGCTCCTCCGTCCCTGGGATTCTCCAGGCAAGAACATTGGAGTGGGTTGCCATTTCCTTCTCCAATGCAGGAAAGTGAAAAGTGAAAGTGAAGTCGCTCAGTCATGTCTGACTCGTAGCGACCCCATGGACTGCAGCCCACCAGGCTCCTCTGCCCAGGGGGTTTTCCAGGCAAGAGTGCTGGAGTGGGTTGCCATTGCCTTACTGACTAAAAAAGTCTAAATTAGTGTCTTCTGAGGTTCCACTGCTGCACGGGCCGACAGCAGCTACGTACAGAACGCAAGCAGCTGATAAAGACTCTAGTACTACTCGTACTCTTCAAAGAAATTTAAGCTCAGTCATTTCCTAGAAATCACTGCCTTTGCCCTGGTTAGCCATACCTTTTACCAACAATACTCAAGCCCAGGCCTTTCCCTGGCTTCTTCTGCAGCTCGACGGTGAGGGTGTCGTACACGTCCTCCTCTTTGTATGGGGCCTCGTCTCTGTACAGCGTCAGGAGCACCCTTTGTGGTGTTTGTCTCAGGACATTTATTGCTTCATCATGTGTGGCCTTCCTCAAGTCAATTCCATTTACCTGTACAGAAGTGGGACACAGATGGTGAGGAAGTCGATGAGGTGAGTAAAGTGAAGAAAGATGGAAAAGGGAAGGAGTGGGCAGAGAGAGGAAAGGCAGGGGCAGGGGGAGAAACAAACACCACCCTCCCCACAGTTGCCTTTCCTTTGCGGTAAAGCTCAAATGCACAGCACTCTGTACCTCTAAGATCTGATCTCCAGCCCAGAGTCTTCCATCTTTACATGCTGCTCCTTCTTCATAAACTTCATGGATAATAATGGCACCCTAAGGGCACAAACAAAACAAACCTTGCTCTACCCCATCCTCCCTAGGAATGGTGAGCAGAAATGCCTTCAAAGCACACTGTACTCTCATAGGCATTGATAAGGGTTATGCACTGACTACATCCATATGTGAGTCATGCATCAAAATTCAAAAAGCATAACAAGACAAGTTGCTATAAGTCTTAAAGACATTTGTATTTCTTTCAAATGATAGGGAATTTTAAAGAAAAAATTTATAAAATATATAAATCACCCACACACTCATTTATAATAGACACACATCACCTTTCCTATCCACAAAAGAAATTAACAGATATGCCTCACCTTTCCTATCTACAAGTGGAATGAATGGCTTTTAAATGCATTTTTTGACAATTAGAAATTTTTGTCTATAAATTATCCAATTTATCAAATGTTTTCTCAGTATGGGTCTAACCCAACGATATCCAGTCAGTAAAAATAAAATTAAAATATGGCAGGCATTGGTAAACTAACACAAATATTTTGAACCTAAAGGGCATAATCACAAGTATAAAGGAATATTACTAAGTCAGTGTTGACTTACTCAAAGTAAATGAGTATTTGCCCCACAAATTAAAATAACAAGAAATGACACACTTTTCTAAATCTTTGTATTTCATTTCATACAGCTGATGGAAATTTCCCTGCAGTGACCGCTCAGGGATCACTGAAGAGGCTGCACATGTGGAGCATCTCTGACTACATTCTCACCAGCAGTGTGTCTGATCCCCCAACAATGCTCAGGCCCAGTCCTGTCCGCCCTTTGGAAATCTCAATTGTTGTTTCACAGCCTGGGATGATGGGGCAGGTTGCAGGATCAGAAGCAAAGACTGCTGGTGTTGACGACCTGCTTGTACCTAAAAGTAAGTTTAAAATGAAATACAAATAAAAACTTATCAGAAGGAATATACATCAAACTCACCACACTGGTTGCCTTGGGGGATGGAGCAGAAACATGGGCCCAAGGCTGGGGACAAAGAAGACTTCAGTTCCACCTTAATCTTTTAGCTGTGTTTAAAACCATCCAACAAATGATTACGTCATCATTGTTACCTTAGTGTGGTGGGTACAAAATTACCTGTAAATTATTTTCTGCGCTATTCTGTATTTTCCTTTAATTACTGGAGATAATAGGTAAAAGGAATGAGAACAGAGTTGAACTTAACTGCTAGTTTCACTCTGATATTCTATGTTTCATGGGAGCCAAACAAACGTCTTAAGAAATTATGATTCGCAAAACTTAGAAGTGAGATATGCAGTGGAAACCTAATTCACATCCAGTGAAGACAAAACATAAAGAACATCAGTAATTCTGGTCATGGTGCCTGCCACTCATGGCTTTTTAGGTTTCTGATTTGGTTTTACTTTTCACCCTGCCCTAGAGCATCTCTCTCCTTATGTAATCAAATCTGTTATCAAATTATACATGCAGCCGGATTTAATAAATGAGTTTATAACACATTAAGTGAGCACCACCTGAAGTTTGTTTCTTGATGTCTCAATGGTTTATAAACTTGAATATTAAATACTGGTGCATGTATGCTCAAAATTAAATCAATAAGATTAGATTATGAAAAAATAAGGAGAATATAATCTCATACTCTGTTGTATCAGAGTCTTCATATCATGCTTGGTGATATACCAAAAAGCATATAGCAAATAGCATATTCAGAGAAAGTTGGTATACTTGATAGATTAGCTTTAGAGAAAACGTTCTTTTTAGTAATCAGAGGCAGGCTAGTTTCTTGCTCCTGAAATGTAAGAGCAGGTGCAAGATATTTTCCTTTATGCTATGCTTCCATTTTGCATCTTATATGTTTATAGACAATGCTATTTAGGGATCAACTTAATACAGAAAAATTAGAAAATTACTATATTTTTAAACAGGTTAGAGAATTACTCGGTCTTTCTAAATAAAGGATTACTTCCATTAGATGTTTATTATTTTAAGATTTTTAGCAATAAGGTCCAACTGTATAGTACAGGTCCAACTGTATAGTACATCTATTCAATGTACTGCTGCTGCTGCTGCTGCTGCGTTGCTTCAGTCCTGTCCGACTCTGTGCGACCCCACAGACGGCAGCCCACCAGGCTCCCCCGTCCCTAGGATTCTCCAGGCAAGAACACTGGAGTGGGTTGCCATTTCCTTCTCCAATGCATGAAAGTGAAAAGCGAGAGTGGAGTTGCTCAGTCGTGTCCGACTCTTAGCGACCCCGTGGACTGCAGCCTACCAGGCTCCTCCGTCCATGGGATTTTCCAGGCAAGAGTACTGGAGTGGGGTGCCACTGCCTTCTCCAATTCAATGTACTAGGATAAACTACAATGGAAAGAATATAAAAAGAATGTGTGTGTATATTATATATATACACACATGTGTATATATATAATACACACACATATATACAACTGAGTCAGCAGAAATTAACACATCATAAATCAACTATACTTCAATTTAAAAACAGACTTTTAAACCAACTATATTACAAGTGTTTTAAACTGCTGTTTCGTTAAAAACCTCTCAAAAGAACTGAATGTTTCAGTTTGGAAACCAAAAGAGCTTTTTTCTCCAAATGGAGAAAAAGTAAACTACTTTTTTTAAATGCCACAAAGCTTGAAATGTATTTTTCTACTGAAAATCAGTGTGATTTTTCTGAAAAAGAACCTCAAAGGAATAATTTGCCTCAATGTGGGAGACTGGCATTTTAATGACATGTGAAATTGTCAGCCTAAGCTCCACATCCAACCATTTCATCTACTTCGTCCTCTTCAACAGTATCTGCTGTTTACACCCAAAGGAAAAACTCATATCCACTGTGTACATGTGGCAATGGGAACATTTTAGGAGTCTGATATAGTGCCAGGCAAAGTTGATTCTACCAATGAAGTGGTATCATTGTATCCATATTAAAAATGAGAATACTGATGTTCCAAAAAGTTACATTACCTACTCAGTAGTATAAACAAGGAATGTACAAAATGAGATATTCATGTGTTAGTAAGATACGTGGAGTCACAGATACTCTTAGCAAAAGATCCTTGGAGAGCAAGAGTATCTCTCCTTTGTCTTAAGAGCTGGGCGAGCGGAGGCTCAGAGTGGCTGGACAGGTTTCCCAAGGGTCTATGGCTGGTTAATGCACAGCACCAGATCCCTTCTCTTTATACCATCCTTTCACCAGAAGGCTGTCGGACTACGGCCTATCAAGCAGTGGACTACATACAGGCAGATGGCTCCCCAGCAGGGACTTGACACTGAGTCTGAACATGCCATGTGTGGGAACTAGCAGGAGACCAGCCCTTACTTCGCATGGGCTCTGGTTCCGGAGAGCTAGACGGTGGGACCACTGGAGGCTGGGGGCTGCTCTTTTTTTCTCCGTTGGCTGTACCAGTTCCTGAAGTAGTAGCCTGGGAGTCTGGATTCTCAGCACGAATCGTCAATTTCACTTTCGTCTTTGCAGTTTTCAGAAGGTTAATAAACTGGCAGGGTGTTGGTGTGGAGGAGAAATAAAATTAAAGGCAAGTTAGTAGACTTACATACAAAAAAGCCACTATGATAGCTATAATTGGAAACATCTATGATTGAGAGAAGAGTCAGAGGCAAACTTTTTCCCTGCCAGGACTCGAGAGCTCAAGAAAGGATGGCTGCAGTTTCTAGTTTTTTAAATTTCCTGATACTGATTTAAGGCCCAAAAGTCTACTTCACACTATATTCCTCATTATTTAAGAAAGGGCTTTCACTTGTAACATTTCTAATTAATATTGTTCATTTCTCTGCATCCTTATAACCCTAGAAGAATATAGGGTGCTTTACCCACTTCTGGTCATAGCAAACACCCTCTTCCAACGATACAAAAGAAGATACTACACATGGACATCACCAGATGGTCAATACCAAAATCAGATTTATTATATTCTTTGCAGCCAAAGATGCAGAAGCTCTATTCAGTCAGCAAAAACAAGAACAGATGTGGCTCAGATCATGGACTTCTTATTGCCAAATTCAGATTTAAATTGAAGTAGGGAAAATCATCAGAACATTCAGGTAAGACCTAAATCAAATCTCTTACAATTATACAGTAGAAGTGACAAATAGATTCAAGGGATTAGCTCTGATAGAAAGAGTGTCTGAAGAACTATGGACAGAGGTTCCTTCCTGACATTGTACCAGAGGCAATGATCAAGACCATCCCCAAGAAAAAGAAATGGCAAAACGGTTGTCTGACAAGGCCTTACATATAGCTGAGAAAAGAGAAACTAAAGGCAAAGGAGCAAAGGAAAGACATACCCATTTGAATGCAGAGTTCCAAAGATATCAAGGAGAGATAAGAAAGATTCCTTAGTGATCAGTGCAAAGAAATAGAGGAAAACAATAGAATGGGAAAGATTAGAGTGCTCTTCACGAAAATTATAGATACTAAGGGAACATTTCACGCAAAAATGGGCACAATAGAGGACAGAAATGATATGGTTAACAGAGCAGAAATATTAAGAGGAGGTGGCAAGAATACACAGAAGAACTATACAAAAAAGATCTTCATGACCCAGATAATCATGAGGGTATGATCACTCACCTAGAGCCAGACATTCTGGAATTTGAAGTCAAGTGGGCCTGAGGAAGCATCATTACGAACAAAACTAGTGAAAATGATGGAATTCCAGTTGAGCTACTTCAAATCCTAAAAGATGATGCTATGAAAGTGCTGCACTCAATATGCCAGCTAATTTGGAAAACTCACCAGTGGCCAAGGGCTGGAAAAGGTCAGTTTTCATTCCAATTCCAAAGAAAGGCAATGCCAGAGACTGTTTAAACTACCACACAACTGCACTCATCTCACATGCTAGCAAAGTAATGCTCAAAATTTTCTAAGCCAGACTTCAACAATATGTGAACCATGAACTTCAGATGTTCAAGCTGGACTTAGAAAAGGCAAAGAAACCAGAGATCAAATTGCCAACATCTGCTGGATCATGGAAAAAGCCAGAGCATTCCAGAAAAACATCTACTTCTGCTTTACTGACTGTGCCAAACCCTTGACGGTGTGGATCACAACAAACTGTGGAAAATTCTTAAAGAGATGGGAATGCCAGACCACCTGGCCTGCCTCCTGAGAAATCTGTATGCAGGTCAAAAGCAACAGTTAGAACTGGACATGGAACAACAGACTGGTTCCAAATAGGAAAAGGAGTAAATCAAGGCTGTATACTGTCACCCTGCTTATTTAACTTATATGCAGATACATTATGTGAAGTGTTGCGCTGGATGAATCACAAGCTGGAATCAAGATTACCGATGACCTCAGATATGCAGATGACACCACCGTTATGGCAGAAAGCAAAGAGGAATTAAACAGACTTTTGACGAAGGTAAAAGAGAAGAGTGAAAAAGTTGGCTTAAAAACATTCAGAAAACCAAGATCATGGCATCTGGTGCCATCACTTCATGGAAAATAGATGTGGAAACAATGGAAACAGTGACAGACTTTATTCCTTTGGGCTCCAAAATCACTGCAGATAGTGACTACAGCCATGGAACTGAAGATGCTTGCTCCTTGGAAGAAAAGCTATGACCAACCTAGACAGCATATTAAAAAGCAGAGACATTACATTGCCAACAAAGTTCTGTCTAGTCAAAGCTATGGTTTTTCCGGTAGTCACGTATGCATGTGTGAGTTGGACTGTGAAGAAAGCTGAGCGCCGAAGAATTGATGCTTTTGAACTGTGGTGTTGGAGAAGACTCTTGAGAGTCCCTTGGACTGCGAGGATATCCAACCAGTCCATCCTAAAGGAAATCAGTTCTGAATATTCATTGGAAGGACTCATGCTGAAGCTCCAATACTTTGGCCCCCTGATGTGAAGGACTGATTCATCTGAAAAGACCCTGATTTTTGGAAAGATTGAAGGCAGGAGGAGAAGGAAACAACAGAGCATGAGATGGCTGGATGGCATCACCGACTGGATGGACTGAGTTTGAGCAGCACCAGGATTTGGTGATGGACAGGGAAGCCTGGCATGCTGTAGTCCATGGGGTCACAGAGTTGGACACAATCGAGCGACTGAACTGAACTACTTCTTTTTCTATAGAAAACCTGAAGCAGCTTACATAAACATTTTTAATAAAATGGGAACATTTATGCTAAAGAAAGATAAAGAAAACTATGCAAGAGAAGAATCAAGCCAAATGGAATGTTAAAAACATACACATGTGGGTTAAAGAATAAAACCTATACAATTATTAGAAGTGGTTCTGGATAGACTGGACAGCTACGTGTGAAAGAATGAGAACACTTTCTAACACCATGCACAAAAATAAACTCAAAATGCATTAGAGAATTAAATGTAAGGTCAGAAACTATAAAGCTCTTAGGAGGAAAATAGGCAGTGCACACTTTGACATAAGTCACTGCAAGGTCCTCTTTGACCCACCTCCTAGAGTACTGGAAATAGAGAGAAAAATAAACAAATGGGACCTAATTAAATTTAAAAGCTTTTGCATAGCAAACGAAACTATTAATAATATAAAAAGACAAACCTCAGAATGGGAGAAAAAATTGCAAGTGAAACAACTGACAAAGGATTAATGCCAAAATACATAAGCAGGTAATACAGTTCAATAATAGAAAAACAAAAACATTCCAATCATACACTGGGCAGAAGACTTAAAGAAGATATCTTCTTTTCCAAATAAGATATATAAGAAGATGACCAATAAATACATAAAAAATGATCAATATAGCTCATTATTAGAGAAAAGAAAATCAAAACTATAATGAGGTATCAACTCACACCAATCAGAATTGCCATTATTAAAAAAAAAAAAAAAAAGAAACCACAAGCAAAAATGCTGGAGAATATGTGGAGAAAAGGAACCCTCTTGCACTGTCGGTGGGCATGCAAATTGGTATAGCCACTATGGAGAACAGTATGGAGAGTCCTTAACAAACCAGGAATAAAACTACCAGATAAAAACCCAGCAATAAAACTCAACGATCACACTACTGGGCTTATACCCCAAGAAAACCACAATTCAAAAAGACACATGTACCCCAATGTTCAATGCAGCACTATTTACAATACCTAGGACATGGAAGCAATCTAGATTTCCACTGACAGATGAACGGATAAAGAAATTGCACTGTACCACACACACACAGAGGAATATTACTTAGTCAGAAAAAGGAACAGATTCGAGTCAGTTGTAGTGAGGTGGATGAACCTGGAGTCTGTTACACAGAGTGACAGAAGTCAGAAAAGCAAATATCATCATATGTTAACGCATATATATGGGATCTAGAAAAGTAGTACTGATGAAGTTAGTTAGAGGAAAGAAATAAAGATGCAAACACAGAGAACAGACTTGTGGACTTGGATGAACCTGGAGTCTGTTACACAGAGTGACAGAAGTCAGAAAAGCAAATATCATCATATGTTAACGCATATATATGGGATCTAGAAAAGTAGTACTGATGAAGTTAGTTAGAGGAAAGAAATAAAGATGCAAACACAGAGAACAGACTTGTGGACACAGAGGGTAAGGAGAGACCAGGAGAAATTCAGAAAGCAGCACTGCCATATTTACACTATCCTGTATAAAATAGATAGCTAACAGGAAGTTGCTATATGACACAGGGAGCCCCGGCTGGCACTCTGTGATGACCTGGAGGGGTGGAATTGGTGGGGGGAGGCTCAAGATGGAGGAGATACATATATAGTTATGACTGATTCACACTGATGTATGGCAGAGACCACCACAATAATGTAAAGCAATTTTCTTCCAAAATAACGCAAGCTGAATTTTAAAATGATTTAAGCATCTTGCTGGCCAATGTACAAATGGACACAGTGGCACACAAAATCCCAAAGAAACACAGTTTTTTTCCTAGCACTTATGAAAGGCTCAAGTGAAACTCCCAGTAAGTACAGTATTAAGATCACTTTTGAGAAGGAAGAACTCAGGCATAAACAACTATTTACCGACAATAAAAGTTATAAATGTAATGTCTGAGTCTTAAAATCTGTTTACAAAGCAATATACATAGTGGATATTTATAGGAGCAAATTAATAGACAGTATATTAAAAAGTAGACACATCACTTTGCTAACAAAGGTTCTTATAGTCAAAGCTATGGTTTTTCCAGTAGTCATGTACGGATGTGAGAACTGGACCATAAAGGAGGCTGAGTGTTAAAGAACTGATGCTTTCAAATTGCGGTGCTAGAGAAGACTCTTGAGAGTCCCTTAGACAACAAGCAGATCAAGCGAGTCAATCCTAAAGGAAATCAACCCTTAATATTCATTGGAAGGACAGATGCTGAAGCTGAAGTTCCAATACTTTGGCCATTAGATGTGAAGAGCCGACTCATCTGAATAGACCCTGACAATGGGAAAGATTGAGGGCAGGAGGTGAAGAGGGCGATAGTGCATAAGATGATTGGATGGTTATCACCGACTCAATGGACATGAGTTTGAGCAAATACAGGGAGATACTGAAGGACAGGGAATCCTGGTGTGTTGTAGTTCACGGAGTCACAAAGAGACAGACACAACTTAGTTCCTGAACAAAAACAACACAGGAGCAAATATTCATTAAAAATATTCCTTTGGTTTTAATACTAAGTTGACATTTGTTTATAAGTTTGGTTTTCCTACAAGAAAACTGAAATGATATTAAAAATGCCCATTGAATACTGAATTTATCAGGTAACAGGAAAAATACTTAACATCATCTCAATTAGAAAACAGAAAACAGAAATTAAGTACTTTTCAAATCTCCTCTCTTCCTTGCAGATATCTAATATGGCTACACAGTTCTGATCCCCATGATTGACCCCCATCCCCACATACTTAGCCATTTCCAAGGATGAGTTCACAGTACCATTTGCTTTCTTTTGGATAAGTACCTTTTCAACAGGATAGCCAACAACAACTTCATCATCTACAGCCAGGATCTGATCTCCAACTTTTAGCCGTCCATCCTAGATGGAAACATGGAAACTTTTGAGTGATTTTACAGACAGAATTCCCTTCCTCACCAGTTTCTGACTGTAAGAAGGGGGAGGCCTCACCTTGGCTGCTGCCCCGTGCTCTGTTAGACTCTTTATGATGACCCCACTGAGTGTATCTTCTTCACTTATGGCAATGCCCAAACCCCCCTGATCCTACAGAATCAAAAACAGAAACACTTAGGAAATGTGAAACATGAAATTTACCCAAACAGAAAGGTATGTGACCGAAACTTCTGAACGTCATCTTCTTACTCAAAGGCTAGAAAAGCAATTAAAGGTGTTCTAAAATCCACTCTTCGAAATCCCCTTTTCTTAAGCAAACTTTGAATTATTTTAGTGGGAATAAATTTCTCCTCCATCAAATATTCAAATGTTCTCATTCCTTCCCTATGTCTAGTATCTCTAGTACTCAGTTGTGTCCGACTCTTTGCGAACCCATGGACTGCAGCACGCCAGCCTTCCCTGTCCATCACCAACTCCTGGACCTTGGTCAAATTCACGTCCATCGAGTCAGTGATGCCATCCAACCATCTTATCCTCTGTCGTCCCCTTCTCCTCCCTCCTGCCTTCTATCTTTCCCAGAGTCAGGGTCTTTTCTTTTCAGCAGATATACCAAGTAACATATCTCTAGTCACTTTATCAACAGATTCAGAAAATAAAAACGTATTCAACAACTTAATGAATCTATGTTTGAGAATTCAGTTCTGTGTAATTGGTTAAGTGACTCAAAACCAAAGCACACTCCTGCCTCCTTTTTCTGGCTTAGACATAACCACTAATACTGGTCCTTACACGCCTTTTCCTACCCCTTATCCTTCAGCAGAGAGGCTGCCTTGACACATGCTCTGTGCTTTCTGGGGCTAAAAAGCCAGACTGGTTACTTCAAAGACTCGGGTTTTGATTTGATACAGAGTGAAAATGCTCTCACCTCATGAGTCCAAAGACTTACCCTGAAAACCTGCCAAGGCTAGAAGAGCTACACCTCCTTTGGCTATATTTTCCATACTTTCTTTTATCAAAACCAGGTGTTTCATAATGCTGGCTTTTACCTCTTAACATTTATATGAATAAAATTTACCATAGGGTAGTGAATAGTTTCATTATGGTTAGAGCAACTTCCCTCATTAGAGTTTCCATCCAGGCAGACAGAAAGCAAGAGACAAGGGAGCTTACATGAGAGCCACACTTGCCCCTGGCCTTTAGGATCATGGCATCGAGGTAAAGCTTCATCATCATTTTAAAGATCACGAACACTGCTGCTGTGCTGACAGAGACGACTAATGCCTGATGACAGTCCAGACTGTCACTGCTCATCCTCCCTACCACCACTCTTTTCATGTGCATAATACAGAGACAATTACACAGGTTTACGGTAAGCAGAACTCACTATAATATACTTGCCGGCTAGATTTGGAAATCTGGATATGTTACTTAACATCTCTAAATCTCTATTTTCTTATCTCCAAAAAGCCTGAATAATAATAGTTGCCAACTAAAAGCTTGCTGTGAGGATCAAGTGTAGTAAAGAAAAGGCTTGAAAGCCTGATACTCTATACAAAAGTGTTGTTATCATACATAAGTTTCTTCTACCTATAACTCTACAGGATATAATCAAATTGACTTCACATAAAGTGACCAAAATTGCCAGAATTTTGAAACCCCAAACCTTGATTTAGTGGTTAAAGAATCAGGCACGATGAACAGAAGTTGAACGTGTTATCACACTGAAAAATTCCAAGCTCAAAGACAAGTAAATAACTGAGCTTTCGGATATTGCACACAATATTCTTTCCTAGTACCATAAGGAAATATTTCACTTGTATTAATATAAGTAATACTCTGTAATCTACCATGAGTATAGGTACTCAATTCTGATATTTCATTCTATTATAGTCTATTTACTTAACTGTGGTCAGAAAAGTATTTTACTAAGTACAGAGGGCATTTGCTGGCTGTTTACCTATAGAAATTCAAAGATTTGCATACCCACAACACAAACTGCCCATGAAAACTTTTCTTAAATGTATATGATAAGATCAGAGCAATCCATTTTTGTACAGGGTTGTATTTTTTTCCACTAAGTGCTTAACAAACTCTAACCACATATCAGGCATTATGCCCACCAGTTTATAAACAACTCATTTAACCTTTATAATTACAATATCAAATGTAAGGCTATCATCTCCAATTTACAGGTAAGAAAAATAGAGGCAAAGCAAGATCACAAAATGTGTTAAGTCTGTAACTGATGAAATAGGATTCAACCCAGTCAGACGGCCTTTGGAGCCCTGCCTTGGAGCTGGGGAGTCTCAGAGGAAAGCACTCCTTTCTGCTGCAGGATTACACATAAAATTTCTCTGTCCCCCCATTCCACCTCCTCCCTTCCTCTCCTCTTCCCTGAGCATGCCACTGCTCTTTCTGTTTAGTCTGTTCATCCACTATCCACCTGCATTCCAGCATGAACCTGCAGTACCTAAAAGCATTACAGGATTCTGTTCAACAAACCACCTCTTTCAAGTGGTCACCTGAATCCAAGGTTCAGATCTTTGCAAAAGCCAATACCTCAATGATGCCTATCAGTGAGACTTCTAGGCATTTGGGCTTTCGGTCTGACAAAGGACAAAGCCTATAACTTGTTTAATTTTTTATTTCGTCCATAGCAAGTCCTTGTAAATAAATCAAACATGAGATCACCAAATGTCATACCTTGGGATAAGCATAAAGGCAGGAAAAGCTGGGCCCCTGCTCAAGTTATCAATTAGCACAATGGTTATCAAACGTTAGTGCACACTGGCATCATGGAGAAGGCTCATTAAAACATGAGCTGAGGGCACACCCCAGAGCTGATCCTTTGGGAGATCAGGGTGGGCCAAGCACCTGCAGTTCTAACAAGCTCTCAGGTGATGGTGATGCTGCCGGTCTTTGGAGACTAGTTTTGGGAACCAGTGAATCAGAACACCAATGTCAAGGTCCTCACATCATTTCAGTCCAATTCTAAGCAGATTTACCTTAGGAAGTTCTAGATGTTGCACGTTTGTCAATGAACCGAGGTCAACAACTGCGTCAGAAGTAGTAACACTTGGTTCAGCCTGGCAGAGGGAAAAAAGAGCAAAATAGGCAAATGTTATGTAGTTCTGCTTGACTAAATAGTTGTTTATTGTTGTGGTCTAGTCACTAAGTTGTGTCCGACTTTTTGTGACCCTGTGGACTGTAGCCCACTAGGCTCCTATGTCCATGGGATTTTGTAAGGATACTGGAGTGGGCTGCCATTTCCTAACCTGGGGGGATCTTCTTGATCCAGGGACTGAACCCATGTCCCCTGCATTGGCAGGTAGATTATTTACTGCTGAACCACCAGGGAAGCCTCAAAGGGGCCACAATTAACATTATTTCATATGCTATATTCCATCATTATAATTTTAATAATGACATTTATGAACACTGTATCTTAAAGATATGAATGAGATGTGACTAGCCAGCAATTATTTTGTAGCACAGAAACATAAAATGCTTCACAAGACTGCATGGATTTACTCTACAATGATGCCTAATAGTAACCCAGCTCTGAACAGTACAAGCACTGACATACAGAACGCCAGCAGAGGCACCACTCACTATATTTTACTGTGCTAGACATCAAGTGGATGTAGGAGCTATTAAATGTTTTACCTGAAAGTTATTAAATCCATTTTCTTGATGGACATTTCTGGTACAATTCATATGAAAAAAATGGTGGACATTTTTGGTACAACTCATATGAAAATAAAATTTTTTCTTTTACAGTCTTGAAAGATCACTTGATTCACTCAGTTCCCCATTATAATCAGTGAGTCAGTTCACAGCATGAGACAATGATTTGTGCATCTTGCGTACAGAAAAGCCTAATGTTTAGATATTAATTTAGGGAAGAGTGTTTCCAATGCTACACCTTTTCCACTGATAGTATCATACTTCCTCTAATTTTACATTTTCATTCTCTATCTCCTTTTACTCATTCTAAACAAAGTAAGCACAAACTTTCACCAAAACTCTCTTAAATTTGTGTCATCCTCTGGCCACTGCCTTTTCTTTCCAAATTTCTTATCTATCATTTGCTTTATCAAAATCACTAATAATCTTCTAGTTGGCAAATACAATGAACCCTCTTTATTCACCTTCTCACTTGAGTTCCCCGCAGTATTCAAGGCTGTGCTATATACACCCTTTCTCAATGGGGCCCTCCTCAGCTGCTGTGTGACCCACCCACCTGGTTCTTCTTTTTGGACCTGTCAATTCTCCTTACAACTGATATCACACAATTTTGACCTCGGCTCTCAGCTTTTCTAAATGTCCTCCACAGACAGAGCCTGAGCTCCCATGGCTCCCAAGTTGGCATCGATGGGGATTCATCTCTAAACTTCAGACCAAATGTCCCTGTGAACATTTCTACCAGGCTTTCCAACAGACACTTCGTTTTTAAGCTGCCTCAGAAAGAAAGTTCTCTATTTTTAAATAAATACCTGCTTCTCTTTTTTTTTTTACTTTTTCTATTCTGATAAAAGTTAACCATCTTTCATGTTTGGGAGTTAGTGTAAAAAAATAAAATAAATAAATAAATAAAAGTAACTAAATGGAAAAAAAAAAAAAGTTAACCATCTATTAAGTCACCAATTAAGACATCTGGAAGCCTGGTACATCTTGTCTGTTTCATTCTGTTTCTTATGCATTCTCAGCCCTCAAATGATACCTGGTATAAGTGAATATGTCTGTTGGATGAATACATTCTCAATCAGTCATTTTTCCTCACTGAATGTATTTAGTTAGGGATGAAGTAATATCTATTTGGGTTCCAAAGACCTGACACAACCATTTCTTCTCTCTCTCTCTTTTATTTTTGGGCATCAGTTCAGGTCCTCCATATCTATCCCGTGAATTACTTTAATTCTCTTACTCCCTTCAACTTAACTTCTCTGTCCTGCAACCCGTGATTTTTCTCTGTACCATTTCCAGAGTTCTTAAAAATAATCTTCATTCTTTGAGTCTGCATAGATATAGCCTAAAAAACAGGGTCTGCATGGTGATCCTCATGATCCAACTCTACCTGTTCCCCACCTCCCACTGTTCAGCAGGGCTCTGCAGTTATCAATCCTCTGCATTCGTTAGAGCCTCCAGCGCATCCCTCAGTCCATGTCCTCTGCTTGCAAGGTTTACGGCCCTGAAGACATCTACTTTCAATGTACACCTCATGTGCGACCTCTCCTATGTTCACATTCTCTCCCCAGAGGTAACACTGTAAACTCCTTTTCTACCTTCATTATTCCCTTGACAGGCTCTACTACTAGGCTTCATGTAAGCAGTGCTTATTTACATGAGTGTTCCATAAACTAGGCTATAAACATATTGGGGATCAAGAGGATCAAGAAATTTACTTCTCTCTTATATCCTTGAAAGGGCTCTACAATTGTTAGCTAAATTAATAAGTGATATATAAACTAAAGCTTCCCAGAGAAACATATATAAGCTACAAACCTCCTTATTTTGAAGATTCTCCAAGGTAGCAGGCGAGGGTTCCACTGTATGCCCAGGACATACAGCCATCTGACTCACTGCATCTTTATTTCTAAAGGAAAAAAAGCTGTAACATCATGACCTGTAACATCATGATCATTCATACCATTTTCATTCTTTAGCATTAAGACTCAGATTATTAGGCAAAATTCTGTAGCCACAAAGACTTGCAACTACAACATTTACACAATATATATATTTCATTTTTATTCAAAAGAATCAGAATTGGATGGCTAAGGAAAAAATTTATAAACCAGGAAAAGAAAATGCTCACCTGATAAAAATTATTTTTACTTTAGAAGGGGCACATTTGATGATTGATGAAGCATTCTGATGACTTCTTCCATATAAGATTTGACCATTGATCTATGAGAAATAAATATCATTACTTGAGCCCAGAATTTTAATTTCACTAAATTTTTATCTCCTTTCTAATGAAAAGGACTTCCCTGGTGGCGCAGTGGTAAAGGATATGCCTGCCAATGTTTGATCTTCTGGGTTGGGAAGATTCCCCCAAGAAAGAAATGGCAACCCACTCCAGTATTCTTGCCTGAAGAAGCTCATGGACAGAGGAGCCTGGTAGGCTACAGTCCATGGGCTCACAAGAGTGAGCTAGGACTTGGCAACTAAACAACAACAATCTAATGAAAAGCGTATTCTTTTTCTTCCTTTAAAATAGAACATACAGTTTCTTTCCCAGAACATGAACCTGACTTTGATGCTGAGTTAAGAAAAAGCTCATGTTGAAAACCAACATTAAAATTCCATGCACGCCGTCTGATCTCCATGGACTAACAAGGCATCACCTGGACTGACTACGGGAGAGTGTCCAGGCAGGCAACAAGCTTCTAGAGTGTTCTGTACAAGCAAGGGCTCTGCAGAGGCCCCTGTGACCAGCACAGATCATCCTGGGGAGGCCTGACTATCACGGTTCACAGCAAGGCCTGGGGGTAGGCCACTGGAGAAGCAGTGCTGGTATATTCAGGCTTCAGGCAGTGGAAGGTGCTTAGGCAGCACACTACCTAGTGGAAACTGCCAGTCATCCTGCCAGTTAGCCCCCGCTGACTGAGCCCTCCTAGCGAAGAGGGAAACACAGAAGGCATGGGAAATGCGCTAAAGCAGCGTAAAGACACATGGATCCCAGCATACAGGAGGGAAGGACAAAAAATCAAGCAAACACAATTCTAAACACTATAAAAGTATAGTCCGCAAGTTTATTTTGCTTTGTGGGCTGAATTACTGTTAATGTTTTTTAGCCTTAAATTCAACCCCACAGCAATCCACCCCCCATCAAGTCTACCATGAGGGATTCAACTTCTAGAAGGTCCAGGGATCAGTCTCATTACAGGGGCATGACTGGTCATTTGGTTTTTCAAAAGCTCCTAATAAAAATGTAGCACACACAAAAAACTGTTTTTGAAGTGTGATCTTTATTACTGTCTTGGGGCAAAAATTTTTTCTGGTGCTACACAGTCACAACCTTTAATGGAAGTTAATGGGAACATGGGTGGTACTTAGTAGAGATTTGGTCTCAAGCCAAATTTGCTGCAATGCATCTTTGTTATTAGGTGAGTGATAGTTTTTTCAGTCACCATATGAGACCCAGGTGGGTTTTCTGGAAACTGATGGCTCCGTCACACCAATTCAGCAGGAGTAAATACAGTATTTGCCATAAGAACTTACCTCTAGAAGCTCATCTGCAATCTGCAGTTGACCATCTTTCCCAGCTGCTCCATTTGGATCAATCCCCACTATAAAAACACTCATTCTAGATCGGTCTTTGTTCCCAGCAAGACTCAGACCCAAACCACTACGACCTTTCTCTAGTTCGATCATGTGGAGCTCGCCTGTGAGGGTTCCGTAACGTTCTCTGATATTTTCTGCACACAACAAGAACAAAAAATCCACAGGGAGTAAGAGATAATTCACAGCCAAAAGCTTTTCTCTGGGCGGTTATTGAGAATGGCATTGTAAGGCGATGACTGTACCAAAATATAATTCTTAGCAGTTAAGGAAAGCTAAACATACTGGGCCTCCTGGGTGTCAAGAATGGTTTCCTAGAGCACCCAAATTTTGAGTAGCTTTTCTGCCTCTAGGATGCAGAGAGTACGGTGTCTGACTAATCAGTTCACCTGAAGTGAGCAGACCCAAAGAAGTGATCAGTGTGATCACGTGAATAAGCTCTCCAAAGACTGTGATTGAAACAGAAAGTTACTTTATCATTTGCAGAGAATAGAACATGCAGAGGATTTGTCTTCCCTGGTCAGGGAAACTTTTCTCCCACAGCAACACAGACACTCCACATTGCATCATGCTGGGTGGTGCTTGGTACACAGATCCAGATCAGATGGAATGGGTTTTCTTATTGCACAGAGCCATCCAACCAAGACACATGGACATACCTGTTCGCATTAAATGAGACCTTTCATATCTCCCATCTCCCATGTTCAAAAGGTAGAGTTTATTCTGTAATCTGGTAGGTGTCCCAGCCCCAGATGAACAACCAGCCAGTGGCTAACACTTACCACCAGGCATGTGAGGGAGCTAATAACCTGTCTTTTTTTGAGCCATTAAGTTTTGGAGTGTTTGTAATATGGTAATAGGTAACTGAAACATTCCATTTCATGTTTTCCTCAGAGTACATTCTGGCCAGTTTGATGGATTAGCAAAATATTCTAATTTCATTATCACTTACCACCAGGCATGTGAGGGAGCTAATAACCTGTCTTTTTTTGAGCCATTAAGTTTTGGAGTGTTTGTAATATGGTAATAGGTAACTGAAACATTCCATTTCATGTTTTCCTCAGAGTACATTCTGGCCAGTTTGATGGATTAGCAAAATATTCTAATTTCATTAGAAATAAGACTAAGAAAACTGCAAACATTACAAATCATCCCTTCGAAAATCTTACTAAAGTGTTAATGTCATGCATTCTGTATTAATTCTTAATTGCATCAATTTCATAAACTGCCATTTCCTGATTCCTTCTAGAATCTAGCAGTACAAATTTTATACTTTGTAGTTCCCCAAAGCACATATCACAGTATTCTTAAGGAAAACAATTACATTTTTTTAAATGAAACTTTTTAAAGCACTGACACATAACTTTGGTCTAACCTCTGTAAAATGGCTTATTTTGTTAGGAAACAGAGACACTCCCATGATTCTATCAATAATTGCCTTCAAATGATTCCTGTGCGTCAGGCATTGTGCTCAGACATTATCTAATTAACCTTTAGCAACCTGAGGCAGAAAGCACATATTAAAAGGGGAATAACCACCACACTGCAACTTAGAGGTCATTAAACAACTTGCCAAATGCCCCAAGTTTTTCATCTCAACACTATATTATACTATGTTACCGTGTTAGTACAGAAATACTTAAATTCCAGGCTGTTTAAATAGCAACAACAAATACATTTTATAATGAGGAATCTGAGGCCTAAAAGGGGTGATGCTCTGTTGGAGACCATGAGAGGGCAGATCCAGGACAGCTGCTGACAGAGTGCCCTGACCACCTCCACTTGCAGAAAAATAAATGCAAAGCGGGCTTGAATGGGGTTGCAGATTTACAAAACAGAAGAATGTGATTTCATGCCTCGGGAATGTGTGCTATACTTAAGTACAACAAACATTAGTTTTTTTCTACACAAAACTGCATTATGTGTAACTGAAGATGAAATGTGTTTACCCATCTGGGGCATAAACCTTGAGAAAACCAGAGCTATGAACAATCTGATATCTCTTACAAGTCAATGCATTTGAAACAGACAACTTACTACAGCTGTAACCAAACTCATCCTCTTCATCCGTATCTTCCGAGGTGTCATTTGCAGATGACAGAGCGTGATCCCCACTCGTTTCCGCCAACACTGGAGGCAGGGGCGGAGGCGAGTGGCCCAGAGGAGGCCTTTCTGGCTCCGATTCTGACTGACTGGGCATCTGTGGGAACAGGAAGAATGCAGTGGGTATGTGCAGTCTAAGGAAGGAAAACAAATAAGACTGCAACATCAAAACCCAAACTACTAGCTTTAAAATATCTGACATATTAAATAATGGGAAAATACACATATATAAAAATGGCAGACAGGATTCAGGTAAAGCTTAAACACACTAAACAAATCAGTATGTTCAGAGCATGATCCGTTAAACAACTACATGGTATTTTAAGGTGAAGAATTACTCAATTTGCAGGCTTAAATAACAGAAGATTGAAAAGTTGTACAAATTTCGTGTTTTGGGGAAAAAAAAACCTCATTCAAAATTCATCTAGACAAGATTGTGGAAGTCTAAAAATGTCTTCCAAGAAATTGGAAATAAACTAACAATGTTAATCATGTAATTGAACAAAGCAGTTCAAAGCTTGTTAGAGAGATTATATATAAATATTTTTATTGCTGCCTGAATCCTCTCTCCACATGACTCAACAAATTCATGAAATAAGCACTGCACATGCAGGATTCTCTACCAGGGTGACTGCCTGTTAGCAAAGAGCACACAAATTCAGATCTGAGGGGCTGGTTTTAAGGGACAAAACCACCATCCGCTTGCCAAGGTAGCCCTAAACATAAATGGAAAAACAGGGTTGAATACTTCATAAAAAGCCAAAGCTTGGTTGGTATGTTTGCTGTCACTTAAGTCTACAAGTCTTAATTTAAAAAAAAAAGGGGGGGATTTGATATCATTGGGTTCTTTCCTTTTCTTAATTGAAACATGGTCAGGTTTCATATTATAGATTCTCAAGCAGATTAGGGTTAGAAACATCTTTATGTCACTGAGCGCATTTTAGTCATTTACAGATTAAAGGCCAAGGCCATGAGAAGCGAAAGATTTTGTTCAGAAAAACCTAGTGAAACTAGACTTCTCTTTGCTTAATTTCTAACCCAACCCAATGCACTTTCCACTGTATCATGTTTTCTCCTCCAGTTTCTACAGTAGGACACAGAGTACCTAAATCAAGGGTCACAGATACCCAGTTAAAAGTTCTAACCCGTTGTCAGGCTGTCCCTGATGCCTTAAGCCTACATTTCTCCTTCTTTGTCTATTTTTACTGTTTTTTTCCCTTATACAAAAGTCCCTCTGATATGTCTCGTTTTATTCTACATCTGTGTTTATCTGGGAAAAAAATGTGATTAAAAGTACTTCTTAGAGAATACACTAAATGAACGGAATGTACAAATACTTAGAAATTATTCAATGGTGTTGAGTCAAAATACATCTAAAAATAAAACCACAGGGTTTTATGATCTTTCTTTGATGATGTAGACACTATTTCAGGACTCTAAGCTGCCCCAAAAATGGTCCAGGTAAACATGAATTATTATTTTTCTGGCAAAGCACAGGAGAGCTGATTGACAGCCACTAATAGATGGGCAACAGATTTTCAAATCACAGAATCTGCTGTATTTAAAATGCTTGGTTTACATATCATTGGTCAAACAGACAAAAATTATTAGTGCCAACAGAATCCTGTTATCTTCCCAAGTGCTGTGCCATAAAACTTTGAAAAAAGCAAGGTACAAATACATAAGAACAAACAAATAAAAAACTTCATTTGATCCAGAAGGGTCAGTAATGATACTAAGGTAGGAAGACACATGTAATTTAGAATTTTTCTCATTAAAATTCTTTAAAAAATTTACTAACAATGGAAAATTTGAGAAGCATGAATTAAGCCCATTTCATTTTCAAAAAGTAGAATCAAGTCAAACTTAAAATTGTCATAATTTTAATAAATTTACAGATGAAAATTGTACAGATCTTTCTCTTTGCATAACTTTCCTGAGCTGTTATTTTCCTTAAAAACAAATGAACAAACAAACTTGCTTGCCTAAAAACTATTCAGGATCTTACTTAGGCAGAATATTTTCATACTGTGAATAAACTCAAATGTTGCCTTAACATAGCTGCTTAATCATAAAGCCAATATAAGCCTGCATTTACTAAAAAGGAAATAAGCGTTCTGTTATGCCTGATACTCTCATTCTTACTGAGACTGTGGAATTTAGCTTGCTGTTGACACTCCTAAAAATTTATCCACAAAAACACAATTCTTTAACGAAGACCATTCAGCCCTCGCTGGCAAAAATGCAGTGTACTTGAAATCACTCCATGCCATGTATGCACACAAGTATAATGTACACGCATAGCACACTGTAGCACACTCACTGACTCATGAGAATTTCACACTAAGACAAACCTTAAATGGTGTGGGAGCAAAAGGATTAGTTGGGGAACAACGGAAGAGAACTCTACTTGATTTCTGTAATGCCTACAGTAACAGAAAACATATTCCTTCAGATACAGCGTCTTTGATTATCTGTATTACAATAACATGAAAATCCAATGAATATTCATAAAATGCTTCCTGAAAAAAACTGTTAACAGCTTTTCTCCTTTCACAACCAAATTATAGTATACAAATCCTCTAAGTTTTTGTTTCATTTTTGGATTTATAATTTCACCAGAATATGACAAATCCAACTATAGATTTACAAATGTTGAAACAGTTCCCTGCTTCCTGATCAGGCATTTACATGGACATCCTTTATGAATATTCAACAGATTGTTGCACATACACAATTATGTGTCGGCTGATTAACTAAGGAAGAGCTTTTAGGACCACCTTGTATAAGTCTAAGAAGGACTTAAATCAATACAAGGTTTTCAGAGAAATTATGTATGAAAGTAGCTTATATGTTTTGCAACTAACAAAAATTTATATATCTGAAAATTCAATTCACACCAAAATATAAGAAGGGCAGTGGACTCACGATTTTCCCTTACTCTTCAGAAGGGCCATCTAATTTCAGCTATAAAAATGAATAGGTTCTGGCGAGAAAATGTGCTTAAGAAAGGATTTGCATGCCCACTCCAAACACACAGTTGTTTTTTTTCCTTGCCCAAATTCAGTCAACACTGAACTGGGACAAACGCACAGTAGCAACAAAGAACAAAACACTGGAAAAAGGCGATGGCAAGACAACGGTCATTATCCAACCTTGTCGGCGTTGGACTGTAGAGAATCAGCAAATGGGTTAGTGCTGCTGAACTTGTACTTAGGGTAAAGGTTGTGCGGCAAGGAAGGCAAAGGGGATTTCTAAAAGGAAACAAAAGAGGCGCTGAGCGCAAGAGAAATGTATTTAAAGCAACTCCATTATAAGGACAAAGTAATTACTGATTTAAATAACTATGTGACATCAGATCCTATCAGATTTCATCATTAATAACATCTTATCAAACAGTCTAGAACTAAGTGTTTCCTAGAGCAACCTGAATCCACACTCAAACCTAAATCTGGCCACAAAACACATAAGGAAGCAAGTCTATCAAACTGGCCCCAAATTTCTTTCATTTTCACTGAATGTTGTCACTATCACCGACAGATAAGCCTATATATTTCACCCACTTATATTAACATATGTTCCATGCATATCAGTAAATGTGCTTCAATATTAAAAATCATAAATGGTTTTTTATTTATACTCAGAAGCAAATTACGCTGTTTTGGTTAAAAACAAAACAAAACAAAAGTAAGTCTATCAGCTGCAGAATGCAAATTAAACATGTGTCTTCTAGTCCACTGGTAATCTTCAGTGTTGTGCTATTTTGTTTCTCAGTTAGAGGTCTTTTTATACCTTGATAAGGTTTTAAGGTTGCTTCAATCAATAGTATTAAGTAAGGAAATCAATAATTTTTAAAGAAATGAACTGCTTCCTACAGTGTTGTTCTCTATCTGCCCACTTTTTGTGGTGCTAGGAACATCACAGAATATAGGCAGACAGCTATTTTTAATTTCCTATAAAAGTTCCCATTTTATTGGGGAATTTAGGAGGTTTGGGTAATATGTGAAGTCCTGCCTGAGAGTGTTCACATAGGTTTTGTGGCTTGCCTGATATGTCCCGAGCTTGAACTACTGGAGCTGAAATACACATATTACAGGCTGGATGACTGCCAAAGAGAAGGTAGCATTTTCACAGTAAAAAAAAGTATTTTCCTGAGCACAATAAGTTTTTTTCCACACTGCTTTTTCTTTTATTGACTATATCTTTCAGAGGAAATTGCAGACATTTAAAATTCAGTTTGGCTCTAATTAACTGTTTGTGTTACTTCTCTCTATCAAAAAGCCCTACTGGCAAGCATTGAGAGTAGGAAGAGGTTGTCATGTGACACCACCCTGCACTCCACAAAGAGTACCCTGACTCAGTACGGCTATACTAAAGCTTATGCCACATCACCCCTTCAATCTGCTCTTCCTACAAAGTTTTTTTTCCTACAGAAGGAAGATGGGCAAAAGAAATGGGCACGCTGACATTTCTGCTCATCTCAACTTTCCCTCTGCTTTTCAATTTAAAATGTCAACTCCTGCTTTACAAAAGGGAAGATCACAAATGCAAAAAAAAAAAAAAAAAGGACCATTTATTAAGGTGGAAGAAATGACCAGGCGGAGATTAAGAACTCATCCTAGGCAAAATAACTCAATGTTATAGAAGGTAGATTATTTCTAATCCTCATACATGGAAGTGTACAGTTTTACATTTCCTTTATAATTCTGTAGAACAAGATGAATCAAAGTAATGATGACAAGAAATGAAAGATTTGAAAAAATCTGTTTTTTTGGTTTGGCTGTGCTTTTTGCTTTTTCAACTTGCAGCTCACATAGGATTAGAATTTGGCCCTGAAAGGAGAATATTAAAGTACAGGATGAGCACAGCACATGAAATAGCAGAACATTCTATTATTAGGGAAGGATTTATAGGGAGAGTGTATTTCTCATTAAAAAATCAATGACGAAACTTGCGTTTATAGTTCCAAGGGCTGATAAAAATAGAAAAGTTATTAACTAAGAAGAACAGGGAAGAAAAATCATCCTCTGGCCCAAATTAGTGGGGCCCACCCCTTAATATGACAATGTGGTCAGACTGAATTGTGAACTGTCATACCGGTGGAATTATTGAGGTTAGTTCTGGGAAGTTCTAATTTTGAAGAGCTAAAAAGATTGACTAGTTTCTAGTCTATGTACAAGATTTTCTTGATGCTTTATTACATCCACAAATAAAACATTTACCATTAAGAGACTCTTGTTTGGTCACTAAGTTGTGTCCGACTCTGAGACTGACCCCATGGGCTGCAGCCTGCTAAGCCCTTCTGTCCATGGGAGTCTCCAGGCAAGAATACTGGAGTGGGTTGCTATCTCCTCCTCCAGGGGATCTTTCCAACCCAGGGATCAAACCCATGTCTCCTGCACGGGCAGGCAGATTCTTTACCACTGAGCCACCACGGAAGCCCAAAGAGACTCTGTACGGTGTTTTTCCCTGTAGATTCCTGGAGACGCGACTATTTTCACAGATAAGTAAATTACTGAAAACTAAATATATCTCATTTTGTTGTGCTGAGCTAAGGTGTGTATACTAAGTTGTGTCCAACTCTTGTGACCCCATGAACTGTAAACTGCCAGGCTCTCTGTCCATGGGATTTTTCAGGCAAGGATACTGGAAGGGGCAGCCACTTCCTTCTCCAGAGGATCTTCCCAACCCAGGGATTGAACCCGTATCTACCTGCATTGCAGACACATTCTTTACCCACTAAGCTATTGGGGAAGTCCTAAGTCACTACAGTCATATCCAACTCTTTGCAACCCTAGGAACTAAAGCCTGCCAGGCTCCTCTGTCCATGGGATTCTCCAGGCAAGCATACTGGAGTAGTTGCCATGCCTTCCTCCAGGAGATCTTCTGGACCCAGGATTACACCTGCATCTCTCATGTCTTCTGCATTTGCAGGAGGGTTCTTTACTACTTGCACCACCTGGGAAGCCCAATATCTCATTTTAAAAACAATTTTTTTTCTCATTTCCCAAATCAAAATATTACTGTAGAAGAGGAAAGAGATCTTTCCTGTACCCATCTTAAGACTCATGGTTGGATCTCTGTAAGAACAAATTAATGAGAAAAAAACATGTATATTGATGTAACCTAAGTTCTGTGTGACACAGAGCCTCCACAGGGAAATGAAGACCAGAAAATGTTAAGTCCGAGTGCTTTTATAGGAGGTCTGATGAAGAGAGAAAGTTGGGGAAAATATGACAGGACAAAACAGCATGAGCTAAGCATATTTAACTGGGTAATACTTAGCAAGGCCTGTTCATTCAGATTCCTCTTAGGGGTCCTCCTCACCAGGAGAGTCTTATGACCCGCTTCGGGGGAGAAAGGAGAGGTCAGAGTCCTTCTAGCACCTGCCTTTTCTCAAATAACTTCCATTTAAATATTCAGTATGCCAAGGTGTTTTGTTTTAGGCTATCAGGTCCTAAACCCTGTCATGTATCATTTGACTACACATGTCATTCTAAGCAAGATTTATTCTGGAATATTACTATAAACCAGGTGTCATTATACCTCAGATAATAAAATAGGGATATTTTCCAGGTGCATGAGAAAATATCTTCCTTAGAAAATGCAACTTGGCATTGAAAGAAATATTTACAATTTAGTATTTAAAAGTAATCTGAGAATCCAACTCAGCAGTTTGTAGCACTGTCTTAAATGATACAAAAGTTGGAAAGTAAAAATAAGAGAAGAATAAAACCCACCCACACACATAGAAAACAGCTTTAACTTAACTTAGCCATTTACCAACATCATCATGCTGTGTCTATGTTTAACACAACAAATGGAAATAAATGTAGAAAGATCTGTAGTTATTTAAACAAACTGAACAGCATTTGAAAAGAATGCAGGATGATTTGGTCCCACCACTTGGCAGATTTTTTTATCTAAATAGATAATTGTCTCCTAACAATAAATAACCCAATGATTAAAAACTGCAAATGTGAAGATAACTGCTTACATTAGGGACTACTAATTCATTTCTTAGCGTGAACTCAGACCAGAGTTACACCTGTCTTGACGACAAAAGGAAAAACCAGCAAGATAAAGTCTGGTCACTTTGTTTCCTGGGGCACCGACTATTGAAAAGTTCCTTTTACTGATCTCTAAAAACCTTTTACTACGCTGCTTCCTCCATAACTTGAGCATTACTATCTTAAATTTTAATTTTAAAAATTAAAGTTAAATATATTGTATGAATAAAATTACACATTTTAAATTTCAGATGATCTTTTTCACTTTTCTTACATCTGTTAACATTGTCTTTTTAAAGATAACAAGCCCTAAAAGCTAATAAGCAGTTATTTCAAAAAGAATCAGTATGACAGAGATTCTTATATCCAGAAGTGGACCCTATATGAGCCTCAGGACATCTAAGAAACTCCTGAAATGCTATGCTAACTTCTCAATAAATCTCAAGAACTTTTTAAGGCCCAGAATGTTTAAGAGTTACTGCACAGGAAAAAAAATTTTTTTTTTCATTGAGGCATAAAGAAGATATAGAAAAAATAGTTTTAAACTACTGGCATAACGTTCATCTTTGGCAACTTATCAAATATACAAAGCTTCTCTTAGTATCTCCATCAACAACATCCACTGGATGTGCTTAGATTTCTAAAATACTTTTAAAGCCATTTCACTTGTAATAACCAACAGTAAAATGGATTAATGGGCCTCTGTCCCCCAGGGGCTACATAGTGATCAGAGCTATTCAGTGATGGTGGCTGGGAAACAGCAGGTATGAAATTCTGAGTATATAAACGTACAGCTTAAAAAAAAAAACAACCAAAAAATCCATCATATGGAAAGTTAATGTCCGCTAGGATAGACAGATGCATTAAAGACCATGCACAGGAAATCACAGATTGCATACTGGGAATTCTAAATTTATAAAGAAAATGAACTCTCTCTAGTTTCTCAGAGACCTGACTAGACGTCACAAATTATCAACCTGAATAACTCCACCAAGTCCTTCTTAACAACTTACATATTTTATGACTATAGTGAAACTAATGACTATCCATCTAGAAGCCTATGGGCCACCAATGAATCCTACTTTTATGTATTTTCAACAGACTTCAAGTGTCTGTTATACATAGTAGAAGGATTTTCAGGATAACTCAATGGGGGAAAAAAGCAAAATAAACTTTTTAAAAGTCTCCTGATATTTCAAGGCTTGATCTTGGGTCCTAGAAGCAACTTGGCCCTGGATGCATCAGATTCCAAGCTGAACGCTGTTGGATGCGCCTACCTTGCCCTTTGTTTTCGCTTACCCTTGGTCTGTTTATAATGCTCTGTACCAGAAAGACTACAGGGTTGCCTGCTTTCCGAATGGCTTCCACAGCTTGTTCATGGCTTGCATCTCTGAGGTCCATGCCATCCACCTGCAATGGAAGGCCTCAGCTTAACATTTTAAGAAGCTATAGAACAACAGAACAATTTGCCAATTTGGAGTTTTGAGATTCCTGGGTGAAACTCCTAAAAAATCTTTTTCAGATTCAAAAATATTTTAGACTACTTGAGAGGCTCCAGAATTT
The DNA here is from genome assembly GCA_006410675.1 of Oreotragus oreotragus. NCBI lineage: Eukaryota > Metazoa > Chordata > Mammalia > Artiodactyla > Bovidae > Oreotragus > Oreotragus oreotragus. The sequence goes on along the minus strand of SJYX01000743.1, from coordinate 187,470 downwards.
TTCATCTGTCCAGCAGATTTCTGGTCCCTTTTTTTGGACACAGATTTAGGTCTCCAAAAATCAACTGAAATAATAATCAATTAGAATGAAGGCTCTGCTTCTACTTCCCTTATACTGCCCAGTTGTTCCTTTAAATTGACAAACTAGCATCATCAAAGAAATAATACAAGGGAACTGTCTAGTAGCACTGTTTTCACCATAAAAGTCACTGTACAAATTTTCTTCCCAGTCACCACAGAGCAGTCTGTGAAGTGGCTGTGTGATGCTTTGTGTATTTCTATTAAGGAAGCTTGAAGTTAAAAACAAAATTCTGATGTACAGAAAAATCAGCTTATGGTAAGGTTTGTTTGGCAAAAGAATCTTTGCAATAGACATGACACGAGCTGGAAGCCAAGAAATTGTGCTTACTTGTTAGCAAATCTTGTGTAAATAGCTTGAGAATAAAAGTTATTTTGGAACTTGTTATTGACCATGGCTTGCCTGGGTGATGATCAGCTCAGCTTATGCACTACATGAACAGGAAGGAAAACAGTCTGAAAGGCCAAATGCTAATCTTGCCAGAAAACTATAGGATACTGGTATACTTTTAACATTTCCAATTACCAGAGAATAATATATACAATAAAAATAGCAAAATTAGAGTAGACACAATTTTGAAAAATAAAATTATTAGATCTCTGCAAAGAACTTCATCATCTTTAAAAGAATTATCCACTGTATTTTATTGAAAATTTCCCTGTCAGAGTTTCTTAACAGAGTCATGTTCTAGAATTCCAAGGACCACAGAGGCCTAAGGCTTTCTTATTTACTGAAAAAGACCCCTGCACATAACTGAATTCAAGAAACTGTCACTGAGCAGTATTTTACCACACGGAAAAAACTTTGTTCCAATTTCAAAGACAAGTTTAACTCTACTGATACACTAAAACATTTTGGTACAAAGTATAATTAATCCTTTCTCAAAATAATTATAAACATTTCTTAATTTTTCTACCTAGGTCAAAAGTATTCAGTAGTGAAGTACTCATAAAATAAATTGCCTTGGATAAACTTAAATTAGAAATTTTATGTAGTACTCTAATGAAGAAAAAATTCTTTAACATGGGGCTAAGGTATCATTTAATGAAGAGCAAAGATATAGGAAGAGAGAAGAAAAAACCCCATCATTCTTCCTTATAAATGGTCAGTAGAAAAAAAAAATGAAATACCAGACAGAGCCCTTGCTTTCTTGCAAATCTCAATCTTCTTTCGTCAGTCCTCAATGTACATATACTTTAAACAATCGATCAATGCCCACAATGTTCAAGTTGTGGCTGATTTTTACCAACTTCTACACAATTAAGGCATCTTAGTGTGTAAGTTATATGGATTTAGAAAATGAGAGACAATCACTTGTACAAAGTAAAACTAGTGGTTGCCATAATAACAAAGTGATCACTTGGTTTTTGTTTGGAAGTTGTCTCTCTTAATTGACTCTCTACCTCCTGACAACCCAGCAAATCTGGGTCAGGATTTACTGACCTTCCTCTACACATTTACTAAAACTATGCTTATGTAATCAAATAATTCATCACACTATTCTGAAGTGACCTGATTACTTATCAGGTCTGTCCCACTTGACAGGCAGGCTGGATGTTTTATTTACCGTGGGATGCCCAGAGCACCTGGAACACAACAGTTGCTCAAGGAATACTTTTTGAGTAAATGATGAGTGACTTGTGAGAAGAGTAGATATAAAATATTAAACTTAGCTTTGAATGAAGGGATTAGATACAATTTGACCAAATGCTTCTCACACATAAAACGAAACGTGTACACACATGCACATACATACCAACGCACACGTGAATACTCAAACACACAGCCCTCAGTGATGAGTGGGGAATGGGCAAAGCAATGATATGGAGGAAAAGCCAACCTTGGGTTGGTAGGGGTGGTGGGGAGACCTTTCTATAAAAGGTACTGAGGATATTAGCATAAAAAACTTTACCAAAAAGACTTATTTAAAAAAATTTTATCCAACAACATTTAGGTATTTCCTGAAATAACGTCTCATGTGAGGGTTCAACTGTGATGTGTACATTTTGTGTGTATACACATACATTAAACAATTTAATTATTCCCCAAGAAATTTGCTTTGTTTTTTAACTGAACTTAGTAATTTATCTCAGCACTGACATTTTTTAGAACAGTTGGTTATACACCCAAACACCTATCAATATATATATAATTTGTCATCATATACTGAAGATAAAAATTAATAGATGAAAACAAAAAAATAAGAAAGAAATTCTTTAACAACAAACATATTTTACTCGAGAGTTGAGTCAGCGTAAAGATGATTTGCTTGGTAAAGAGGATGGCCAAGGTGAGTAATTTTAGCACAGAAAGCTAACTGGAGGGTACCTCTACTATTCTATCTCCAGGTTTCAGGGTTCCATTTTTGCCAGCTGGACTATCTTCAAGAACATGTTTGATGAAAATGCCCCTCATCACTTCACCGTTGCTTAGACGACTCCCCATCCCTCGTCCACCAACAATGCTGATGCCCAAGGATTTGCTTGGTTCTCGCCAAAGTTCAACCCTATAAAAAATAAAGAAAATTTTAAAGTCTCATAAGAAAGTACAGGGAGAAAGCCTCGTAAAGTTGGGTTTGGCAATGATTTCTAGGCTATAACACCAAAGGCACAGGCAGCAAATTAAAAACGGACAAATTCAGCTTCAGCAAAATTAAAAGCTTTTTTTCATTGAAAAGTAGTATCAAGTGAGTAAAACAGCAACCCAAAGAGAGGGAAAATATTTGCAAACCACAAACCTGATAAGGGATGAACATCCAGAATATACATAGAAACCCTAAAACTCAAGGATAACAACAAAAGAAAACAATCAAAACTGGGCATAGAACTTGACTAGATATTTCTCTGGGGACGACAGACAAATGTCCTGTAAGCACATAAAAAGACGCTCAATGTCACTAGCCATTACGTGACTCAACACTGCTCCGAGGCCATGTGCTGCCACTGCTGAAGCCCAGGCACCTACAGCCCATGCCGTGCAAGAAGAGAAGCAGCCCCCACTCACTATACTAGAGGAAGCCACGCGCAGCATCTGGTGAGCAGACCCCACTCGCTGTAACTAGAGGAAGCCCCCGCACCGCATCTGGTGAGCAGCCCCCACTCACTATACTAGAGGAAGCCACGCACCGCATCTGGCGAGCAGCCCCCACTCGCTGTAACTAGAGGAAGCCCCCGCACCGCATCTGGTGAGCAGCCCCCATTCGCTGTACTAGAGGAAGCCACGCGCAGCATCTGGCAAGCAGCCCCCACTCGCTGTACTAGAGGAAGCCACGCACCGCATCTGGCGAGCAGCCCCCACTCGCTGTAACTAGAGGAAGCCCCCGCACCGCATCTGGTGAGCAGCCCCCACTCACTATACTAGAGGAAGCCACGCACCGCATCTGGCGAGCAGCCCCCACTCGCTGTACTAGAGGAAGCCACGCACCGCATCTGGCGAGCAGCCCCCACTCGCTGTAACTAGAGGAAGGCCACGCACCGCATCTGGCGAGCAGCCCCCACTCGCTGTACTAGAGGAAGCCACGCACCGCATCTGGCGAGCAGCCCCCACTCGCTGTACTAGAGGAAGCCACGCACCGCATCTGGCGAGCAGCCCCCACTCGCTGTAACTAGAGGAAGGCCACGCACCGCATCTGGCGAGCAGCCCCCACTCGCTGTACTAGAGGAAGCCACGCACCGCATCTGGCGAGCAGCCCCCACTCGCTGTACTAGAGGAAGCCACGCACCGCATCTGGCGAGCAGCCCCCACTCGCTGTAACTAGAGGAAGGCCACGCACCGCATCTGGCGAGCAGCCCCCACTCGCTGTACTAGAGGAAGCCACGCACCGCATCTGGCGAGCAGCCCCCACTCGCTGTACTAGAGGAAGCCACGCACCGCATCTGGCGAGCAGCCCCCACTCGCTGTAACTAGAGGAAGGCCACGCACCGCATCTGGCGAGCAGCCCCCACTCGCTGTACTAGAGGAAGCCACGCACCGCATCTGGCGAGCAGCCCCCACTCGCTGTACTAGAGGAAGCCACGCACCGCATCTGGCGAGCAGCCCCCACTCGCTGTAACTAGAGGAAGGCCACGCACCGCATCTGGCGAGCAGCCCCCACTCGCTGTACTAGAGGAAGCCACGCACCGCATCTGGCGAGCAGCCCCCACTCGCTGTACTAGAGGAAGCCACGCACCGCATCTGGCGAGCAGCCCCCACTCGCTGTAACTAGAGGAAGCCACGCGCAACATCTGGCGAGCAGACCCCACTCGCTGTACTAGAGGAAGCCACGCACCGCATCTGGCGAGCAGCCCCCACTCGCTGTACTAGAGGAAGCCACGCGCAGCAGTGAAGACCCAGGGCAAAAACAGAAACTACTAGAAATACCCCTCACACTCAGGAAGACGGCCAACGCAAAAGCAAACAAACAAACAAAAAGCAGAAAACAAGTCGGCAGGGAGAAACTGTACAAATTATGGAGAAATTAAAGCCTTGTGCACTGTTCGAACCCATGTGAAATGTTACAGCTGCTATGTTAAAGGAGTATAGAAATTCCTCAAAAAATTAAAAATAGAATTAACATATGATCTGGCAATTCCACTCCTGAGTATATACCCAAAAGAATTCAAAGCAAGGTCTTGAAGACATACATGTATAGTATGTTCACAGAAATATTCACAATTCACAATAAGAAAATACTGTTCACAAGCCAAAAGGTAGAAGCAACCCAAGTGCCCATGAATAGATGAATGAATCAACAAATTGCATATAAATACAAAGGAGTAATGTTCAGCCTTAAAAAGGAAGGAAATTCTGATACATGCTAAGACAGAGACCATCTTTGAGAACACTACGCTAAATGAAATAAAGGACAAATCCTATACGTTTCCACTTATACAACATACCTAGAACAGTCAAATTCACAGACTAGTGGAGAACAGCCGTTGCTAGATGATGCAGGGAGGGGGAAATAAGAGGTTACTATTTAGTGGGTACAGAGTTTTAGTTTTGCAAGATCAAAAAAGTTCCAGAGATGGGTGGCAGTGATGGTTACAATGCAACGTGAACACACTTTATGCCACTAACCTACAAGATTAAAAGTGGTTCAAATGGTTAAAAATAATAATAATAATAAATACATTTTTAAAAATTCAAAGGAATAAGATATTATTATACTAAGTTTTGTAAATATCATTTGCTCAATTTGTTAAGGTTTTACCCATAGTAAGACAAAATCACTATAAATAAATAACTTTTCCAATTAAGTGGTTTATAGGGTCTGATAAATACTATTAATAATATATTTCTGAGACTGATTTGTTACAAGTTAATATTAGGCTCATACTCCAGGCTGAGGCACAAATGAATATAAAAGGAGCATTTTCCAGGGGCTCTAATACTGCAGACATTAAAAAATTCAGCTACTCTCAAACAGATGGTAGCTTCTAAGCTTAGCAACCCAGTTAAGAGAGAGAACGTTTCTGTATATGCTGAATGAGAAGCTTACCTCTGCAACAGTCTGCCTCGCCAACACAGACCTAGAAACTAACAGTCAGGGCATGAAGAGCGGCTGCTAACACAGTCCTCCGTGATCCGAGCCCATCGCCATCTCCTGAACACATCCTCCTCAGCTCTCCACCCCCTCTCCTGGGGCCTTGGCGCTTGCTACTGCCTCTGTCCTAAATGTACTTCCTCTGCCCACATAATAAGTGCATGAGCTCCTATCTAATACCTGTAGACAGCGGTCAGAACCATGGATGAACTGAAAGTACATGTCTTATGAAAAGGCTGGGATGCAAGAATAAGGTGATTAGCACTGAAGTGTTTGGCCAAGATGAAGGGGTTCAGATGACTGCAAGCAAACAGGGATACCAAGTAGAAAGTTCTAAGACAGGTAAGGAGACTCTGCATTCTACTCTAACCTGCAGGAAGGGAGCTGATGCGGGACATCAGACAGGAGAAGAAAGCCCGGTCCAGCATACCCTCAACCTTGGCATGTGACGTGTTCCCAGAGGAAACGAAAGGTTGCAGGTAGGACTGCTGGGTGCTGAAGGAGGCCCTGGTAAGAAACGACTGGGGTAAAGAAGCACCTCGGTGCAGTGAGAGGAGGGACAGCTGGCCACGGAAAGCAGGCGAGGAAACACTTCTTTACTCTGGTCAGTGCTTTCTTCCTTTATTAGGAATCTAAGACCTAGAGATCTGCGGTTTAGTTTAAAGGGATCGCACTGTGAGTCTTCATCTTAACAAATCTGTGAGAAAAGCCTAAACTCGTTAAAATTCTTTTCATCACTTTCTTTCATTCTAGGAATTCTGTGAAAGACAAGAACCAACTTCTTCCCATTTCCAAGGTAAAATGGCAAAGTAGTAAAGTCAGTAGAGTCAGCCACTGTCTTTAATATTTAAGAATCCCAAATACACAGGTGGGACTCATTCCCTCTTCTTTTAAAAATTAAAAAAATAAAAGAATGAAAGAAAATGTCTCATAGATTCTTAGCAGTTGATATATGTTAGAGAACGGTTCTCATGATTCTCTGGACACTAAAAATAGCAGCGGCAGCAGTTCCATAGACTTTGATTTTATTTTCAAGTCACTCCTGTGAGGTGGATGCTCTTGTCACTCTGTTTTACAAAGGGAAGAGGCACAGAGGTTAAACAGCCTTTGGATACCGGTACCCTGTGCCTCCTCAGGATGTAGCATAGACAGCACAGTGGTATTAGATCCAGTCCTAAGAGGAAACGCTGTAATTCTTCAAAACATCAGAGCAGATAACCAAAAACAGAGCTGCCAAAATGACCCCAGCACTGAGGAACCGACCCAAGATTCATGTTTGGATACCGGTACCCTGTGCCTCCTCAGGATGTAGCATAGACAGCACAGTGGTATTAGATCCAGTCCTAAGAGGAAACGCTGTAATTCTTCAAAACATCAGAGCAGATAACCAAAAACAGAGCTGCCAAAATGACCCCAGCACTGAGGAACCGACCCAAGATTCATGAAGCAGAACACGGGCAACGTTCCATGTTACGAAGAAAACAAGAGACCTATAAAAGAAAAACTGGGCAGAGCTGGTTTTACAGAAAAATGTCAGCCTTTCTGGAGAACACAGATTTTCAAAAAGTGAAATTAATAAAATCAAGGTAAAATAGAGCTCTGAGGCCAGGGTGCCTGAACTCTGAACCAAGAGTTCCTGGGCTCAATTTCTGCCCTTCTGCTACTTAACAACTGGGTGACCTTCTTTTACTCCATTAGTCTTTCTTTTCCTTTCCTCAGCTGGAAAATGGGTCAAACAAGAACCCCAACATCAGAGAGTTGCTGTAAGGATTAAATTTATGAATGTATGTCATGTGCACAACAGTTTTACAACTTAGTAAAGCAATCAATAAATCAGATTACTCTTATTATGGTGATGATAATATTCAATTCATATGACAAATGAACAAACCTGTACGCCAGCACCTCAATTTGCTATGCTTACACATTGTTAACTAAGAGCAACTGGGCTCAATGTACCATAGTCTACCCATTGGGTTGATAAAAGCATTTTTAAAGATGATCATATGATGTGATAACAAGGATATGGGGGGGAAAAAAGCTCTCAAATATTGGAAATAAAAGTAAAAATTGGTACAGCCTCCTTAAAAAGCAATTTAACAACTTCTAGTAAATAACAGAATTAAATCTACAAGTCAGCAATTTCCCTTTGGAATACATAACTAGACAAATTCTCCAAATGTGTAAGAAAATATACTTACTTCACAGGATTATTGTAATAATTAACTGTTAACTACTCAAATATCAATCTGAAAATAAACTGAGCTATATTCATATACTGAAAGGCACTGCCACAAGTAAACTGAATGAATTAGATATTTTTGTATCTACATGAGAGTGTACAGAAACATTTATTTAAGAGTAAGGAAGCTGGAAAATGACACATACAGTATGATATAATCTTGCACATGAAAATCACATGCAAAAAAAAAGTGTAACACAGGTTATTTACAAATTTTTCTTGACTGCATGCAAGAATGTCCAGCAGGTTTCCAGTGATGTAAAGCATATTCATGACCCTTGTTCCTTATTTACTAAAAGCTCTAATTATTTTGGTAAGCTTCCTGATGAACTTCTATGAACTTTTCCCCTAAAAACAGTTGAGGGATTCCATATGGTTAGTGAGGGCAGGTTATCGTCTTTAAGATTTACAGAATATGTAGACATACTCTCTTGGTGAACTAGTTACCACCGTTAGAGGCATCACTTAGCGTGATGTGAAGGTTAAAACTGGGAATTAAAGTATAAAAATCTTCTGGTCCAGAAGTTGTACCCAATTTCTCCTTGTAAGAAAATTTCATAATGACTCCTGTGCTCAACAATTTTCACTTGCTCTGGTATGAATAATAATGAAGAAGAAGCTGATGACTGTTAAGTCCAACCTCTGACTGAGTCCTCACTGTGTACCAAGTATTGTACTGAGGACTTTAAGTGCATTACGATATTAAATTCTCTTCCACATGTTAAAGGTTCTACTTTTTTCATTTTTAAATTAAAAGTGTAATTACTCTTTCAAAAGTATTTTATTTAAGTATAGTGACACAGTACAGTGATTCAGTATTTTTACAAATTAACTCCATACAAGATTATGGCCATAATTTCCTGTGCTATACAGTATATCCTTGTTACTTATTATTTTATACATAGTAGTTTATATCTCTCACCCCTAATCTTACCCTCCTGCCTTTTCTCTCCCCTTTGGTAATCACTAGTTCGTTTCCTGTATCTGTGAGTCTGTCTCTGTCTTGTATATACATTGGTTTATTTTTTAAAAGAGCCCACATATATGTGACAAATAAAGGATTTCTCTATCTGATTTATCTCACCCTGAAAAATAGCCTCTAGATCTATCCATGCTGCTGCCAATGGAAGAATATCACTATTTTATGACTGAGTAATACTATTCCATTGTATGTGTGTCTATATATACATATACTTTCATCTAGCATTGTAATTCCATCTAACTTACTTCTGCCTCTCTCTTCACATAAACAAAAAACCTAACATCTTATAACTGGAGTAGGAAGTGGCAACCTACTCCAGTATTCTTGCCTGGAAAATTCCATGGACAGAGGAGCCTGGCAGGTGACAGTGTGCCAAAGAGTTGGACATGACCAAGCGAATGAGCACACAATATTTTTTCCGCTGCAAACCTAGCACTTCTCTCCTCAAAGTGGGCAATAATGTAGCAAGGCTTTGATTTTTTAAAGCGGCCTGAATAATTTTTTAAAAACTGAAATCAAAAAGTCATTTTATTTGGCTGGAGATGCTGTTTCTTATGAAAGCAATATAAAAGGTTTCCTATACTTTGAACATGATTCAACCTAGGAAATGTTTAAAGGTGATGCAGCCTAAAGTTCATTTATGAGCTAGGCAAATCATCAAACTGTATTATACATCAGAAGAACAGAAATTTTTCTATATTGAGAATTTTATTTATTCATTGTAGAATAAATAAATATGTAAAAAGGCACCTCTCTGATGGTCAACTTTAAATCTGTTCAGAGAAAGTGTCCATTGATTATATTTTACCCTTAATGCAAAATATCTTACATTTTTCTTTCATTATTTTGTGTCTCTCTACACCTTGTCTAACTCAATACACAGTAGCTTCCTTAAAGGTACGATTTATGTCTTACATTTCCCTGTTATTTAGAAAACTGTCTCCCTCTCATCTTGTCAATAATCAGGACTCAGTAAATTCCCACTAAACTGAATCTTCTTCTACTCCGAACAGGAAAATACACCTTAGTGATATACAGAGGTATACATGAGTAGATTTAGGAAAGTCATCATTCCTATTATATATGAAATTCCTTCTAGAAAAACCATGGGTTAGAATAACCACAGCCTATGATAAGATGCTCACACACACATTTTGAATGTATACGTTTGAATATCTACTTTCTACAAATAATAGAAAAATTTCAAGTTAACATTTGGTGGTTTGCCTAAGATAAGCTCTACAGAAAATATTCCAACTACCTATGCACAATTTTCTCTAGTCAATTTTATTTAGTCCCTGCTATGTGCCAAATCCTCAAGTACATATTAGTGTTAACCCTGTGTGATACATACTATCTTCTCCACTCTGTGGCCACAGAGAAATGGACGGTGAGCAATATTAAACAGCTTGCTCAAAGTCACAGTAGCAAGTTGTAATCTAGTACTTGAAACCACCCCTCTCTATCTTTAAACCCTGAGTAGGCAGAAGACAGGAATAGTCCTTACCGCCTAGGCTGATTCCAGTTGCTGTAGGCTGCATTGTGAAGGTCACTTTCTTCCCCCTCACCTTCTTCCCGCTCTGGTAGCTCTGGAATGTCTCTGTTAGAGAGTTAGACAGTGAGTATTCCACAATCCTAGTAAAACCACACAGGCTGTCTTCTAGGCACTTTATTATTGGTTTGACTAAAAATACAGAACTGCTTCATATTTTCTCCACACTTGGCTACTAAGTATATAATATTTTACATTAAAGGGAAAATAAAGCCTGATTACATAAAATAAAAAACTCATCCTGGAATCAATCTACTGTACCTGAACTTCCCAGGTGGCACCGGAACAAACCCATGTGGGTTTGATCCCTGGGTTGGAAAAATCCCCTGGAGAAGAGAACGACAACCCACTCCAGGATTCTTGCCTGAGAAATCCTTGCCCAGAGGAGCCTGGCTGGCTACAGTCCATGGGGTCACAAAGGGTCAGACACGCACTATAACTGAGCATCCAGCACTGTAACTGAGTCTGGAGATACAGCAGACACAAGGTGCCTTGTCTAGGCTTTTTCTTTCCTAATGAAACATGGACAAGGGAAGGAAGGGAGTAAAAAGAATGGGGAAATGCTAGAATTTTTAAGAACAACTATTCAACAACTATTTCCTAAATTTTTCCCATGTGTGAGAAGGTAGACACCCCATGTGTGTTATAAGCATGTACAGTCCCACTGGATCCCTGGCCTGACAGAGTTGAACATCAAGTGTGGCAGGAGAGCAGCATCTCTACCTCCTCAGGATGGACCAATGCTTTCCCTTCATCTTTTGAAGACAGATGGAAAATGCTTATGGTCTGCTTCTGCCCATCCAAAGGAGCCAGCCACAGTATTCTTACAGGAAGCAGTTTACAGGCACTTGAGTCCAAGGTCAGTTGTCAATTTCTACAGGAATTCAGATTTTGCCAAATGCCAAGCATGTAACAAAATGTGTCCGATCACTTAACTGACTATAAATATAACTGTAAAATAATAATCTTGTCCAAAAATATTTGTTTTTTACCAAAGGTACACTTGGCATCAATAAATGGTATTGTCAGGACAACAAAGAATGGTTAAATCAATTATGGCATGGTCTTACGCTGTTAGGAAAAATTGGATTTCTAAAGAAATATATTCTTTTTAAAATAGAGAAACCTTTAAAAACTCTAATTCAATAAATACTTGCAGCTGATGTTTACCGAAACTGAAAAAAATCTGAAGATAGCATATGTTCAAATTATATCTATTCTCCCCCAATAGGAATACTGAACTCTGTCAAATTATATCATCTTCAGACCTTGAGATCAGAAGTCATCTAATCGAATAATCCATCTGTGCTTCAATGTGTTTCCCAACATTTCTGCCAAACAACTGTGTGGGCTCTCCCAGAATGTCTCACTCTTTCTTTGACCTGAAAGTTAGATCTTTGCTTTTCATCTGTCAGAGGGAAACCCACCTGCCTGTGGTTCTTACCTATCGGTCGTGTGACAGAATTCTCCTTCTGTAATTGAGGAAGGAGACTCTGAATGAGGTTGGGCTCACAGAGACTAACCCTGACTGTGGGACAGGACTGTCAGGAATGGAGCCAAAATTTTCACAATGATGTTAAGAAGCTGATTGAGAATGAAATAGTCGGAGTGAACCTCAATCTGAAAGATGCAAGGCAGTGGGGGGAAGCAGAGCCTACCCCTCTGGAAATACCACAGGGGAGAATATGACAGAAAAAGTGGGTACAGAATACAGAGACGAATGGGAAGGAAGAAAGAGTCCTTCTCTAAAACACCCAGTTATTACCCTAAAGCCCAGGAGGGGGAGCTGCTCAGATGCAGTCACATAGATCGCATCATACGCTCCCGGCTTGTGAGCTGCAAGATGACAAACACAAATACCTGGAGTCTTCTCATACAAAAAGCCCCATTCTCTTCAGATGACTGTCCAATCGTGAATCATTTCACTAACCCTGTTCTTATAAATGTGCTGGCTATTCTTTAGCCATCTTCAGGCGGGGTTTACAGGACTCAAGCATGTGTGCCTCAGCAGAATGAACCTGTTCTGTGTCCCCACACTCACTCAGCCAAGAATGAATTAGACTTCTCGGCACTCGTGTCTGATTGTTGAATATCAAATAAGTTTCTGTCAACTGTAACAAGTAACACTCTATATGTGCATTAAGATGCTGGAAACTGGCACAAAGTCTCACAGTAAAGGAACAGAGATGAGACCTGCATTGGGCCAGTTTACTACAAAACCTGAGCTCTTAAACTCCATGCTATGCTGCCCCATATTTTTATACAGGGCTAGTACAATTCTTTTTTTGGATCCAATGGTTAAGAACATGGAGCCTGACCATGTGCATTTAACCTTGATTCTTCCACCTATTAGTTATGAAACTTGAGCAAGTAACTTAATCTCTCTGGTACCAATTCCTCCTGCATGCTTAAAGAGAAATCTGTTACTCAGTTGTTAATATAACTGAAAAAAACACAGGCCCACAGCTGAAAATGTATTGTGCATTCTTTTCGGGATAGCAATTTGACATTATTTCTCTCCCTGTTCTGAACTCAGCAGCAGCATCAAAATCTAGTTTCTGCCTTTCCTAAGGGAGGAAAACAGGATGCAGACTGTTTCTGTTTTGAGCATCCTTATATTAACAGCAAATACACTCTTTTGCAGGGAAGCAGTTATTCATAGCATTGACAGCTCAGGCCCTTTTCCTTCATGTGCTAGGAGAGAACCAACATGCTGAAAGTGGCTTTTTTGTTTTAATATTAACATTTTGAGTGCTTTTAAGGCCTCAGAATTTAATAAGAATATCATGTTATCTTATCATATTCTCTAATTAAGCCATGTAAAATGCTATTTCAGAGGGACACTGGAATTACTGCATCTAACTTTTTAATAGGAAGTACCAGGTAGTTGTAATCAATTCATGTCATTAGCCCTAAGATGGAAATTCTAGACAGAAGTATGGCTGAGCTTTGCAAAGGGCGGAATGAATACTCTTTTTCCCATAAAATTCAAGGGGCCCTTTGGGCCATGACATTCCTTCCCTTTATTAAACACATAACAAACCTTTCCTTCTTTAACACAGTCTGCATAGCTGTAGCCACACACAATTTGCAGAGGAAAGAGTGATGTGATGTTACAACGCCTGCAGAGTCACTGGACACCAGAGTGTTATGGGTTGTTAGAACTTCTGTGAGCAGACCTCAGAATGTTTGCAAAGCTATTTCTTCTTTATAGCATACTGAAGGAGAAATCTGTTACTCAGCTGCTAATGTAACTGGAAAAAAACAGGCCCAGAGCTGAAAATGTATAGTGTATTCTTTCCAGAAAAGCAATTTGACATTATTTCTCTCCTTGTGCTAAAATCACCAGCAACATCAAAATCTAATTTCTCTCTTTCTTAAGGGAGGAAAAAAACTACATTTCCTGTATTATTCAAAGGTTCTCAATACACTGTGTATAAAGAAGCTTTTAAAAAGTTAAACATTCTATACCTAACCTGTATATACAAAAAGATGTTCAGCTCAACATTCTCCAAAGGAGTAAAAACATAACCATTAAAAATGTTTATGAATCTGTATGCATGTTAATGAGTAAATAAATAAAGTTTGAAAATGTTTATGACAGAGGAAAAGTGATACAATACCATCACAATTGTAGGTTCCAGGCAGTGAATGAAACCTAGTCATATCTGAGGTAAATTCCCCCAAACTCAATAAGCTGACAGTGGTATATGGACTGATACAACTAAAGACAGTTTTAATTTCTTGCTTTGATTTTTCATATTTTCCCCAAATTTCCCACAATATGCGATCACTCCTTAAGTAATATGGGTTGCAGTTGTTTAGTTGCTAAGGCACATTCAGCTGTTTTGTGACCCCATGGACTGTTGCCCACCAGGTTCCTCTGCCCACGGGATTTCCCAGGCAAGAACATTGGAGCAGGTTGCCATTTCCTTCTCCAGGGGATCTTTACAACTCAGGGATCGAACTTGCATCTCCTGCTTGGTAGGTGGATTCTTTACCACGGAGCCACTAGGGAAGCCCTGTAATATGGGAAAGGGAGTGGTTTTTTTTTTTTTAATCTTGAAAGAGAGAAAAAGAATTCAGTCTCTTTTTATTGCCAGGCCTCCCTGACACTGGATTCACTACTCTTCTTTATAACTTGCGGTACTGATCATTCACATGGCAGACTTACCCTACAGTGTAGGAAGCGAAAAGGTCCAGTGCCATCATTCCTCCAGGTTGCTGCCCCAAGCTTACTTTGAACTCTTCCAGATATTCTGCAGGTACATAAGTAATTCTGGAACAAGACACAATCTGTGAAAGCAGAGCTCTGCCTGTTGGGAGAATCTTCCAAAATATGAAATAAACTTATTTTGTTCCCTCATCTCTACTTTTTCACACAACTCATTTAAATCAGCTTACTCAGTAGAGACTCTAAACCTCAAAAGAATCAAGTATTCTATAGGCAATAATAACAACAGAAATTACAAATTTAAAGACTGCTGATAATTATCTGTTTATCGATAATCATATGGGGGAAGAAAACAGCATAATATAGATTTCCAAATGAGAAGACTATTAGCAATTTTTTAAATTAAAGAGATCTAGAAATCCTTAGAAAAGTAATTTTCAGTAATAACATTTATTTTCTCCAAAGATTTTTGGCTGCCTCAGCAGAAACAAACTGGGTAAACTCTACTAAAACACTGGGCATTCAAAATTACATTCTCCCATAAAGCACAATTAATTTTGGACATTAACAAGTACTATCAGTAATCATATCCTAGCTTTATTAAAGTATTAACTCTAAGTCTGAGTTAAACCATTATCAGTGCACAGAAATATTCTCTTACTAATATGTAGCAATGTTTATGTTCATTTTGGTTTCAGAGAAGAAGCCTGACACTTGAATGGTCACACACTAATTCAACAAGTGCTGGCTGAATGCCTATAATGTGGAAGGCACTGAGAAAGTTGCCGACTTCAGTTATAATGCTTAGAAATGACATCTGAAAAGTCAAGTTTACTGCTGTCCCAAGAGGCTACACAATTGATACACCTGTTGAAGTAGTCTGTTCTGGATCCTCAAACTAATACATGGCATGGCAAGTGAAAGAAAGGACTTCAAGGCATTTCAGGATATTTGTGCAAAGAAACAAAAGCATGTATCAAAAATGCACAACACAAAAATCACGAAGACTATTATGCCGGCTAACCATAGCTTAGGTTAGCCGGCATAACAGTCTTCATGGTAAGTATCAAAATCAGTACTGGAGGGCAAAGATAAAGGATTACCTTTCATGTTATAATAATATAATATAATAATAGAAGTATACTAATGGCATAATTTATTGAGTGAGGAGGATGTATAATACATACTGGTGATTCCATAAAAGGCATTCACTCTGTGAGGTCGCTTAGATTTAGAGTCAGAAGACAGAGTTCTGTTGCTTCTCTGGAGTGTTCTGGTAAGGTAAATCACCCACTATTGGATCTCCATATCCCCAATAACAAAAAGATGTCACTTTTGATGAGGCTATTGTAAGTCAAGAAACTCAACACACACATAAAGCAGTGCTCTAACAGAGCATCAGCCAGCCTGGCCCCTATATCCGATCATTCTGGCAGAAGCCAGCACCCTTATGACACTTTGTGACACTTTCACCTCAAGGATCCAACTGAAGCGAAAAACACAATTCAGTGATTTAGGACTAGTGTGAGTGAGAGAGCTGTATTCTAATTCTGGCCCTATTATATTTATTCATCTACAAAAACATCACTTCTACAGTGTAACAAAAATATATTGAATAGCAAATCTGCATTTATCCCTTCAAAAATAATGAGTCAAAAATGCAGAACACATTATACTTGGAAAGAAGACTGTCTTTTATACAAAGAAAATAAATATAAATCATATATTTGAAAAGTCTATTCAAGAAAATTATTTCTGAATTATATCTGAAAATTATTTCTGAAGGTTCAGTAAAGGTAAAACTCATATAAATAAAACTTTAAGAAAAAAAAGCTAGGTGAGGTTAAAAAGCCTAGACACGGGAAAAATAAGAATAATCAGTTCAAAGTATTTAATTTTTAAAATAAATACTGGTTTGGTTTGAGAAGGAAATGATGTGTCTATCTGAGACACTGTTGAAAATGGATTTTTCTCTGTATTTGTTCAAAGGTGTTAAGGTTTACCAAGGAAGAGTTTTAGAAATGTTTTTCTAATAGTTTAGGGGGCAGTGAGAAAGAAAGCAGTTTTCATATATTTAGCCAAATACAGACAGCAAGGGCATTGGAACAAGCATCCCACGGTGCATTAGCCCAGGCAGAGCAAGTATAATACACGCCTGGTCACAGGGCCATACAAAACCTCCAGACACCAACCAAGAACACCAAAACACATACCGAGCTGCATAAACACACTAAAACAGCTTCTCTGAGAGGAGTGTTAAAAATTCTTAAAGGCAAAAACTAACCTTAGGTTATACATGGAGTACAAGAAAACAACAGCATTAGTGATGCTGAAATGTGACAGTCAGGTGATCGCCCCCTAACAAAAGAGCCAGAAAGCTTCAGTAGTAGGAAAACATGATTTTCAAATGAGTTCACAATCACCAGTGCAATGTGAAAATGTAACCATCTCATAGCTCTGTCGGAAATATGCTCTTATATAAAGAAGAAAAAAAAAAAAAAGGAAAATGTATATACACTGAATCTCTCTCTGGATCTAGCCCCGCATAGGGATGTTAAAAAAGCACTAAGTGGTTTTCACAGACAGGTTGCAACACACAGCCATAATGAGCTTTTGAATCACCAATACTCACACATAAAAGGGGGCTCAATCGTCAGCAGGTGCTGCGGAGAATCTAGAATGTGAAGCATACGACGCGGCATCTTTTTACAATGGTGTTAACAAATGTCAGTGTCTTGAGCTGAATGTGAGATGCATACATATGGAGTTAAAAGTGGGTGCTCCTGGTGGTTTCTTCCCCTTTCCACAGCCCTCCTATCTACACCTCCCCCAGAAAAGCATCTGCTCTTTACTGGTGTCTATAGCAGTAATTATTAACAAGCACAGAAAAATGTAACTGCAATCAATCTTTTATTCCTTGATCAGGAATTCATCCCACACTTTAGGTTAAGGCAGGTGAATTCAGATTCAGCTTGGTAATTATCTGGCAGATGTTACAAGCAGCTGCCGTGAAGCACAGAACCCTGGCTATTATTACAGAAATATAAGCGCCCCTGGCAAGGTGGAGTGTGAAGTGAGACAGAATGCATTCTGGTGAGGCTTCACATCTGGTTTTCCATAGAAAATAATGAAACCTGGAACTTCAACTGGCTGTTTCTGAACTCTTGAAGCGCAAATTATCTACCCAGGCATGCACGAAGGCACACATGTTCAGTTCCTAGCCACCTCTCTTAAACAGCAATAAAGAAGGCCAGTTCATTGTCTCAATAAGCAATGGTTTACTAAAACCAATCAGTTATGTAATTGAAACAATTAAAGTAAATTTTTATTAAGTACCTAAATTTCTCCACCACTACTCCAGGTTAAGCCAGCTTCCTCACGAGAAATCAAGAAGAGGCATGGATGGAGCCTAGATCCAGGCAATGACTACATTTGACTGGCACTTAAAGTCATGGTTTCATTCACAGTAATGGAAGGATTAGACTTTCTGTTTGGGAAAAATCACCCACATAGTTTGCAAAGTAATTTAAAACGTTTTGTTTGTGAAAGCAAGTGAAAGGGAGAAGAAAGGGCCAAACCCACTTCATGTAAAATGTATGGAACATGCTGCTCGGCCCTGGTCAATCTAAATGGCTATTTGTTTTATCATCTGACAAATTTACTTGGAAAAGGATTCTATTATTCTCATTTCCTTTTATCATTTACCCAATGAGTCAAGACTATAACCATGTAAATCACAGCTTTAATAGTATGCCCGAGAAGGAATCAAGGTGATTTGTGGGTGTGTTTGTGAGTGTGTGTGTGTATGCACCCATGTGAACTTGTAAGAAAGACTGACTGATAGGCTGATTTCCAGAGAAGGTTGTAGGAGTTTTCTTATTTTCTCTTTCTAATGTAAGATACTACATTAAATTTTGCTTCCTGGGCTACTAAAGCAACTATTTATGAATCTCTAGATATTTATGGATTTCTAGATATCCTTTACAGTCATAATAAACCTGCTGAAGGCATAAATGGGTAAATTCTGGTGTTACACAAGAGGATGGAAAAAAACAACAACAAAACAAATCAAAACAAAACAGGACAGGAGAAAAAGATTATAGCCTGAAAATGTACTGGATAGCTTTTCAGCTCTCCTAGAGTCGACTGGGTACAAGATTTAAGCTAAATCGTTGTCACAGTGGTCTTATTTTCTGGCCAGTTTTCAAGTTCTGCAGGACATTTACAACACAGAGGTAGACTTAAAACCAAGAACGAGTTCTAGTGCTCAGAGTGCCAAAAAGTGGACAGGAGACTGGTTTTAGGGTTCATGACATAAGACAAGCATTCAGTTCAGTTCAGTTGCTCAGTCGTGTCTGACTCTTTGTGACCCCATGAATTGCTGCACGCCAGGCCTCCCGGTCCATCACCAACTCCTGGAGTTCACTCAAACTCATGTCAGACAAGCATCATCACACAATAAACCAAATGATCAGTCATGAGGTCATCTGTTTAGATTACCTCTAAAATAAAGAGGCTCTTGATGAAAGTGAAAGAGGAGAGTGAAAAAGTTGGCTTAAAGCTCAACATTCAGAAAACTAAGATCATGGCATCCGGTCCTATCACTTCATGGCAAATAGATGGGGAAACAGTAGAAATAGTGGCTGATTTTTCTGGGCTCCAAAATCACTGTACTGATCCCTAAAGTGTNTACTATAATCGAGGCAGCCAGTTCTCCATTGAAAAATATTTATCTTGTTTCTGGGTGTTTTTTTTTTTTTTTTCTCACCATTACAAATGATGTTTTTGGTAAATATCCTTGTGTACATGTCTTTGCATACTTGTGTGAGTATATCTATATGGCAAATTTTAAAAAGTATATTGTTTAGTAGGTCTTTTCAAGTCCTCTGCAGTCTTCTGTCTGTTAAAAACAGGGCCAGGAGGTGGTAGAGGTATCTTCTGTGCCTCCTACCACAGCTTCATAACCAATTTTCTGCCTTCTTCACAATTTTCATTGTCTCAGAAGCTCATGACATAGTTGCACTGTTTTCTCCTGACCTCCTTTCCTGGTCACTCTTTTATTCTCTGAAGACTTTAACTGTCCTCCTTTTCATTCCTGCTCCTTTCAAGATTTTCAGTGACTTTAACATCATCTCACATCCCAGTCTCCTCACCCATACTGATTTGTTCTTCCATCCCTCACAGCCACCAACACCCATGATTGTAACATCAACTTTTTCATTACAAGTATCTGCAATACAAAAGGGCTTCCTTGGTGGCTCAGCTGGTAAAGAATCAGCCTGCGATGTGGGAGACCTGGGTTGGGAAGATCCCCTCGAGAAGGGAATGGCTACCCACTTCATCTTGAATTCAAGACTTCCTTCTCTAATAACCAGTCCCTCAACTTTCAACTCACTTATGCTAATATCTCTACTAAGAAGTAATTCCTTGACCTCATCAATACCTCCGATTCACTCAACAGTACTTTTTTCACTATCCAATACCTTCCTTTTTTTCATTTCCCCAAATCCTGGCTGAACCCAGCTATCAGCCTTCTCTTCATTTACTCTAGTGCAGCTAAAAGCTGCTAGAGAAAAACCACGCAACTAGGCTCATGGGCTGTATTTTAAACTAACAACAGAAAACTCCAATACCTCATCAATACCTCCGATTCACTCAACAGTACTTTTTTCACTATCCAATACCTTCCTTTTTTTCATTTCCCCAAATCCTGGCTGAACCCAGCTATCAGCCTTCTCTTCATTTACTCTAGTGCAGCTAAAAGCTGCTAGAGAAAAACCACGCAACTAGGCTCATGGGCTGTATTTTAAACTAACAACAGAAAACTCCAATGGGCACTCAACCCTGCTTAGAAGTTTTACTTACATTTCCCTAGTAAATTTGATTCCAAGCCTAAAAATACCAATTTCACAATGTTTTTTCTTTTTATCCTGTACCTCACCTAATAGCTTGATGTCACATTTTACCGAAAAAATAGAA
Organism: Oreotragus oreotragus; assembly: GCA_006410675.1. Classification (NCBI taxonomy): domain Eukaryota; kingdom Metazoa; phylum Chordata; class Mammalia; order Artiodactyla; family Bovidae; genus Oreotragus; species Oreotragus oreotragus. The sequence goes on along the minus strand of SJYX01000743.1, from coordinate 166,939 downwards.
GTAATCAGACAAGATGGTTTCCATGCTCTCACCATCAAAGCCACCACAGTGAAAGAAGCACCTCTGCTCCCATCAAAGTCGCCTCTGCTTGCGTTCTAGCTCTCTCAGACTTCGCTTCTGCAACTCTTCCCCTTTCTCTGCTGCGTTTCCTATTTCTCTTTCTTTGGGGTAATTCTCATCCGATTGTAAGTATGCTCTAGAATTTCTCTTTTCCCCAAGCCCACAGTCTCTTCTGACTATGATCCCAATTTCTGACCCCCTTCATGTAAAACTTCTTAAAAAGTGTTACATACACATATCTGTCATCTCTATCTTATTTCTTGTAACCCTCTCTAATTTGGCTTCCAGACTCACGGAAACTGGGGAATAAAGTCATCAAAGACCTTCATATTGCCAAATCTGATGGATTCTTCACTGTCCTCAACTTTTTATGTCTTAGAAGACTAGTCTTCAGGTAACCACTCACTCCTTGATCTTTATGACATCAAGCTTTTCCGGTTTTCCTCCTGTCCGTCTCGTCTTCAGTCTCCATTGCTGACTCCATATCCTCTATTCAGTGCTCAGTCCTGGACGCTTTCTTCCCCCTTCTATGCTCTCTCCCTGAGTGATCTAATCACTTTTAAAGGTGACATAGCTTTGCTGCTACTAAGTCACTTCAGTCGTGTCCGACTCTGTGCGACCCCACAGACGGCAGCCCATTGGGCAACATAGCTTTAAGTCACCAAAATCTTGACGACTTCCAATTTAGCATTGAACATTTCCAATTATCTAACAGACATCCGGGAGAAATACCAATAACCTCAGATATGCAGACGACACCACCCTTATGGCAGAAAGTGAGGAGGACCTAAAAAGTCTCTTCATGAAAGTGGAGGAGGAGAGTGAAAAAGTTGGCTTAAAGCTCAACATTCAGAAAACGAAGATCACGGCATCCGGTCCCAATTAATCATTAATCATTAAGTAGAAAAACTTAAAACTTTTAAGAAGCAATATTTTACCTATTTTGTGGGCTGTTATGGCTAAAATTCAAATTTTTGAATTAGTACTTACAGATGGTTAAAGATCATATGAGCACTGATTGTGGAGAAAAGGCCAATGGGAAAGGACTGCTGCTTCCATAGAAACAAAAGCAAGATTCTACTCAGTTGGTACAAATGTGAACGAGTAATTCCTTTTTGAATTCTACTAAATTTGGAATGCATGACCAAATAGCTTCATTTTCTCATCACATGTTTCAGTTGCTTGTTTTTATCAGGGATAAAAAGCAATTCTGGAGCAAGAAAAAAAAATTTAGCCTCAATGAGATATGTGAAAGTACCATCTGCAGAGAATGATCAAACCTAACTTGTGGATATAGCTACACTGCCTAACAGGTTAACCACTAACTTAGCTAAGGGCTAAAACAGTTCTACAATTGTTCCTGGTTTTGCAAAGTTGTGTTCTTGCCAGATCTCCTTTGAGATCTTCTACTATGACAGTAACAACAAAACCAAGAAGTTCTATCATGATGAGACTTAAGTTAACCATATGAATGACTATAATCAATGACTCTTTTAAATGTGATGATCTAAGGTGAAGACGGAGAAGGCAATGGCACCCCACTCCAGTACTTTTGCCTGGAAAATCCCATGGATGGAGGAGCCTGGTAGGCTGTAGTCCATGGGGTCGCTGAGAGTTGGACACGACTCAGTGACTTCACTTTCACTTTTCACTTTCATGCATTGGAGAAGGAAATGGCAACCCACTCCAGTGTTCTTGCCTGGAGAATCCCAGGGACGGCGGAGCCTGGTGGGTTGCCGTCTACGGGGTCGTGCAGAGTCGGACACGACTGAAGCGACTTAGCAGCAAGGTGAAGACGGTGACTAGAGCTTAGGGTGGGGCTAAGTGAATAAAGAGTCAAAATACTGTGCAGGCAAATTGCAAACACTGAAATTTTCTGGTAATATCAATCAAATTTATTCTTTAGTTTAAATTTCCCAACTGTAAGTCTTGTCATGTCAACCACTACAGGTGGCTACATAAGAAATCTGACAAATCTACTGAACATCTATATGTAAAGCATGGCGTTAAATATTGTGAAAAACCCAAATATTAGTAAAACATAGTTCTTATCGCAAGATTAAGTACTTAATACCTAGTGGGAAAGATAGATGTGTATACAACTACTGTCTTAATATCCAGAGGTAACCATTATTAAAAATGTCTTTTTTATTCTCCCAGATATATTTACTATGTACATAACCATGCATGTGCTTGCATATATATATGTGAGTGAGTGAAAGTCACTCAGTCGTGTCCAACTCTTTGTGACTCCATGGACTATACAGTCCATGGAATTCTCCAGGCCAGAATACTGGAGTGGGTAGCCTTCCTGTTCTCCAGGGGATCTTCCCAACCCAGGGATCGAACCTAGGTCTCCCATATTGCAGGCAGATTTTTTACCAGCTGAGCCACAAGGGAAGCCCGCATAAATATATAAATATATGTATAGTCAAGCACAGACTTATTTATATATACCTATGTACACAATCACATTTATGCTAACACACAGTTTTACAGAAAAGGGGTATTATAGCATCTTGATTTTCTATCTAATATATCTTAGAAAGTTTTTGGTATCACACCATGAAGAGTTATGCCATTTCTTAAGAAGAATGCACAGTAATATACTATAATCGAGGCAGCCAGTTCTCCATTGAAAAATATTTATCTTGTTTCTGGGTGTTTTTTTTTTTTTTTTNACCTAGGAATCGAACCCAGGCCTCCTGCACTGCAGAAAGATTCTTCACCGACTGAGACTTGAGCTGTGAGGGAATCCAACCCCTGTCTCAGTCTTAAAGGTATATTCCAGGGACCCAACTAATCCCAAATCCGAATCTCCAAATCTGGTGAGTTTAGTCTCAGTAACACCCCAGCTGCCCAGGGAGGATAAAAAAAATCCGCACACCAGGTCCCCATCCTTCCACAGGAAGCTCCACAGAGTCCTTGATTTGGAACCCTAACCCTAAATGCTCACCTAGAGACCCTAAAGCCCTCCAGCTGATCAGGTGAGGGCTAGTGCTGTTCTCACTGCTCACTACCTTGTTCCCTGGCTGACCTGGAGCCGCTCACAGATCCTCAGGCTTTGGCTGCTCCGTCGTGGGCTCCCAGAAGCTCAGGCAGGAGGCAGACACCGGCAGTGAGGCCAAGACAGAGGACCTCCCCTTGGGGCTTCTGGTTCTGCAGTCTCATGGGGCCTGCTGTGATTGCATTGTGCCCATGTGGGCTTCTGCCTTGGAACCCTCTCTCCAAGCTGCCCCTTCCTCTGCCCCTCTGCCTATCCCACCCCTGCTTGTTTCTTCCCTGCTTGGCCGACCTTCTCAGCTCTCTCCTTGGGAGGCAGCCAGCGCCTGCTTCCAGCACCATTTAGAGGACAGGACTGGGCAGGCACTCCCCCCACACATGCTGCCATTGGTCCCTGCGGGCTGCCGAGGGTGGGTGAAATGGGGACGAGGAGGCAGATCTGGAGGACAGGCCCAGATCCAGCCATTGGTCCCTGACTTTCTCAGCTAGGGATCAGGAATGCCCAGAAACTATAGCAGCTACTCTTTTCCTTCCAGATAGCGCTATTATGATCACCCCATTTTACAGGTAAAGAAACTGAGGCTTGACACTGTCACACTAGCTGGAGTTGAAAGTCATTCTTTCAAAAATGTGGGCAGAGAGCTTGCTCCCCTTCCTCCCCTTTTAGTCTTCCTTAAACTTCTCTGCCAGAGTCCAGCTCCAGCAGCCAGGGATTCAACCTGAAGGGGTGGGCGGTGTCGGCGAGAAACTGAGGCAGCCTCTCATTTTTCTTGGACTGCCTGTTTATTTCAAGCTTATGATTCTCTTTTATACTTTTACAAAAGCGTTAGGTCAGAAGTTTGATATTTTTAGTTCCCATTGACCCAGATTTATTTTTTTCCAAAAATCATTGTTGCCCCTCAAAAGGAGTTCCTTCTTCAGCAGTTCTCTTATCTACTTTTTCTCATGTGTCCTTGTGAATACACTGTAACTCATGCTAACGTCTGGGCTGCACACCACATTCCTCGGTTTAATTCTTATCTTTCTAAGTCCTGTTTGCCCCTAGTATCCTAAGCTCACTATTTCTTAGAAAGGGCTTCTAGCTAATAATATCTCGAAAATCCCTAATTTCTATAAGCTATAGTAGAATATGCTAACATTACAGCAA
>SJYX01000743.1:151544-161863 GCA_006410675.1 Oreotragus oreotragus | reverse complement strand
GAGGATGAGATGGCTGGATGGCATCACTGACTCGATGGACGTGAGTCTGAGTGAACTCCGGGAGATGGTGATGGACAGGGAGGCCTGGCGTGCTGCGATTCATGGGGTCGCAAAGAGTCGGACACGACTGAGCGACTGAACTGAACTGAACAGACATCTGCAATTTAACAATAAAACTCTTGATTTTCTTCTAAAATCTGAGAATTATTCTTGACTTCTCTCTTACCCTTGTCCCATTACTCTACTCCCATTAAGTAAGTCTATTGATTCTACCTTCGTTCCCAGGCTCCTTATCCAAAGCATCTTCATTTCTTACCTGGACTACTGCAGCCACCTCCTAAGTAGTCTTTCTGCTTCTAATTTTACCTTCGATAATCCATTCTCCCCCCAAGCTGATCTTTTAATACATGATTCAGTTTATGTCATTTGAATGTTTAAAGCTCTTTAGTGGCTTTCTATGCCACTTAAAAACACAAAACAAAAAACAAAAAAAATCTTTACCAGGGCCTACAAGACCCCATGTGATCCAGCCCTACTTACCTTCTCAACTTATTTCCTCTTTACTTGCTATGCCCCAACTGCACTGGACTTTTTTCTGTTCCATGAACTTGCCAAGTTTTCCTTCTTCAAGGACTTTGTTCTGGTGTATCCTCTGCTTATGATGCTTTTCTTCCTCATCATTATGTGATTGGTTCTTTCTTGTAATTCAGAACTCATCTTCAATATCACTTCTTTAGAGAGGTTCTCTCCATCTGAAGTAGCCCTCCCCACCTTGACAAAGTACTCTGTAGCTTATTATCCTATTTATTTCCTGAATAGCACTTATCTCATTCAAATTATATTTTTTATTTGTTTACTAGTTTACTGTCTGTCTCCTTCATGTAATTTAAGGCAGGTACTTTGCCTTTCCTGTCTCTTCTACTTCCCCAGCATCTTAAGCAGTTCTTGACATACAGAAAGCATTCAAATATTTGTTATAAAAAAGGATGAAGCAATTGAATTATTAATATATATTTAGGTAATAGTGACAAATGTTTAACAGATGCTGACAACTGATAAATTGTGCATTTTGCTAGAAGAGCATCATTTTGCAATTTATTTGGAAATGGATTCCCCAAATTAGAAAGGTTTGCTGTCATGAACTAATCATCCACTCTTCTGGTGATCTACTATGTCCCTTTAGCCAATTTCTTGTTCAATAATTCTTATATGAAATTCATAAGAAAATCAATATATTTACTTTTATCATGTTAATTATTAGAAGGCTATTTAATAGAGTTATACTGTTTTTCAAAAAGCCTCTCAGGTGAATAGCTTTGGGCTGGCTTTCCTTTTTACCACTTTGCTGACATTTCTAAATTTTGATTCCAAATGAGTATATTGTCCGAATTTAACCCCAGATGTTCTACTTCTCAACCTTGGATTTTTAAAAAGAATTTTCTTCTGTTCTGTTACAAGACTACAGAGTTTTTTTTTAAGAAAAAAAGTGAAAAAATACATTTTTATCATACAAGAGTTATTTATGTACCTCAAAACATTTTTCTCCTTTTGGAAATTTATTACATTCATAAAACACTATTCTTCCAAGGCCTTAGATTACAATTAGCTGAAATAATAGAATAATTATACCAACAGTAACAATTCTCAAATCAATCTAATAGGATTCAGCTACATATATTAGGCTCTTTATGTGGTCCCAATAAAAAATACATAATTTTTCTTTGTATAGAATTTATAACTAGGTAGAATTTATGTATATTTAAAATTTCAGGTTGGCTTATGTAAGTTTATTCTGGACAAGCTTTGTTTTTATTAAAACTTAACAAACCACTGGATTAAAATGACAACTAATTGCTTCCTTCAGTTAATACCTAAAAAGAAAACCATCCTTTCCTCCAGTGTGACAAAAGGCCTTTGTTAATTAGGTCTCAGTGTGCATACTGGCCACATCTGGCAAAGTCCAGTCCTCGCCAAAAATAGTAACAACCTGCTCTGGAGGACAATCGAGCAGCAAATCTATTTTCAGCTTTAATGTCTGAAACTCTAAATGCTAGATGCCATGGAACTGAACCTTAAATGGCATAAGTGAACTAGTCTGATACTTAAGGACAGGACACAAGTATTTGGAGTGCTCCAAAACATTTGTTTCTGTATTCCAAAAGAAATAATACTTCAGGCTTGATAGAGGAATTTAAATCTAACTTTGACACATGTAAAACCAGAAGAATCTGAGAATTGAAACAACAGGGAAAGGAAGAGTAGAATGATAGAATCTTAGTTGTAGTCTCTTATAGTACCCTAAGTTTCCTATTTTCTTAGTGTTTCTGATTTTTATTATTAATATCTTTGTTCTCTTACCTGTCTCTGAGTGTGCTGGGGCCTAGATAAGGATACAGGTTTTCTTTAAGCTTTCCTTTGATGAGATGGTCCAGGGTCTCATGTAAGAAAGGTTGATGCTGAGTATATACATTTTCTACTCCCTAAGACAGGAGAAAATGGTTCTTATGTCATTTTCTTTGAAACGTGCAATGTAACTGTTAATGATACTCATATCNGTGCTGGGGCCTAGATAAGGATACAGGTTTTCTTTAAGCTTTCCTTTGATGAGATGGTCCAGGGTCTCATGTAAGAAAGGTTGATGCTGAGTATATACATTTTCTACTCCCTAAGACAGGAGAAAATGGTTCTTATGTCATTTTCTTTGAAACGTGCAATGTAACTGTTAATGATACTCATATCAGAAAAGGACATGCAATAGAGATTTCATGGGATAAGAGTCAAGCAGCAATTTTAGGAGAATTTTAGTTAATTATTTTCATCAATAGAAATGTTCCAATCTTATGAAAATACTCTGTAGTTTAAGGCTAGCTATTATAAAGGAATTTTTAAAAAGCAACTGCTTAAATTCCTTATCATGTCTTCACTGATTCATTCTTTTGAGAAAATATTATATGATAGGTAAATAAAAAGAAAAGGACTGTGTAGCAAAAGAAACTAGAAACACTCAGGAAAATGAAAAAATTTCAGGAAAGGCTAGCAGATTACAACTAACGTTTGACCATATTAAGAAAATAGGTAGTTTTAAAAGATTTAATAATTGCTTGCTTCATCTTTGTCACAGAAAAACTACCTGACAAACCTTAAATCATAAACAAATGGAGTAAAATAGTTATGACTAAGTGAACTGTCTGCCTTTTTATTCTTGGGTATTTCCTGGAAATACCTTACTATTCCCTTATTAGCTGTTTGGGCCAATGCTGATGCTGTTCCAATACAGAAAGTATTAAAAAAAAAAAGTATTTAAAGAAAAAGCTTTCAAGAGACCGTCTGCTTTAATTTCATTTAACTGCATGCCTGCATGCTAAGTTGCTTCAGTCGTGTCCGACTCTTTGCGACCCCATGGACTGTAACCTGCCAGGCTCCTCGTCCATGGAATTCTCCGGCCAACAGTACTGGAGTAGATTGCCATGCCCTCCTCCACAGGATCTTCCCAACCTAGGGATCAAACCTGTATCTCCTGTGTCTCCTGCATTGGCAGGTGGGTTCCTTACCACTAGCGCCACCTGGGAAGACCCTCATTTAACTGACATAGTACTAAATCAGCGGCAATCCTGAAGTTACTTGGAAGATCACATTCATTCACTCTCAGGGTCAGGAGCTTCAACTCTTTCTCATTTAGGAAAGCATAGCGATATACCTTTAATCCTTTGAGGAACTGCTTGGTGATAGCCACAGCATCTTTGGGGCTGAAGAGATCACTTCCTCTGACCCGTTTACCACCATATTCAATTACAGCAGGAACAAGCTTTGTTTAAAAAAAAAGAAAAAAAGAGAGAGAGAAATAACTTCTTACTGCTTGGGGAACAGGAAGAAAATAACTTTATTAAGGAAATGAAGACATGAGAGGACAGAATTAGGATTGAACCCAGCCTCCTGCATTGCAGGTGGATTCTTTACCAGCTGAGCCACAAGGGAAGCCCAAGAAGTGGGTAGCCTATCCCTTCTCCAGTGGATCTTCCTGACCCAGGAATCGAACCGAGGTTGCCTGCATTGCAGGTGGATTCTTTACCAACCGAGCTACCAGGGAATCCCATAAAAACAGTATGACTCATCATCTGTCAGAATTAAAAGGCTGTAATAATAGAGTTGGCTCCTGTTTGGTGGGATTCATATATAAATCTGGTTACCTTTCGATACTTCTCAGAAACACCTTTATTCCTAAGGTCCATCATTAATCCTGGTAGGCTATTGCTGCTGTGTCGTTCGTAATGCAGTGCATAAAGCATCACCAGGCGGGCAGCATCAAATTCTGTCACTCTGGGGTTCTGCAGGAGCCTCTTTACGTTCTGAAAAANCTTTCGATACTTCTCAGAAACACCTTTATTCCTAAGGTCCATCATTAATCCTGGTAGGCTATTGCTGCTGTGTCGTTCGTAATGCAGTGCATAAAGCATCACCAGGCGGGCAGCATCAAATTCTGTCACTCTGGGGTTCTGCAGGAGCCTCTTTACGTTCTGAAAAAACAGACAACTGATATTTAGCCTCCCTTCACGTGGGTGATGTATAATATCTTGGTTCTACGAATTATTGAATGGTAGTGATACATCTGACTAAGATATGCATGACTAAGATCACTGGGCTTCCCAGGTGGCTCAGTGGGTGAAGAATCTGCCTGCAAAGCAGGAGACACAGGAGATGCATGTTCGATCCCTGGGTTGGGAAGATCCCCTGGGGAAGGGCAGGGCACTCTAGTATTCTTGCCTGGAGAATCCCATGGACAGAGGAGCCTGTCGGGCTGCAGTCCATAGGGTCGCAAAGGGCTGGACATGGCTGAAGTGACTGAGCACGCAAGATCACTACTCAGGCAACGTACAGGTCATAGGTTAGGCAGCTGTCTCAACTACAGAAAATCAGATGCCTTTTGCCCAAGATGAGAATTAAACAAGGACATAAATTCTCATTGTAACTGCTTAAGACAAATATGAATTTGACCATGGTTATTTCCTCTTTTCTTTCCTTTGACTGGGATAGTCTAGGGTCTTATGTGGGAGAGATTACAATTCCCTTGCCAAAATAAGGAATACATATTATTCCCACCACTAGTTCTACTGCTTCAGTCAATACAGCACACAAGAGAAATTACCAGTTGACTTGTAAAACTCTACTGCCTCCTTCCAGTGTTAGTGACTGACCAGTGAAATGAAGATACATTGGGAAAATTTTACATAGAAGAATGGGCTTAATCTCCAAGAAGCATCATATGTAACAATCTGTCTCAACATGGTTCACAGAGACATGAGTATGTGACAGCATGTAATCTGTAAACTGAACACTTTTGGTCTTAAGAGGGCAGGTACTGACAGCAAAGGAAAGTAGACAAAATTATGTTTAGGTTTTATCCATTCTCCCATAAGGAGACTTCCCTACAGTACAGATTTATATTTATTACCCAGTAGAACACCTTAATTAGAGCCAACAAATACTTTTGATCACTCTCTTAAGCACAAGGTACTATGTCAGGCACTGGAGGTGATACAGAGGTAAGTAGAGACACTTTCTGTCCTCAGTGAGTTCACAGACAATGGGGATAAAGGAGGATAAAATAGTATAGCTCATTCTGCTATAAAACACATTTTTTAATGTTCTTTAGCTCTACGAGATTGGTAAACATGGGAATAACACAGAAGGCATATTGGTTTGTATGTAATTTTTCAGCAAGATAATATTTAGAAAATATCAGGGACAAGTTTCCTCTTTAAAGAACATCCTTCACCAATATGTTAAGGAAAAAGATGAAAATTCAACAGAAGTGTTTTTTTAAGAAGTAACTGGCTTTGTAGCTTTAAGAACTGATGCACTTTCCACAATGTTAAGCTACATGGGGAAAGGGAAAATGAGAATGAAAAGAATGCAAAGATGTTTATCTGTGTCAAAAAGAAAAACAAAACAACAACCCCAAACTGACTGATATCCTCATATTGTACTTTTAATTTTGACGACACAAGTCTCTATGAGAAGCAGATATCTTTGAGGCCTTCTTTGTTGAAGAAAAAGACATGAGCCACGAGAATAAAACCACAAAGGATGGTCTGAGTGCATTTTTAGGTGCAAGTGTTAGTCACCGTCATGTCCAACTCTTTGCCACCCCACGGACTGTAGCCCACCAGGCTCCTCTGTTCATGGAGTTCTCCAGGCAAGAAAACTGGAGAGGGTTGGCATTTCCTTCTCCAGGTGCAAATGCCAGTGGAAATTTAACTGTGCTAGCATTTTAATTAGGATTGTTATTATTTTATTAGGGCTCTGATTACAAAGTTATATAGATTTTTCTTCCTTTTTTTAGTTACATAAGTTTTAAGTGATCTGCTTATAACCCTATTTTCCCATAACCCTTGTTTATTTTTAGTGCATGATTTTGCAGCATGTGACGGTTTTTCAGGAACACGTATGTGGTATTATAACAGAAACATACGTATGAAAAAAAACAAAAACTGCAAATCAGTGCAATGGGGGAAAGGGAACACAAAATAAAGAGACATTTGTCTAGCTACTGAGGAACCATAAAAGACTTCATTTCTACAAAAGGCCTTAAAAACTAAGCTTCGGAATTAGTTTGAGAGGCTGAAAGAGATGCTATTAATAGGGATATGGAAACCAGAGAAAAGAAATTAGTTGAAAGACTAGTAAGAGTTTCGGAGGGCACTGGATTCCGAGGACATAACCACTAACATCTGTATAGTACTCTGCAACTTACAAGATGCTTTTAAATACATTATCTTTTTAGTACTTCACGACAACCATGTCTAACGTCTAAGAAGTCTACTGTTCACACTAAAAAGAGGGACAATGATGAAATGCAGAGCCTCCTAGGTAGCTTTCAAGTAGAAAGTTCTCTCAGTAGGATTTCTACTGTTGCTTTTCTGGGTGAACATTTCACTACCATCATCCTTACAGGATCAAAAAGGAAGAATTTCTCTTCTACAGATTTAAACCCTGCAATCACAAAACTTTCCTTACTTCTTTTCCCTTTTGTGGTAACTTTTCCATAGAGCAGTGACTAAATACAGGCTATTTAGTATAGCCTGTTCACACATTTCACTAATTTCTATTATAATACGGAGAAATTTCAGGATACAAATTCCTTATCAAGTAAAAATACACCATTTCATAAGTATCTCAGTCACTTGGCATAAAACATCCATCGGAGATCTCTGTTGTTGCTTTTCTTATAAGCATAATGTTTCATTTTCTGCCCTTGTAATCTCTTTTTACCTTAAATCTACTCAATTTCTGACTGATCTGTCTTTGTTGTTTAGTTGCTAAGTCATGTTCAACTCTTGTGACCCCATGGACTGCAGCCCTCCAAGGTCCTCTGTCCATAGGCTCTCCCAGGAAAGAATACTGGAGTGGGTTGCCATTTCCTTCTCCTGGGGATCTTCCCAACCCACGGATGGAACCCATGCCTCCTGAATTGGCAGGCGGATTCTTTACCACTGAGCCACCAGGGAAGCCTGACCTGTCTTTGTACATCTAAGCAAACCTGAGATACTCAAGTAACTATAAACCCACAAAAACCAGAATGGTGACAAAGACTATTTGCAGCAATTAGTTTATACCCTTCCTATTTGCTCCCTTTTTAATTACCTTCTCTTCAATCTTGACTCCTGGCTCTGTTTCTCATTAATAAACCCACTTTTATTCCTTAAATGTGGTACTGGTTTTTAGAGTCTGTGGCTTGACTCTTAGCTTTTCCTCGATGAGCGGCCTTGTGATCTGATAGCCCAGATCTGGTCCAAGACTACTCTGCTTTCTCTTGAGCCCTGAGGACCCAACCCATGGCTCAGGTCAGTGTTCGAGTTAAACTCACCTAGTTCCTCATGAAAAGACACATGTAAGTACAAGCTGAATTCTTCCTTCTTTCTCAGTTATGTAAGTCTTTGAAGAAGCAGGGCCTTTTTGTCGGCCTGGATGCCATGTTATCCTTTGACTTAATTTTGAACTATTTCCCTCATGGCTACTTGACTCAACTTGACTGATAGTGACATACATTATACAGAGATTCCAGGGTTTTAACCAGGGAAGAGGAGAAAAAGAATCTGAGAGCCTTCAGTTACACAGGAGGTATGTGCTTCATGGAGGTATTTATATGTTGAAAATATGGCTGAATTATATAATGACTTTTTGGTATCTTTTTTCTTATTAAATTCCCCATAACCTTGAGATAATCAAGAGAGAAAAGTATAATGTTACATAATAACAACAGCTGAGTAAAGAGTGAAACAGAAAACTACTCTCCACTTAAGAAGATAGGATTCAAAAATCTTTCACTGGATTCTAACATTAGTTAGGCCCAATGAAGGAAAAGGAAAAGAAACGCAAAAACACTATCTGTGAGGGTCAGGTTTCAAAATGGAGCTAACATTCATTCAAAAAAACATTAACTAAAAACAATTCTGATATTTAGAGATTCTTCTTTTATCTTGGGCTGACTACTTTTCTATTTTCTTCTACAAAAACTATACTAAAGCTTCTGCTGCTGCTGCTAAGTCACTTCAGTCGTGTCCGACTCTGTGTGACCCCATAGACAGCAGCCCACCAGGCTCCCCCATCTCTGGGATTCTCCAGGCAAGAATACTGGAGTGGGTTGCCATTTCCTTCTCCAATGCATGAAAGAGAAAAGTGAAAGTGAAGTCGCTCAGTCTGTCTGACTGTTAGCGGCCCCATGAGAAAAAAACATTTGTATTGACGTACCTATATTTTATGGAGAACGAAATGGGAAACCGACTCCAGTATTCTTGCCTGAGAAATCCCTTGGACAGAGGAGCCTGGTGGACTACAAGTCCATGGGGTTGCAAAAGAGTTGGACGTGACTTAAATGACTAAAAGACAATGACAGCCTGTATTTTAAACTATCGTACAAAGTACAGTTGAAGTCTGCAACCAAAGATAATTCTTTTTTTTTGGCTTTAATTTAACCTAAAGAACAAGCTCTGTACCCTGTTATCAACTATACAGTATTGTAGCAAAACACTTGGTGAATACCATTATAAGCCAACAGATTACAATAGCAAGATGAAACTGGCAGAAGTCTTCAGCATGTTGATATGATTTTAAAAATGAGTCTAATCTAACAGTCTGAGAGAACAGTTATGGGACTATAAAGAGCTTATCTAGAAAACAATGATAGAAAATAGGTGAGATCCAGTTCCAGTTCCACTAACTGGAAAATATGTCAGGTTTCTTTTACTTAATGACTAGCCAAATTTAGCTTTGTTGTAGGTCTTCTGCCGGTCAACACTGTTTCTGAAACATTAGTTAAATGATGGTTTAGAGAGACAGGATCATTTTTAATCTTAGTTGGTCAAAGTAAAATTGTCACCTCAATTTTTTGTGTCCCAAACAATTTTCTTACAATTCTAATGTGAAGCAAAAAAGCCTTTCTAAAATCAGAGAGAGTTCCAAGATCACGAGTGAATTAAAAAACATGTCCTGGATGCCATAAAAAAGAGAATGCATCATCAAATAATAATACTGAAAACAGTGATAGTTAACATTCATTGAACGTTATAAGCACCAGGTACCATATTAAGTGTTTTATATGTACTAGCTCACTGGATCCTCACAAAAATCATTCAGCTAAGTACTGATATTTCGTCCCATTTTACAGACAAAAAGACTAAGACTGGAATGGCTAAGAATCATTTTCAAACCAAAGACTTCAAAGATCCAAGCCCTTACAGTCACTATTCTATTCTATACTGCTTCAAACAGAACTCTTTACCTTCATTTCTCTGACAAATATTTATTGTCCTACGTGTTATTAAAGGCATGATTTGAGATCTTTTATACAAGGTCAAAGAAACAGAGGAAAACAGAATGGGAAAGACTAGAGATCTCTTCAAGAAAATTAGAGATACCAAGGGAATATTTCATGCAAAGATGGGCTTGATAAAAGACAGAAATGGTATGGACCTAACAGAAACAGAAGATATTAAGAAGAGGTGGCAAGAATACACAGAAGAACTGTACAGAAAAGATCTTCATGACCCAGATAATCACAATGGTGTGATCACTCACCTAGAACCAGATATCCTGTAATGTGAAGTCAAGGGGGTCTTAGAAAGCATCACTACGAACAAAGCTAGTGGAGGTGATGGAATTCCAGTTGAGCTATTTCAAATCCTGAAAGATGATGCTGTGAAAGTGCTGCACTCAATATGCCAGCAAATTTGGAAAACTCAGCAGTGGCCACAGGACTGGAAAAGGTCAGTTTTCATTCCAATCCCAAAGAAAGGCAATGCCAAAGAATGCTCAAACTACCA
>SJYX01000743.1:132797-151312 GCA_006410675.1 Oreotragus oreotragus | reverse complement strand
CTCAAATTCCTCCTTTCTGCTATTTTGTTAATCCTGCTGTTCTTTAATCTGATTTTCATCCCTTCTACAGTGAAACCATGGTCTCTATTGACCTGCGTTAAATTCTGCTGCTGGATCTTTGCAGCTTTGCTGATTCTTCCTTGGTTTGTGACACCATTTCTCTTCAATTTCTGTGTTCTCATTCCCTCTACTTTTCAAACGTTGGTGTTTGGGGGGATTCTTTTCTTGGTCTTATTCATTCTTTCCTTGCTCTACAAACTCCAGTTTGATACCGTATTCATTCCTATAATTCCAGAATCATTGTTAAAGTTATGACCCTCGTGTCTGTATTTTCACTTGCAATAACTTACCCGAACTGCTATCTCACATGTTCAGCCATGTGTCTGCTATACTTAGTTGTTTCACAGCATCTCAGTACATACAGAACTGAACTCTACTCTTCCCGGATTTTCTTCCTGGATTCCATTTAGTGACAAGAAGCACCATCCAGACCAAATCCTGATGCGTCCCTAAGTGCCGACCCCTTCAAAATCAAAAACATACATTCCCATTTTACCTCCTTATATCACTTGTTTCTGACTCCATCTTTCCAATTCCAAAGCTTACTGTTTTTGTCTGGAATTACCTCATCACTTCTTACGACTGATTCCAATATCATCTGATATTTAATCTATTTATAACACTGTTCCAATTTGTTTTTTTTTTGGGGGGGGGCGGGGAGGGAGGTTGGTTTCTTTTTTTTTTTTTTTTGTCTGAAACACATCTTTTACTTTATTCTCCTGCTTGAAATCCTTCTGTGCTTCCCAACTACATTCAAGGTACACTCCCACTTCTTTGCATAGTGTCTGTAAGATATTTTATGTTCTGGGCCCAGTGTTTCTCTCTGGCTGTACCTCTTACCTCTCCTATGTGCAAGTCGACTTTGGGTCCCAGAGGGCACTCCCTTCTTTGCCTTCCACACTGTCCTCTTTCTCCTCCTTACCCTGCCCAGCTCCCTACTTCTAATGGCATTTCTTCCAGGCCTCTGCTTTTCTTTCTCACCTACTCATTTGGCATTGCCATGTCTCCTATGTCATGTTTCTTTTATTACACTAATTCTGCTGTAATGGTTTATCTGAGTCTTTTCTAGACCAAAACTTCCTGGCAGCAGGAATTGTGTATTATCTCTGTATCATGCCATTAATAAAAGTTTGTTGGGAAAAAAGTCTCTGATGTCTGATTTATATCAGAAATAATCACTACTGTTACAATTGCAATTATATAATGTATAACAGGCTTATTCTTTTAAAATGGTCAAAATTCCTTTCTGAACCAAAGAACTTAGAGGTTAGAGAAAGTAGCTCAGGAATACAGGTGGCAGTAAATATGCAGAGCCTTTGCCATGCGATTCTGACTCTACCCATGGGCCAGATTTCATAGGTTAAGGGCACAATCTTCCACAAGACTGCCCTCATTTCATTCACCAGCTACAAGCTTATGATTTCCCAGAGCTACCCTCACTTCTGACCAGCTGCTTATAAATTTGGGAGGTTCCCTTCACCCACTCAGGTTTGATTATTCACTAGAAGGATTCACAAAATTCAGGAAAGCACTAAATATTAATTATAGTTTTATTAAGGCACAGAAGATTCAAAGCAGAACCAGTTAAAAGACTTACAGGGTGATGTCTGGAAGGGCCAGATGTGTGAAGTTTCCGTGTCCTTTCCCCATGGAGTCAGCTACCTGCCTCATGTTGATGTGTGACAATAATTACTGTATCAGCATATTGAAAAGCAGAGACATTACTTTGCCAACAAAGGTCCGTCTAGTCAAGGCTATGGTTTTTCNGTCTGCAGCCATGAAATTAAAAGACGCTTACTCCTTGGAATAAAAGTTATGACCAACCTAGATAGCATATTCAAAAGCAGAGACATTACTTTGCCGACTAAGGTCTGTCTAGTCAAGGCTATGGTTTTTCCAGTGTTCACAGATGGATGTGAGAGTTGGACTGTGAAGAAAGCTGAGCACCGAAGAATTGATGCTTTTGAACTGTGGTGTTGGAGAAGACTCTTGAGAGTCCCTTGGACTGCAAGGAGATCCAACCAGTCCATCCTAAAGGAGATCAATCCTGGGTGTTCATTGGAAGGACTGATGCTGAAGCTGAAACTCCAATACTTTGGCCACGTCATGCAAAGAGTTGACTCATTGGAAAAGACCCTGATGCTGGGAGGGACTGGGGGCAGCAGGAGGAGACGACAGAGGATGAGATGGCTGGATAGCATCACCGACACAATGGACATGAGTTTGGGTGAACTCTGGGAGTTGGTGATGGACAGGGAGGCCTGGTGTGCTGCGATTCATGAGGTCGCAAAGAGTTGGACACGACTGAGCGACTGAACTGAACTGAACCCAAGGTCAGGAAAGAAGAATATAAAATAGAGTAGATTCTTCTTACAAATGAAAAGTTGTGATATGACAACACAACCACACAGAGGGCGGGGGGGAACTGTTTATTTTCTGAAGATTTTTCCTTTATGGTATGAAAAAAAGTCTTCCTTACTAATCAGTCTTTTCCAAGGCTATGCATATGTTTCAATGACAGTACACTGCAGTTTGGTTCTAGTGAAATTCTTCTGAATCAAACTGGATAACTGGTTAGAAGTGGCAGCAATTTTTAGGTTAATTTTTAGCAATATGTGAGCTTTTCTTTCCTCACCACGAAACAGTCATTATTCAATAAAGCAAACCTTATCTCTATTCAAAAATCAGTTCATTGCTTCATGACATTATTATCATCTAAGGTCAAGCCAAGGAATGCTGTATCCTATCTAGGGGTCGAGCCCTTGGTATCTACTCATTATTAAACAAAAGTTCTCTTTATTGACTATTTACATCATGTTGCCAAAGAAATCCTTTATGGTGGTGGAGTCGAAATCAACTGCTCACTGTAAAACCCTAATACCATGGGCAAGAAAATCTTCAAAAGATAATTTTTTAAAATATAGGGATTTCTTGGCAGTCCAGTGGTTGAGACTCCAGGCTCTCAATGCAAAGGGCACGGGTTTGATCCCTGGTTGGGGAACCCTGTATGCTGTACTGGCAAAGTGGATCACAAATGGAATTCAAATTTTAAAGTGTTTATTTTTCTTTTAAAATGAACAAAAAATAAGATTTCAGGGAAAGGAATTATAGTAGCCATTTCTAAATGCTTTCCATATGGTGAGATACAAATAAAGATACTAAAATTGGCTAGTGATTAAGTTTGGGTCTATTGTTTTAAAGGGAAAGCCAAAATGATAAAGAAACATAAGGAAATTTAAATTTAGTTACAGGACACAATTCTGTTTTTATTTCATAAGAGAACAAAATTCATTTTATTGAGAAAAATAAAAAGTTTGCCATAGGAATACTTCAATGAGGCCCACAGACTAACTCTAAATTGTTATTAGCAGTGTTGTTTTAAGAAAGTTGGTGAAGTGAAATAGATTATGAAGTATCTTTACAAAGGAATACTATTTAGTGATTTAATAGAATGAGTGTTTAGGTTCTAGTCTGGAACAGTCTCTGAGACACAAAGTAAGTGAAAAAGCAAAATGCAGAACTATGTGTGTGATATGGTATCATCTGAATT
Organism: Oreotragus oreotragus; assembly: GCA_006410675.1. Lineage (NCBI taxonomy): Eukaryota > Metazoa > Chordata > Mammalia > Artiodactyla > Bovidae > Oreotragus > Oreotragus oreotragus. Next base: position 147,702 of record SJYX01000743.1, on the reverse strand, counting down.
TTAAAAAAGAGAGAGAAGGAAATATACACACTCACATAGGCTTGCACATACACAGAATAACAGTAAGGATGCAAGTGAAACTACTAACAGATTCAGTTTGTACTATTTATCTCTTTCATCAAATACTTATATTATCTATTTAAGAATTAAAACTTATGATAAACCATAATGGAAAAGAATATAAAAAAGTATATATATATATATATAAAAGCAAAATCACTTTCCTATATAGCAGAAATTAACATTGTAATCAACTATAGTTCAACAAATATTGATTAAAAACTAATTAGAATTTAATACAACTAAAAATAATAGTCACCCTAAAAGTTCTTTGTGAAGATTTAAGAATACAGAGATAAAATTAGAACTGCTGTCAGAAGTACTTTTTATAAATATAAAGCAAATAGCATCTTTATGATCTAAAAAATAATGTTTACCAAGAGGAAATCTTGATAAAGATTTTTTAAAAGTAAAAATCAGCAACTATAAATCACAGTAAAGACTTTGGTATATATAACTAAAGCAACCACAGGTGGATGAATTTGTTTCTTTCAATTGTATATCTTTAAAAAACTATGCTTAAGGACTTCGCTGGTGGTTCAATGGTTAAGAATCTGCCTGCTAATGCAGGGGATGCCAGCTGGATCCCTGGTTGGTGAACTAAGATCCCACACACTGTGGAGCAGCTAAGCCCATGCGCCACAGCTAGAGAGCCCCCACACCAAGGAAAGATCCCGAGTGCCACAACTATGACCCAAGGCTGGGGCTGTGCTTAGTCGCTCAGTTGTGTCCGACTCTCTGTGACCCCATGGACTGCAGCCTGCCAGGCTCCTCTGTCCATGGAATTCTCAGGCAAGAATACTGGAGTGGGTTGCCATCCCCACCTCCAGGGGATTTTCCCAACTCAGGGATCAAACTGAGGTCTCCCGCATTGCAGGCGTATTCTTTACCGTCTGAGCTACCAGTGAAGCCCAAGGCAGCCAAAAACAAAACCAAACCAAAAATTATGCTAAGAGGAAAGCAACTAACCTTTACAAAGCACCAATCATATGGGAAGCCTCTTACATCTCACTGAATCCTGATAACAACCTAAAAGTTTGCAGTCATCATCAAACTTTATGATAGGCTTGAGCAAAAGAAGGAATTTTCCCGGAAATGTTGATATATAGAGACAGGATATAAGCCAAGACAGTCTGGCTGCAAACCCTGTGTTGCTTCCATTATACCATGCTGGCTTTATTTCACAAAGAAGAATTGCAGGAGAAGAGACCAGGATTTAGAATATGCTAATAGGGTCTTATTAGTAAGGAAATGTGCTTCTTATAATAAATGGCTTAGAAACAGCCATTTCCCAAAGGACTCTCATTCCCAAGTTACTTACTGTTGATACCACATTTTGTTACGTCTCAGGAACTTGGGAATGATCTCTGATTTGTTCTCTCTTGTTATCCTTATAGCCAATCTGTCTCTAAATTATTTTCTCCCTTTGATATTGTATTTCATATTTGTCCTTCTGTACATTTTTACTACTATGAAGTTTTTTTAGCCTCCCTGGTTTTAATTTTTTCACCTCCAAAGCATCCTTATTAAATTTCCTAAAATACTACTTTCATCATATCAACTTCTACATAAGACTCTATGCTGGATCTCTTTGCCTGTCTCAGCAAATACAAATTCCTCTGACAAGCGTCTTCATAAACTAGCTCCTGTTTACCAATTCAATTTTATCTCCTATTTCTCTTCCACACCCACTCTCAACAGGTCATGCTGTTTATTATTTTTTTGCATACTTCTGCATCTTTGCTTTGCTGAAATACTCCTCCAGATTCTATTCATTATTTACAGTCCATCTAAATATCACCTCTAAGAAACTGTTCCTAATAACCTCAAATCTTACTATGGTCAATAACACAACTCTGACTTAAATATTAACTTGAAATGCTGCCTAATTGATTATGTTACTTTTCTCCTAAAATCCTCTGATAGCTCCTATCATTTTAAGATTAAAGCCCAATCTCCTTTAAATGGCCATAACCAGGCCTCAGTCTGTCCTTCTGGCTTATCTAAGACAGTGCCTCATCTTGTATCTAGCACTAGCTACATTGAGTTAGTGTCTGTTTCCTTGTTTTTTTTTTCCTTAACATCTCCATGTCTGCATTCTCTCTGCTGAGAATTTCTTTTCTTGAAAAGTAATATCATCTTCTCTAAGAAGCTCTAAGAAGCCACATTCTTATGGAAAATAGCCATCCTTCCTCTGTATTTCCAGATCCCTTTGTAATATCTCTAGTATAGCACTTACTGCATATAACTCCTGGTTTAAATTTTTTTCTCCCTCACTAATATGTGAACTCTTTGAGGAAAAAGATGGTATTTTATTTATTTTTGTTCCTCTAGATACTCATTGTACTATGTACATGGAGGAGGCATTCACATGTTTGTGGAATAAAAAGCAGATGCTCAATATTATAAATTTCAGTTCAGTTGCTCAGTTGTGTCCACCTCTTTGCGACCCTATGGACTGCAGAACGCCAGGCTTCCTTGTCCATCACTAACTCCTGGAGCTTGGTCAAACTCAAGTCTATTGAGTCAATGATGCCAGGATTTTAATAGATATTGTATCTTTAAATCTTCCTAACAATCCTGTGAGATATATATCATTATACCTATTTGACAAATAAGAAAAATGGCTAAGAAATTAAGCCAACAGCTCCAGGTCCCAAAGCCAGGTCCCAGAGTGGCAAATCAAACACTAAAATTTAGATATTCTGATTTTAGTCTGGCATTCTTTCTAGTTGACTGGGTTGCCCTCCTAAACACTCAGTTAATTGCCTGGACCCTTAGGGATTGCACGTTTTTTCTTCTCCTGTGCCTCTTATCATCTATCTATCTTGTATGTGTGTCACTCAGGCATGTCCAACTCTTTGGAACCCCATGGACTGTAACCCACCAGATTGCTCTGTCCACGGATTTTCCAGGCAAGAATAGTGGAGTGGGTTGCCATTTCCTTCTCCAAGGGATATCTTCCCCATCCAATGATAGAACCTGGGTCTCCTGCAGTGCAGGCAGATTCTTTACCATCTGGGCCACCACGGAAGCCCATCTATCTTAAATATTACTAATTTGCGTTCCGGCCTCAATTCCTTGTTAGACTGTAAATTCCATGTTGCTTAAGAAGGATTACTTGCCTTCGTATCGCCTGCTCTGCTTGCCACAGTGGCTTACTACAGTAGGTGCCCATCACATTGGACTGAAGAGATACCTGGAGAGCACTAGAATGGTCGTTCTGGCAGGCCAGTTCTTGTTCAACCTCTGAAACCTCCAGCAGATTCCGCTCACTGACCAACCGAGACAGTTCTCCAACCACTGTCACATGCTTTGACACAGTCCCAGACATCTTCTTGAACTGGGGGTAATTCTCAACAAAGGCCTGCCATGAGAAAAGTATCAATTGGGGGTTCTGTTATTTCTTGAGGACAGGCATGTATGAAGAAGAGGAAAAAAAAAGGAAGGGATTATTCTTCTGCCCAGACTAAGGCATCTAAAACTTGCAATCACACAACATTTTGTTATGCTTAAGAGGAGAAGGACTGGTATATGTCAGGAGACTAAGTCATTAAATAGTTGAAATATGACTGAAGAATGGAAAAGAAGTTCATGGCTTACTATGAAGTTTTCACTATACTGTTTCCTAAAGAGAAACAGAAAATAATCTTGAACCAAACAAAAGGAATCAAGGCAGAAATCAGACCCAGAATATTCCAGAAATGTTGCTTACATGAATAGTTCCAAAGTCTTGCATGTTAGTCATCCATGTACATGTTTAATTTACCTTCATGTCTGCTATTGATTCTAGTTTTTGCTGTTCTTTTGGTTTCTTCTTCTGAAAGTCCTCCATGAGATTCTTTATGTTGCTGCCAATCTCAGCAAAGTTCAGGTACATATTCTGTGAAAAAGGAAGTTGCACACACAGTTCTACCCACTAGGCTGACTTTCAGACAATTTAAAAGGAGTGAAAAAGAACAATGAATACAGTTAGAATTGAAGGGCAAGAAAATTTCATTGTAAACCCCAAATCTGGATATCGGCCAGGACACTGGTGATGAATACCACTATTAATCTCACAAAGAGCTACGGACAGGAGGACAGCAAATAAATTAGGTTCTAATTTTTAAAGTACAAAACTGAGTACATGATTACTAAGAAAAAAGTATTGTTAAACGGTTAGAAAAAAAGTCTCTGTCTTCCCTTGAGATGCAGTTTATCTATAGGATGCCTCTCGCATCCTTCCACACGAAGTCCCACACCTGCTCCCATTCTAACAAATCAGGATTAACCTCACATAGAAACAATTAAAAAGAACTTTAAATCACTTACGTTAGCATAGAACTCATCATTTTCAGCAGATAGGACCACCTCTCTCAAATCTTTACTGATTCCTGGCACTCTGGAAAGATCAATCCGATTGTTGTTTATACCCAGTAGTTCGTGGACCATGGCCTGGTATGTCCACTAAATAAAAGAATAATGACAAAAAAATTGGTAACTGACAAAACGTGGAAATATTAATTGGCAGGAAAACAAAAACTGATAATATTCTTAGTAAACTAGTTTTTTTTACATGGAAGTTCTTTACTTAGCTCAAATTTTATTAATATTTTGTGCTCTACTAAGCATTAAGATTCTCATTTTAATTGGGTAAACATCCAAAAGTCAAAATACTTTTAGATTTCACACTTTTGGAAGAAGGGCAGCCAGATTAATATTCCTGATAGAAAGAAAACAAATTAGATCTATCATTAGCTCCAATTTTTGCCTGTGAATTAAGAGTATATTTTTGGCTTCACAGATAGGGCTATATTGGTACTGCAGTTACAAGCTGTATCATTTCCTGTATGCTTCTGTGGTTTTTCTGCAGCATGAGAAGTGTGTTCTTGCAGATCTGAGTAGTGCTATATTTATCCTGGGAACACTAATATTATCAGAAAAAACCCTGTAGGTTGATCAAAACATCCATATTCAGAAAGTTGCCTGTGAATCCATTTTATTTTATATTTTTACTTAATAGGCATTGTGAAGAAGGACTGGTTTCCAGTTTTACAAAATGTGAACTTATTTGGCAAAACTGAAAAGGAGAAACCCCAAAATTTGCCTTCTCACCTTTTATGGAGTATAGGTTACTTTTAGTCATAGGCCCATTAGAGAAAACTAAGCATTTTCCAGCAAATTACCCCCTAAACCTAGAGTCTAAAACTAAATATTTATATATGTATAAGTGTATACATATATAAATAATCTAGATTTGTTATAATAACTTAAGACATTATAAAAGAAGGCACTTTATTTCCTAAAATATTTGCCAAGTGAATCCTTGAAAAAACAAGTTTCATTAGAGCGTTTAAAATAAGTACAAAAAAATGTTTTATGCTTCCATACACAGCAGCCTGTGCATGCTTTTGCCATTAGCACATACTTCATAATTAAAATGATCTGTTTACTTTCTCTTCATTGGATCATGAAGTCTTTGAGAACAGAGACTGTATCTTTTAACCTTTTATCTCCTGCAGCATGAGAAGTGTGTTCTTGCAGATCTGAGTAGTGCTATATTTATCCTGGGAACACTAATATTATCAGAAAAAACCCTGTAGGTTGATCAAAACATCCATATTCAGAAAGTTGCCTGTGAATCCATTTTATTTTATATTTTTACTTAATAGGCATTGTGAAGAAGGACTGGTTTCCAGTTTTACAAAATGTGAACTTATTTGGCAAAACTGAAAAGGAGAAACCCCAAAATTTGCCTTCTCACCTTTTATGGAGTATAGGTTACTTTTAGTCATAGGCCCATTAGAGAAAACTAAGCATTTTCCAGCAAATTACCCCCTAAACCTAGAGTCTAAAACTAAATATTTATATATGTATAAGTGTATACATATATAAATAATCTAGATTTGTTATAATAACTTAAGACATTATAAAAGAAGGCACTTTATTTCCTAAAATATTTGCCAAGTGAATCCTTGAAAAAACAAGTTTCATTAGAGCGTTTAAAATAAGTACAAAAAAATGTTTTATGCTTCCATACACAGCAGCCTGTGCATGCTTTTGCCATTAGCACATACTTCATAATTAAAATGATCTGTTTACTTTCTCTTCATTGGATCATGAAGTCTTTGAGAACAGAGACTGTATCTTTTAACCTTTTATCTCCTGCAGCATGAGAAGTGTGTTCTTGCAGATCTGAGTAGTGCTATATTTATCCTGGGAACACTAATATTATCAGACACTAATACAGTACTTGGTACCTAACAGGTCCTCAGTGAAATTTGTTGAATGAATGATTGATTTTCTTTGGGAAACAATTAAAGGCAACTATTNCCTGCAGCATGAGAAGTGTGTTCTTGCAGATCTGAGTAGTGCTATATTTATCCTGGGAACACTAATATTATCAGACACTAATACAGTACTTGGTACCTAACAGGTCCTCAGTGAAATTTGTTGAATGAATGATTGATTTTCTTTGGGAAACAATTAAAGGCAACTATTTTTCTTTCTACTTTTTTACACTGTCAAATTTCTTTATTACTAAAAGTATATAAAATATGTAATATATAAAATGTGTAAAGTTATATTAAGAATATAAGGCTATCTTATTATAGAGGAGTTGTACTCTACAGCCACAGATTTCCCCTAGCATTAACATTAGTATAAGCTGAGATGGAACTGAAATACAGACTGCCTTTTCCTACAAATTTAAAGTCACTATTAATAAAGCATCTACAAACTGTAAGGCATTGCACTTGAATTCACAAGCATTCAACATGCATTAGTAAGACATAGTTTGCCTTGAAGGGATGTATAACATAGGAGAATGTGAAAACAAAGGTACAACATAGAAAGTGCAGTATGAGACATGAGAGAAAAAGTTCTACAGTAATTCGAAGGGAAAAAAAAAATCATATCTGACAAAAGAGTAAAAGCTTCAAGGAGATGTTTCAAGTGGTTTTAAAAAATAAGAAATTTAAGAGGTGAAGACGGGAAGAGAATGTATTCCAAACATTCCAGAGTTCAGATCGAGGTCACAACATGAATAAAATGATGGCAGAGAATAATGAGGCATATGGTAGCTCAGACGGTAAAGCATCTGTCTACAATGTGGGAGACCTGGGTTNAAGAAAAACTGATCAATTAACAATTGAGTAACAATAGTCAATGTGAGGGAATTAATAAGACAATTATAGAATAGAAACAAAAATAAATCTTAAAAAAAAATCAAAAAACAAAAGTTGTGTAAGTATACATATCATATTTAAGGAGACTTTTCAATTAGTAAAAATAAAACACTGCTAAAGATATACAGTGTTACACTCAGATGAGTAAGAACATTGCTGTCCAGTGTATTCTCATGAGGGAGAATGTGATTTAACATAGGTCATTCTTTTTTATTCATTTATCACCTAGCACATCCTTCTAAAAATCCAAACTGGCTTATTTGTTCCCCTGAGGATGATATTCTTCGCTGAGGTGATAAATGTGTTTAAAACATTTGTGATAAATGTGTTCAAGAACACTAAAGGGTTTAAGAAGGAAAAGGTAACATGAAATGTTCTAATGTGAAGTATTTCATAGCATGTAGAATACTGAAGAGTTTCCAAGTTTTAACCTAATGACCAATCTGCTTATTCCCAAAGCAAGATAATCACAAACAAAACTTTAACAAACCTCATTCATCCTTTACTTCCTACTCTCTTCCAATCAGACATAAACTATAACTGTGCAGATGAACATTCTTATAGCATAGCTCGTAAGACTACCTTTATAAAACATAACTGCCTCTGACTCCAATACTGTGAAACCCTCCCTACCAATCCAGTACCATTCCAATCTCCTTATTCCCACTGACTTCTTTAATTCTATTCCCATTCAATTTGATACCGCTTCCAAACTTCCTATATATATATGAGTGTGATGCAATGCACATTTATTGTGTCTGATCAACAGCCTCCTTTCTTAAGAGATAGTACTTTCCTTATTTATAGACTCAAATCTTTAGAAAGGGCCAATAAAAGAGATGTGTTAGAGGAACAATATATTTACCTGAACCTCAGCCACAACTTCCTGTTCATCAGCTTCAGCTAATGACTTCACATCACTCTTGCTTATCACATTACTGAAATCTGAAACAGACATGTAAGTTGTGGTTTACTCAGAGGAAATAATTTTTGTTACAATTAAACATAGAGGGGCCTGACAGTTAAAGTCTAACGGACTAAGTGAAGTTTAGTATATGTGGTACTATACTTTACATTGTGGTATAAGTCAAACACCTTCACATTGGAATGAATAAACAAATATGTTTAAATCCGTAAATTCATAATACTAAAAAAAAAAAAGGAACCATCATTATAGGCATTGGAAGATGCCAGGGAACCAAATCATTATATTGAAAAGAGCGAATACTTTGAAAAAAATAAGTATTTGTCCTTTTATATCCCAACTGTACTGTCAGATAACCAAATAGTATTAATAGATGAGGGGGAAACTCTTTATAGCAATTTTCCAGCTAAAAAACAAAGCAGGAATGATAACAATAAAATTAAAACACCATATTTTTTTTTGGAGAAGGCAATGGCACCCCACTCCAGTACTCTTGCCTGGAAAATCCCATGGACGGAGGAGCCCGGTGGGCTACAGTCCATGGCGTCGCTAAGAGTCAGAGATGACTGAGTGACTTCACTTTGACTTTTCACTTTCATGCACTGGAGAAGGAAATGGCAACTCACTGCTGTATTCTTGCCTGGAGAATCCCAGGGATGGCGGAGCCTGGTGGGCTATCATCTGTGGGGTCGCACAGAGTTGGACACGACTGAAGCGACTTTAGTAGTAGTAGTAATGAATCAATGGATGGAACTAAATATTGAGCATTAACTTTTGCTAGTGTCACAGTAAGACAGCCAACGGAAGCACACAACACTGCTGATGAAATATTCTTGTCAAAAAGAAATCAAATCTGAATTTAATTAAACCTGTGTATCCAAGTACCAATTTACAGGAACTGAAGGATAGTTCTTTAAATTGCAAGGAACATGTTAAACTATCCCAGGTGGATGTAATCAGCAAGATCCAGGCTGAAGGAAACTAACAGAAGGAGGTGGTTTTGTGGTTTCTTCAATAAATAGACTGTATGGGGGTGAATTTAGAGAGAGGAACTATAGAAGATTAAAGAAATTTCAACAATGTATCTTCCAATAGCAATGTGTGGACCTTACTATGATCCTCATTCAAACAAACTGAGCAGGAAAAAAAAGGCATGAAAGAATTTGAAATTTGAGCACTGAATGAATACTTGCATAAACAGGAATTACTTTTCCTTGTCTGGATGTACTAATGGTATTTTTAAAAAATGAGTCCTTATCATTTAAAGATGCACATGGAGATATTTATGGATGAAATCATACGATCTGTTAGATTTTCTTCAATATAATGTTGATGAGAGAGTAGATAGCAGTACAGCTAAAACAAGATTGGTCATGGTACAGTAACTGTAGAAACTGGGTGATGGGTACTTTGGGATTTATTAGGCTATTTTGTTTACTTTTGTATATATTTGAAAACTTCCACATAAAGTTTTTTAAAAAATAAAGGATGGGATACTAATACAAGATATTTAGTACACCTAAGAATATATAAAAATAAAATGATTAAAAAATGACATAAGCAGAAGGCCAGTTTAGTGCTGCTATAAATTGTGCTGAAAGTCTATAAAGAATAAAATCACTAAATATAAACTCATTTTAGTTTATTTCAGTTAAATAAAACTGTGAAATTGCTCCACCCAAGACATTTCAACAGCCTATTTTTCCTAGGCTTAGTGCTAACTACTTTAACATATATAATTTTTTTCTTCGACTTCACAGATTCACAGCCTAAATCAATCTAGAGAACCAGAAGAGTAAATACTAGATTTATTATTCATTATTAATCTTGGCCACTGTATCAGATAACTCTTCAGAGGAAAAGAGTCTTTTATCTCATGATCTATTCACTTTTTAGCTAAGAGACTCAGCAAAACAGTGATTCTATTAAACGTGCACATAGATTTGGCAGCATGGAGAATCAATTTCTTTCTATAAATGTGTGTGTGTGTGGCTGAATACAAAAGTTTCTATATTTTCCTATCCTAAGTACCTAGCTTGTAATCAGACTAAAAAGTTACTGAATGACTAAATATGTATCAGAATGGCTAAATGAAAACCAGGGACAACACTAAATGCTTGTTAGGATACAAAGAAATTACATCGCCTGGATATTGCTACTGGAAATGTAAAATGGTATAGTCATTCCAGAAACCATTTAGTAGTTTTTTAAAACATTAAACATGCAGCTACCATATGACCCAGCAACTGATCCCTGGGAATTATGTATTACAGAGAAATAAAGACTTATGTTCACACAAAAACCTGTACACAAATATTTATAACAACTTTATTTGTATTAGCCCAAACTAGAAACAACTCAGATGTCCTTCATTATGTGAACAGTTAAACAAATTATGGTATAGTCATACCATGGAATTAAAAAAAAAATTTTTTTAATCAAGTATTGATACACAACAACCTGGACGAATTGTTAAAGAATTATGCTGAATGAAAAAAAGCCAATTTCAGAAGATTATATACTGCATGATTCCATTTATATAACATTATTGAAATGACAAAATTATACAAATGGAAAACAGGTTGGTGGCTGCCAGAGGTTACTGAGAAGGCTGGGATGGGAGGAAAGTAGACAAAATGCAACATGAGGGATCCTAGGAAGATGGAAATGCTTTGCATCCTTACTGTATCAATGTCAATATGGTATGATGTGATACCGGACTACAGTTATGTAAAATGCTTCATTAGGGGACACTGGGTAAACAGTATATGGGATCTATGTATTATTTCTTACAACTGTATGTGAATCTACAATTACCTCAAAAGAAAAAGTTTAATTGAAAATGAAAACCTGTGATTATTAACCGAAAAGAAAACAATGACAAAAACAAACGTAGGATAATAGAAATGAATAAAATTGCCTATTTCTACCTCCTGAGGTTGTTTTAAAGGCTGAATAAAATAATATATGAGACAATTTTTATAATATACAGTGTCTTATCACAAATGTTAATTTTTGGTACCATTATTAAATTGTAATATATCCTGAAGAAAGTATGTATGTCTTAGGCTATAGTCTAAACTCCAAAACTCCAAAGCTTTTAAGTAACCTACATTAATGTTATAAAGATCAATAATGACATCTAGAGGAGAAAAGATGTAACTTCCAAAGCAAAATGTATTAGATTAAAAAAAAAATCCATATAAATTGTATGATAACCACAAACCAAGTTTATTTCCAGACCTCCACCTCTCTTCCCCTCCCCAAAAGTTGTGCAAATAGGACATATATATTGATGATTTTTACTTTCAAGTATTACATAAAGTTGCAAAGAGAAGAAGAATGGTATGTAAACTAAATCTCTGCTTTTCCAACAAACTCAACTATATCCTCCAAATAAATAAATCGGCTTCTATGCCTCAGTTCATAACAGTGTAAACCAGCAATAAGTATATATACATTTTTTGGCAAAGGAGAATGTGAAAGTTAACTATTTACAACTTTTGACTTATAAAGAAATGTGAAAGGCAAGGTAAAACTTAATTTTTTTTTTTNACTCAACTATATCCTCCAAATAAATAAATCGGCTTCTATGCCTCAGTTCATAACAGTGTAAACCAGCAATAAGTATATATACATTTTTTGGCAAAGGAGAATGTGAAAGTTAACTATTTACAACTTTTGACTTATAAAGAAATGTGAAAGGCAAGGTAAAACTTAATTTTTTTTTTTAATCTAGGCAGTCAATGATGAGTGGAAACCACATTTAGCTCTCAGAAACAGAATGCTGGTCCAATACTGGTAATACTTTGAAGGACAAAACACCCACCAGACTCTTAAGAGTGATGGATTCAGTTAATTTACTGATGATATGCAGTAGCTAGTAGAACATATTAGCTAGGATTTAGTTACATGATTGAACAGGTAAAAAAATACTTACAAATAAAATATATACTGTATTTAGGTCTTCGGAGCTCCTGAATCAGATAATCCACATTCTCCTAGAAAAGAAAAGAACAAGCAAACAAAATGAGAAAAACCGCTTAAGTGATGAAGTAATAAATATGTATCATCCATTGATTTATTTAAGTATTTACTAAGAGTCTACTGAGCGGAGGTCTAGATTAAGTGTGCCTATGTCAGGAGGGGTGAGGACTGGGGATAAAAGAGATACATTTGATTAAATCATGTGCGATATAGCTGCACTGCTCTGGCCAAATTAGTTATTAAAAAACATAAAGTACATAGATGTTGAAATACAACATAAAATAGATAATAATTATGCAAATTTGCCTCAAGCTGTTTGTCTGTAAATTTGTATTCATCTGATCAAAATTCTTATTTTTTTGTAGAACATCAAAATTTGTCTAAAAATTTTTAGACACATTTAAAAACCAACATTCAAGAGAAAATATAGTTAATTATATTCACTTGGGCTTTTAACTTATTGGGACCAAAGGTGGCAGAACTGCAATATTTTTGAAGTATTTATAAACAGTAGGCTAGGGCCTTTTGCATAATTGCATTATTTAAAAATAAAACATGAAATTTAGAAAAAAACAAATGATTTTCAAATGGTCAAAACATAATTCCAATTACGTAAGATCATAATGCAGGTTTTATCTACTTTTGAAACTATAACATATGGCTAAATTTCAGTATAAAGTTGATCTCTGAACTATACATGATATAAAATATCAGTTTTGAATGTTAAAAACCATACATTTCCTTACAGAATGAAAAGTAATGTAGGCAATACATATTGCTTGTTAAGTGGAAAAAAGACCTTAAAAATTGTCATTTAAAATTTAACCTATATTAAAAATTAACTTTAAATGAAATCTTAAGGAAAAATTGTTTCTAAGAACACATTTTGAGCTTGAGATAACATATACATAAGGCTATGAAAGAGCTTCTCTAATAAAAAAAAGTTAGGCAATGATGAACTAAATTATCTTTAAGACCCCTCTCAGAACCAAATTTCATGACTAGTAAGAAACAATTGGAAACTACTATAACAAAACAATTACTTGATATATTAATTCAGAACTATTTATTAAGTATCGGCTATGTGGTAGACACTGGGGACATAGTAGAGTGAAAATATGGACATCATCTCTGGTCTCCTGGAACTTACTGCTGGTACATGAGACATATTAATTAATCATAGAAACCATATGAGACTTCAACCATGACAAGCAGTAGGCTGGAGAAGATGGTGCTATAAGTATTTATAAGAGGGGGATTTGACCTGGTCAGCAAGGCCAGGAAAGATTTGCTTGAGGGAGTGAAGATGGTCCAGGAAAGCAGAAAAACCTATGCAAAGGTCCTGCAGCATGATGGAATATAGTGGACTGAAAGAATAGTGTGGCTAAGACCAAACGGGGAATGGTTTGAAATGAGGCTATAGAAACAGTAGGAACTAGACCATACAGGGCCTTGCAGGCCACACTTAAGAAGGAGTTGTGTCTTTATCATAAAAGCAATGAGAAACCATTCAAGGATTTCAAGTGTGGTGACATGGTCAGATTTGCATCTTGGAAAGTACGTAATATACAAGCACTGGAGTTAAGAACATAAATATAAAACAAGAGAATATACAAAATAAGACAGAAATAGTAAAGGATTTTTAAAGGAGGATTCAAGTTAGATTTAGAAGATAATGGACAAAAACTGACAGAAGGCTGCTGCTGCTGCTGCTAAGTGGCTTCAGTCATGTCCGACTCTGTGAGACCCCATAGACTGCAGCCCACCAGGCTCCGCTGTCCCTGGGATTCTCCAGGCAAGAACACTGGAGTAGGTTGCCATTTCCTTCTCCAATGCATGAAAGTGAAAAGTGAAAGTGAAGTTGCTCAGTCGTTTCCAACTCTAAGCGACCCCATGGTCTGCAAGTCTACCAGGCTCCTCCGTCCATGGGATTTTTCGGGCAAGAGTACTGGAATGGGATGCCATTGCCTTCTCCGACAGAAGGCTAAAGAACCTTTAATTAGGAGAAAAGAACAAACAGAGGGTAGGAGTGAGCATATAGAAGGATCATACAAAGGCCTATTTGGCTGCAGTGGAGGAGCAGAGATAGGACATATGAGAATGCATACCTAAGGGCAGACCAGGCCAGCTAGAGGGCCCTGAGGGCTACTAAATATGTCAGGGAAGTAAAACTGAGCCATTAAAGATTCCTGAACATAGATATGAATAAAATGATAAAGACTCAAAACACTGACATAAGTATGTAAGATTAAATGGTAATGGTGTTCAGTGTGATAGGTGTGGAGTTTCAATCAGTTAAAGAGATGTGGGTCTCAGGGCAGTTAGCAGCACTGCAAGTAGCTGAGAACCTACAAAACATCTTGAAGGAAATCTAGCTGTGAGAAGAGACTGAGATATGGAAAGGAGGAAAGTCATGGTTATAACTGATAAGCCAGTATAATTATGATGCCACAAATGATGATAACAGAAATTTATTTTGTCTTCATAATACTTCAGATCATAATGTGCTGTATTTGCCTAAGCAGATGGCAGCTGTTTATGTAGTACCTTGGTAGGGCGAAGAAAACAAATTGCTTTCAGGTGTTTCATGATCTCTCGATTTTGAGAATCAATGCGTTCAAAAAGGTATACTTCCTTCTGGAGAATTTCCGATTGTGTGTATACCATACTCACTATGCCAGTCTGTAAAGAAAAAAATTAACTAATTTTATGCTAGTCCAGAATAATAAAAACAAGCAGCGATACCCAAGACTTAAAAAAAAAA
>SJYX01000743.1:0-131254 GCA_006410675.1 Oreotragus oreotragus | reverse complement strand
CTTACAGAATGAAAAGTAATGTAGGCAATACATATTGCTTGTTAAGTGGAAAAAAGACCTAAAAAATTGTCATTTAAAATTTAACCTATATTAAAAATTAACTTTAAATGAAATCTTAAGGAAAAATTGTTTCTAAGAACACATTTTGAGCTTGAGATAACATATACATAAGGCTATGAAAGAGCTTCTCTAATAAAAAAAAGTTAGGCAATGATGAACTAAATTATCTTTAAGACCCCTCTCAGAACCAAATTTCATGACTAGTAAGAAACAATTGGAAACTACTATAACAAAACAATTACTTGATATATTAATTCAGAACTATTTATTAAGTATCGGCTATGTGGTAGACACTGGGGACATAGTAGTGTGAAAATATGGACATCATCTCTGGTCTCCTGGAACTTACTGCTGGTACATGAGACATATTAATTAATCATACAAACCATATGAGACTTCAACCATGACAAGCAGTAGGCTGGAGAAGATGGTGCTATAAGTATTTATAAGAGGGGGATTTGACCTGGTCAGCAAGGCCAGGAAAGATTTGCTTGAGGGAGTGAAGATGGTCCAGGAAAGCAGAAAAACCTATGCAAAGGTCCTGCAGCATGATGGAATATAGTGGACTGAAAGAATAGTGTGGCTAAGACCAAACGGGGAATGGTTTGAAATGAGGCTATAGAAACAGTAGGAACTAGACCATACAGGGCCTTGCAGGCCACACTTAAGAAGGAGTTGTGTCTTTATCATAAAAGCAATGAGAAACCATTCAAGGATTTCAAGTGTGGTGACATGGTCAGATTTGCATCTTGGAAAGTACATAATATACAAGCACTGGAGTTAAGAACATAAATATAAAACAAGAGAATATACAAAATAAGACAGAAATAGTAAAGGATTTTTAAAGGAGGATTCAAGTTAGATTTAGAAGATAATGGACAAAAACTGACAGAAGGCTGCTGCTGCTGCTGCTAAGTGGCTTCAGTCATGTCCGACTCTGTGAGACCCCATAGACTGCAGCCCACCAGGCTCCGCTGTCCCTGGGATTCTCCAGGCAAGAACACTGGAGTAGGTTGCCATTTCCTTCTCCAATGCATGAAAGTGAAAAGTGAAAGTGAAGTTGCTCAGTCGTTTCCAACTCTAAGCGACCCCATGGTCTGCAAGTCTACCAGGCTCCTCCGTCCATGGGATTTTTCGGGCAAGAGTACTGGAATGGGATGCCATTGCCTTCTCCGACAGAAGGCTAAAGAACCTTTAATTAGGAGAAAAGAACAAACAGAGGGTAGGAGTGAGCATATAGAAGGATCATACAAAGGCCTATTTGGCTGCAGTGGAGGAGCAGAGATAGGACATATGAGAATGCATACCTAAGGGCAGACCAGGCCAGCTAGAGGGCCCTGAGGGCTACTAAATATGTCAGGGAAGTAAAACTGAGCCATTAAAGATTCCTGAACATA
Source organism: Oreotragus oreotragus (assembly GCA_006410675.1). Lineage (NCBI taxonomy): Eukaryota > Metazoa > Chordata > Mammalia > Artiodactyla > Bovidae > Oreotragus > Oreotragus oreotragus. The sequence goes on along the minus strand of SJYX01000743.1, from coordinate 129,797 downwards.
GATATGAATAAAATGATAAAGACTCAAAACACTGACATAAGTATGTAAGATTAAATGGTAATGGTGTTCAGTGTGATAGGTGTGGAGTTTCAATCAGTTAAAGAGATGTGGGTCTCAGGGCAGTTAGCAGCACTGCAAGTAGCTGAGAACCTACAAAACATCTTGAAGGAAATCTAGCTGTGAGAAGAGACTGAGATATGGAAAGGAGGAAAGTCATGGTTATAACTGATAAGCCAGTATAATTATGATGCCACAAATGATGATAACAGAAATTTATTTTGTCTTCATAATACTTCAGATCATAATGTGCTGTATTTGCCTAAGCAGATGGCAGCTGTTTATGTAGTACCTTGGTAGGGCGAAGAAAACAAATTGCTTTCAGGTGTTTCATGATCTCTCGATTTTGAGAATCAATGCGTTCAAAAAGGTATACTTCCTTCTGGAGAATTTCCGATTGTGTGTATACCATANTGCCAAAACCAATAGAGTACTGTAAGGTAAAATAAAATAAAATGGAAGCTCTAAAAAAAAAAATAATAAAATAAAAACATTCTGTTAAGACTCAAACAAATGAGTTTTAAGTATATTGTCATTAAGGAAACACCTCTGCTTATCATAAACCAACAAACAAGTTTAGACACTTCTTCAAACGAGGTGGGTTTCTTATGAGCAAAGAGGCTGGCTCTGAAATGTTTCAGTAAGCACTCTGATTTGCCCTAATGCTGCCATGTTAACTACCAAGTCCTGAGAGACAACTATAGTTAAAAAAAAAAAATGCAAGACTACAAAACACAATTTAACTCAGTGGCCCATCCTGGGAATCTCATCCATCATCTTGTTCTCACTGGCATCATGCATCCTACAATAAAGCAAGCCACAGACATGGGACAAGTTTTCACAAGCTATGTCCAACATGACCTCTAAATTCTTTCTTAACAGCATATTTAACTCATCACTCTACCAGTTACAAAAGCTGTTAGGTCAGGTCAACCATATTAAAAAAACAAGTTGGCATCAGTTAGCTCAGCTTATACTTTCCTTTCACCAAATGATCACTTTTAGGTTTCAACAACTTCAAGGAAGTATCTACTGACTGTAGACATTACAACTTTGGTTGTAACTTGTAAGACCTCTCAGTTTTGTCCTAAAAGATACACAGGACAATTGTGCAAACCACGTACTGCAGAAACAGAGAGCTGCCTCCAAGTCTGACTGGCAGCACTTCTCACTAGTGTGGCTTTGGGCAACGGACTTAACCTCACACTGGTCTGCAGTTTACTCATCTAACTAATGGGGATAATGTCCACGTTTGGGGTTATTTTTTGAGAAGAGCACATGCAATGTTCCTTTCAAAGTGCTCAATAAAATACAAAAGAAAAACAGAAGAAAATGCACAGAACATATTTTTAAAAGCCATCTCTACTACAGTCCACAAATATATCGCTTTCTAAAGGGTAAATGAAAACTGTAATTCACTTCAAAATTACACTTCTTATTACAACAGTGCTGACACAGCCTTGGGTGACTTAAGGACTCAGGTGCCTTGTGTGATGAGCAAAAATCAGAGACAGATTCTGGTGTGAGTTCTGGTTCCACCTTGTAAGGGCTGAGTTCTTCCAGAGAAATTGCTGAGTCTGTTTATGTTCTAGCACTTCATCGGTGAAGAAAAGGTAACGCTTTCCTTCTTACTGTTTCACCTTTGCTTTTTACCTTTCAGATTCTCATACAACGTAATTAGCCAATGTACAACAGATCTATCAAAAATCATCAATGAAGTTTTCAAAGGTCACTACACCTATGTGTACATATGTGTGCATATAATATCCCCCCCGCCAACTAAATGTAACAAATTTTGTCACTCCTTCAGCTTCAACTCTTACCTTGCCTGCCATTGTGCCACGCTTCATCCACACCAAACACACTCAGTGACGTTTCACAATTCTCTGCCTTGGCTCTAGCAGCTTCCAATGTTTCCAATGCCTTAACTAGGTGGTAAAATCTATTTATTTTTCCAGGATGAAATCAAACATCTTTTCTCCTTTAATAACTGTCTAAACGCCTCCAAACTCAGAGAGGAGGACTTGGCCACTCCTTCATGTAAGCCTTCAGTGTTCTTCATGTGAATGTCACTCATGGCAGGTACGATATGTTAATGCAATGAGGGTTCTATAGGTCGGTCAGTCTACTCTCCTACACTCATGCTCCTTGAAGAAAACAATTATATCATGGCGTCTAGAATAGTGGCCAGAATACAGAAATAATGTTTAGAGTTGAGTAAATATATAAGCTAGAAGAGGGTTTCTCATACAGGCTCTGCAAAATTTCTGTCTTATGAGTTAATTTTAAAAATGGGTTCTGTGGCCAATGATGAGTGAGAAATGCTGCACCTTGGAACATGCACTTACAGATACCCAAGGCACAAGTGCAAAGCTACTGAGTGATGCTAACAGAAACACCTGCCTCCTTAAGTTTATGACATCCCAAACTTGGAACCCAAGTGTAACTCCTGTTAACATCCTACGGAACTAGTGTTCCAAGTAACACGCTCTCACAAACACTGCATTAACAGATGAAATAATTCTGACACAGTTAGCTGTCTAGAGCACATATCCCATAATTAATGATTAGAGAAAGCTCTGTAGCTTAAGTTTTGCATCATTCTGTTAAAGGTAATATATAAGAGATATTATAAACAACGAGAAATTCTCTGCTACAATTCTCCTTTCAGCTACTGTTGGTAGGACCCAGCCACCACCAAATGGAACAAAATCTAGGAGACAGATTGGAATCCCAGTCACCAGCTTCAGTGGTGTTGCTGCTTGACTCCTCTGCCAACTCCCAAATGTAACAAGGAAACCAAATCCCACCATAGATAGCAACAGAAAGGATACTGGCTGGTTACATTCTAAGAGAAGGACCTCTGACACAGAGCTAACCACAGAGTCCTAGACTGCAATCAGGCTTCTGGGGGAAATTATTCTTGACCCCATTTTCAGCTCTGAGCACTAAACACAGAGCTGAATCATGTCACTGCCTAAGTCAAAAGAAGTGTAAATGTGAGCTGCCTTGAAATAATTTTAGCTAGTGTAATTAGGATTTTATTTCTACAGGCAGTCTTCTTTGCCCAAATCAGAAGATTTGAGATTTTGAATCAGTCACGATCTTTTATGGGTGGAAAACCCTCACACCTGGGAAGGACTGTTGTGCTTCGGTAATGGCACACCTGACTGTCTTTTTAGTCCTTATTTCAGTGAATGAGATAAATTAAATACAAACTAACACACACATAACTGGTACCATTCAAAGAAATTAATAATTTACTTTTCCAAAGAATTTAGAATTCCAAGTCACAGACTTCTCATTTTCTAAGAATTCCTTTCCTTTCCTGACTTTCTGTCTCATACACAATTTGTATATCTTTCACTTGAATGGAAATGAGGCTTGTGAATACTTTTAGATAATTAATAAGAGAGTGAGGGATTTAAGGTAGTCTGAAGTAAACCTGTTAACCATTTCAGATAACAATAGTGAGTACAAAAAGAATTAACATTAAAATTATGGTAAATTTTATCATATCTATCTTCTTATCTACAGTTAAAAGTACTGACTCTATGGTCAACATTTCCTCTTGGCAAGGGGGTTAGGACAGAAGGTGTATGTGGAAAAGAAACTTACCTAAGCTAGAATTGCCTTTTGCTATCACAATAGTCCTCTCGAAAGATTCTCTGGGTGTATTTTGGAGCATGACACACTCAGCAGCAGAGGCCAGGGAATCTTGTGGAATTAAGAACGTGGAGCTCTGTCAGAAAATAAAAATAAGTCACGTGGAAAGGAAAACTAGACTTTGGAGTATGATTTCAACATCACCCATATTCTCTAGCTGGTTGTGCTTTATTCAGCAAGAACTTACACAACAAGTTCATAGGTTGTCTTTTGAAAATCTGAGCCTTAGGAAAGCACTGGCTCCAAACAGAGAGAGAAGCCAGAGTGACCTAACCCTTCACTGCTCCCAACTTCACCATCACACGCAGATGCATCTTTAGAATGTCACCTTTCCAGTCGAATCAGTCAGCACAGGAGAATTCAGCTCTGCATTTGATGCCACTTCATTTGGTAGGTGAGATTCAGTCCATGCTCTTAAGCTGTCACATTCATAGTGCTGTTCAATAGCATTTGCAGGTGTATAGTCATTCATGGTAAAGCCAGAAGCCGGCCCCATGCTCAAGTCCACTGAAGGCGCACTCTCATCCTGTCTTTGCATGAGATTTTGGGCATATAGCTCCTCCAAGGACATCTGCAGATCAAGTACTGAATCTGAGGAATTTTCAGTAATATCCTGATGATTAAAGAACAAAATTAAAAATTATGGCCAGAATTGTATCAATGCATTTCCTAAGATCTTAATGAACAACTATTTAGTGAAAAACGAATGCAACACAATATTCAGAATATAAAGAATATATTGATTGAGTAGTTTCAATTTACAAGAACCTCCAAGAAAAAATTATTTGGATGGGGATTTGTAGTTATTTATGTAGTCAAACAGAAAGTCACACAATCCATATTTTTATAGGGAATTTTTTCTTAAGTATTGCAGCAGAAGGAACAGTACTAAGAAAAGTAGATTCCAATCCAGGATATTTATTAATAATAATATTACAGAACTTCTCTTTGTTGTTGTTGACAGTTGCTCATTCATGTCTGACTCTTTGTGACCCCATGGACTGCAGTATGCCAGGCTTCCTTGTCCATCACCAATTCCCAGAGCTTGCTCAAACTCATGTCTATTGAGTTGGTGATGCCATCCAACCATCTCATCCTCTGTCGTCCCCTTCTTTTCCTGCCTTCAATCTTTCCCAGCATCAGAGTCTTTTCTAACAGGTGGGCTCCTCGCATCAGGAGGCCAAAGTATTGGAGCTGCGGCTCCAAGCATCAGTCCTTCCAGTGAATGTTCAGGATTGATTTCCTTTAGGATTGACTGGTTTGATCTCGGCTTTATGCAAAATAATTTCTAGGATTCCATGAAATTCTAAAATTCTACAGCTCTACATAAATATATACTATCTACTTACAACACATATATTGTGTCACTTCTGTGCTTTCAACAAGTAGTATCTCGGGAACTGCTGGTGAATAAATGTATCAACTGTTCTTTCAATCCTTTTACTGATGTTTTTAAAGTATAAAATCAGTGTGCTGCTGCTGCTAAGTCACTTCAGTTGTGTCCAACTCTGTGTGACCCCATAGACAGCAGCCCATCAGGCTCCCCCATCCCTGGGATTCTCCAGGCAAGAACACCGGCGTGGGTTGCCATTTCCTTCTCCAATGCATGAAAGTGAAAAATCAAGGTGAAGTCACTCAGTTGTGTCTGACTCTTAGCGACCCCATGGACCGCAGCCCACCAGGCTCCTCCGTCCATGGGATTTTCCAGGCAAGAGTACTGGAGTGGGGTGCCATTGCCTTCTCCTATAAAATCAGTGTATGTGTATATTATTATCAAAAATCATTCAGACCATACTGCACACAGATTACAGTATGAAGTCTTCCTTCACTGCTCATTCTGCCAGTCCTTTCTGCAGTAGAAATAAATGGCTGGCATTAGTTGGGTGTTTATTCATCAGAGTTTATGTATCTGTATAATATATAAGTACACATGCACAAATATGTGCACATATTCATATCCATTTTTAAAAATTAAACTAAATACTAAATAGTATATTCCTACTTGATTTTTTGAAGTATCTTTATACCTCAACATGAGAGATTTCCAATGTCAGTAAATATGTCATCATTGACATATTCTGAGTCATTGTGATATGTACTGCAAGTATTTCCAAGGTTGTCATCTTTTAAGTCTGTATATGTTATATACATAAACGTCCAGAAGTTAATGCCTTATGTAATCAAGAATTATGTAATTCTTTATTAAAACTATATATGCAATCAGACTGGTCAATTTCTTTATGCTTCTGGTTTTATGAGCTGCTTAATAAGTCCTCCTTCTGCACAGAATAAATGAAATATTTTTTAGTATTTTTCTCCAACTTTATAAATGGTTTGCTTTCAGATACAGTTTTAATCCATCTAGATTTATTTTTCAGAGTTTGATGTGAGATATGCATCCTTTTCATTTTTTTTTCTAAATTGGCAATCAATCGCTTCAACACAATTTATTACACTTGTCTTGTTCAGTCAAGTTTCTGTCTCTCTGGAATTATCAAACATTCCTGTTATAAAGAATTGAGGCAAGTGGGAAAATCATGCAAGCAACTAACATCTTTAAAATCCTCAGAAACAAAGGATAGAAAAGTATCATCCTCCACACTCCCAAAACCTAAATAATAACCTGTTGGCTCATACAACCAACTTTTAGTCTTATGGAAAGAAAAATACAACACAAAGTACTTAATAGAAAAGTGGTTAGCTTCTGTATTTCTAAATTAATTATAATAATTAGCAGAGGTCATCCTTACCACTCCTCAAATAAAAGTGGCAATCAAAACTATTTTCTACCAGAAAAAGAGGTCAAGTTGCCCTTGTTAGCTGGGGTTTACTAGAAACCATTTAACAGAAATCTCCATGCATTTTTCATGAAGGAGTTAACACTGACACATATGAAAGAAAGAGCTCATCAACACAGCAGACAACACACGCCTACTTCAGAAAATTTCTGGTTGCTGAACAACAACTGAGTTTATTTTTAAGTCTTATGGATCTAAAAGAAAAGCAGTTCTTCCCTCATAAGATGTTCAAAAATAAGCACAATTTCCCAGTACAACTTGGTATCTAAACTGGACTCTTTCAAAAATCCACCTTAATAGGTACCTCCACTTGACACATTTATGTTCTCAGGGTAAACGGGGGGAAGGTTAAATGAAAATGATAATTATACTTGAAAATACAGTATAATGCATATTAATGTTATACTTAGGTACATTATTTACCCAGAGAATATATTTACATAGACAAGATAAAAACTTGAGCATTCGATGGACACAACCTGCTTTTTTTTCAATAACCAGTCAACCACAGAAATTTTTCTGTACTTTAGAAAAATATATCATAAGGACAGCTGCTCCAACTTGCATTGCACTCCCACTCTTTCTGAGATAAGGTAGGTACACTTCCTTTCCTATCTGTACTCTAACCCTACTGAGAGAGAAGGTAACATCTCTCAAACCTTTGCTAGCTCGCAGTTTTTGTCACTAAGACTTCCACAATCAGTCTCATCATCTTGATTATAGTAACGTAATCAGTTTTTGAGACCAACCCTTTCTCCACAAAATAATAAAAACTGGTATCAAGATTTTAAAAATTACTATGAAGGTAGCAATATTTTATGCTACAGAATGACACTAGTGGATATTTATTCCTAGAAATATGTAGATTTTTCTTTTTAAAATCATGGAATCCATTGGTTTTGTTTAATTTGTGAGGTATGAAGAGGGGTTTCTATGGTGACAAACATGAAGTTCAACTTGCACTAGAATCAACGGCATTTCCGGGGGACCAGCATTCAGGAAGGCAGGATATGCACCAAACTGGTAATCTTTTCATCACTGGGGCAAGAAGAGAGACTATGGATGCACTAGGGAGTGTGGGGCATGGGCGTGTGGCTAAGAAGAGGAAATGCATTACACAGCTACTGAATCTTTATTGATTGGACTATTAAGTCAAAATAGAGAAAATTATCTTCTTCCACAAAACCATATTGAGCTTTAAAACACAAGTGTACAAGTATTTAGTCGGTTTCTAAAACAATTATTTCTTCATTCTATTATGTCTTTGGAGGTGAGAAGGAAAAAGAGGATAAAAATACTAACGAAAAAATTAAAACCTAGAAGAATGAGAAAACCACCCACTAGCTTCTTGCCTTCGATGTCCACCTTTCAGTGACCTGACTCTATTAATCCAGATACCGCTGGAAATGGCCATATTTTTCAGATTCTTGAGTAATGTTGTTTCCCCTAAGTCCCTAAATGAAATTAAGCAAACACAACAACTCCTTTATTTAAAAAAAAAAAAAAAAAGGCAGAATGATTCCCCAAATGAGAGAATTCTGTGCAGAGAAGCTTCAGTGTATGCCTATGGTGCTAAGCTAAGCAGTGGTCTAGGTCCAGGCTCTGCCCTTAGGAAGAAGGCCTACCTCTTTAAGACCCTGTTCTGGGTGATCAGCTCTTAGAGATTCCAGCAGCATGCCTGGCACAGGTCAAAGCCTTCTCATCAGGGTAAAGAAAACAGGTAAACTTATTTGTGCATTTCCAGTCATCATTTAAGGCTACAAGATTATTACATAATTAGCAAGGTCAAAAATCTGAGGAACCACTGAGATCTGTTTTATCCTTCTTTCAAATCTGTATGGAGGTTTCTCTTTTTCTTAAAGATCACATGTGGTATCATTTTATCAATTAAAGAATCCCCATATGAGCTCACTTTTCTGTGAGAAAAATGGTCGGCTCTAAGTTCTATAACAAACTGCCGCTCTGTCTTTTAAAAATAAATTTAGTGCAAAGAAACAGGAAGATGAATGAATAATCTAACTTTTTCAATTTTCCAGCAAAATATCTTAGTACTAAAAAAATGCCACAAAACAGATAAAAACAAGCCAAAAAAGTGGCAAAGATGCACCACGATACACAAACAGTCCTACTTTCTAAGAAAACCGAAATCGCACAGAAGTTTCACAGTGTGTTTTAAAACACCCTCATTAGTGTCTCCTTTGTTGTTTTGTAGTTTAAATATTTCAGTTGATAGGCCAGCTTGCCAAAATTTGCTTCAACAAAAGAGTAAACTGCCTTGGAAAAAAAAAAAAAAAGAGTCAAACAGACTTCAGTCTGCCAGTATGTTGTGCTGCGCATAGCCAGCATTTGCCCTGTAAAATACATGCTTCTCAGGATGCACATTGTGTAGTCCCTTTAAGTAACAATTACTAAGTTAAACAATGCAATATGTCCCACTGGCAAGAAGCAGTGTGATATGCAGCAGATTAGAAGATTCCATTTGGAGATGAACTCAGCTTTCAGCCCTGAGGCCACTAAAGAAGGAATATGTTCCAGACAGGACTCAGTCAGAGACTCTCAGGTGTGGTGAGAGAGGAGCAGCTGCTCCATTCAAGATTATACCTTGCAAAGCAATTCAAGGAGATTGCCCAGGATCGTTTGCAAGGATAACAGGTGCATCCTGAACATAAAAGAAAAGGCTTTGAAAATGTTCTGGTCAAAAAATTTCTTGTTAATCAGAAAAGGAGGAAAATTGTTCAAGGCCTATTGAAATTCTACTTTCCAACTGACTCATAAATACAGATTCCCCTCCCACTGAATTTATGTGGAAAATATATATTTCATATATATAAAAAGAATTATTATCCAATCTTTTACCGTAATGATTATGTTTATTTACAGTATATTTCCAACATGGAAAAATAAGGAAAATATATCCATATATGAACCTTCTGCCGAGATTTAACATACAGTAATATTTTGGCATATTTTCTTCAATTTCTCTTTCTTCTTAAAAGGATATAATGTACTGATATTACAGATACAGCTAACTTCCCATGCTTTCATTTTTTCTCCAAGAATAACTTCTTTCCTGAAGTTAAGAGGAATTATTCCTACACATTTTCAGATTTTTAAAATATACATACTCACATACACACTCATAAATAAATACACATTAAATTGCTCTGTTTATTAAATTTCTAGGAAATATAAATGAGTACAAGAAATCAATAGAAAGACAAGCAACTCCATTATAAAATGACCAAAGATATGAAGATGCCATTGCTGGATATGAAAACCAGATGGCCAATATATGAAAACCTGTTTCACTTCATAAGCAATCAGAAATCCAAATTCAAACAGTGATATATCATCTCACACACAAAAGACTAAATAAGCTTTATAAAATGTTACTTATTAAAAATTACAGAAAAAATTAAAGAAAGGAAAAAAATTATAGAGTATGTCACCAAAAAAATGAATAGAGTTGGGTGAGGCACTTATACCAGTAATCTATTTCTAAAATGTCGATGGCAGAGACATATCATATAGTAGCTAAATTCTTCATTCACTTCCAGTGACTCAAACATTCTTTGCCATTCACTGTGGTTTTTATGTAAAGTATTCTTTGGCATTATTTTATATAAAAATATATGATGGCATTAAGTTCAACTTAGATAATAAATATTAAACTAATGCAAGGACTATTTTACTATCCAACTTTCCATGGAAATCAGTTTTAAAACCATTCAGAAAATAGTTACTCTTGTAATTTTTCCAAAGTAGACACTGCCAAAAACACAATTTAAGAAATACATTTCATTAAAATTTTTGTCTAATATGCAAATCTTTATCAACATTTTGAACTCTTGTATCTATCACACTGTATCACAGAACCCATATTTAAATAGTCCCTTGGAGTCTACAAGATACCCAGCTAACACTCCCGAAAGGGAACTGCCTTTTAAGAGTGAAGTCATCACTGCATAAACATAAGGTCTTTAACATGCCACTCCCACAAAGTCCCGTTAGCAATGATCTCTGGGCAATAAGTTCTCTCATAAATAAAGTGGCATTTCCTTTGTACCTTGGGAGGAGAAGATGGAAGGGAGGGACCATAATTCAGGTTATCACTACAAGCACTGCCGTGAAGAGATAAAATAGAGGCTTGAGTGGAGTAGATACTGCCATTATCAGGAGAATACTGCGACTCAAAGGCAGATTCATCTGCTAAGTCAGCATCATTTGCCTTCACCTAGGAAAAAAAACAATGATATCAGATGAGAATTCTGTTCTGTTACTACGACTAAAGGGCATACTGGTATCATTTTTTGGTCTATTCTATTTTCTATGGGACCTCTTCACTCTCTTCAACACATCAGAAACTACTGTAACAGAACAAAGACAAACTGGTGCTAGCATAGAGGGTTATTTTGTTTCATCAATGAAAGGCAAAAGGTAACAACAAAGGGCTTGGAGCAATTCTAAGTTTAAATATTTCTATAATTAAAAAAAATACTTTTTTCCAGTTACCTGGAATTATAATGTGAAATTATTGTACTGATTACAATATACACCAAAACTCCAAATGGCTGATTCAGGAGCTGGCAATTTAAAAATAAATAACAAGAAGAACCATATCCTCCAACAATAGGATTATCAGAATCAAAGCAAGATGTGCACAATTAGTTATAAACACCTAATGGAGAATTTTACAGGTTTGAAACCTCTCACTAGTCCAACACCACTAAGACAATTATTTAAAATATTCCTCTCTAGTAACACTGAGGAAAGCTTCACAGCCCTCCAAAAAAATTTTAGGTCAGGAACCTGGCTTTAATGAAGGAAGTACTAGGAAAAGGAGGTGTAATTTTTACACTTGTATAAATGTCATATGCATATTTATATCTGGTATTTAGTTTTATACTTTATTAAGTATTAACATAGCACTGGCTCCTCTACCAGACCATAAGGTTCTCAGCAGCAAAAACCGTGTATTCACAAAACAAAGTTGGCCTCTAGTGGTCCCTAAGTATAGTTATTACAGTGAATGATTTTATATGAAAGTGAAGTTGCTCAGTCGTCTCCAACTCTTTGAGACTCCATAGACTGTAGCCTACCAGGCTCCTCTGTCCATGAGATTTTCCAGGCAATAGTATTGGAGTGGATTGCCATTTCCTTCTCCAGGGGATCCTCTCAACCCAGGGCTCGAACCCAGGTCTCCCACATTGTAGACAGATGCTTTACTGTCTGAGCCATGATTTTATATAGACCAAGTAAAAATAAAATTTTAAAGTAAAAGCTTCTGGTAAATCAATAATGTTAACAAACACGTATTCATAGAAAACATGAACATTCCCTCTTTTGGAAGCTTTTGTGCTCTTAATCCGTAAGTGAAACAATGTATGTGACTTTCATATTATTAATATCTAATGAAATAATATAACCGTTACATCATTAAAAGGAAGCTAAAATAACTGATCTCTGATTGAATACCGAAAACGGTTAAAGTATGCTTAGAGATATTTAAGTACGTATTTAGAGCAAACAAGTGCTTTAATAACTTCTGGTATGATGTAAAGATTAAATTTACATGTTGACATATTACACTGCTAACTGAATTACTGCCACAAATACAACATTTTTCAGGTATATAATGGTTTGCTTTTCTTCTCATTTTGAACTGTGAGAACTACTGAAGTTGAAAATAAAATGTTAAGTTTTCCAAAACATAATGAACAAAGAATACAGTAAGACTTCAGAATGTTTTGAAAAGCAAAAATAAGACACATTTAAGATTTTGAAAGAAAGCGCGCCACTAACCAGAGCCAAGTCAGCCCTGAAGAGGGCTTTATCAGCTAGCCCGTCCTCCTCGCAGGAATGTGGCGGGTAGAGAAAGGAATCCTCCTTAGCAGAAACATAACCCTCTTCTGGGGACAGCTGCAGGGAGAATGAAGCTCAGTGTTTGAGGATGAGTTCATGAAAAAGACGGCGAACAGGAAAGAAGGAGGGAAGGGAAAACAGAGGAGAGGGGAGAAAAAAGTAAGGGAGGGGGAGGAAAAATTGGAAAGTTTTCAAATAATGTTTTCAAGTTATAAAGTCATCATAAACAAATGACTTTAACATAAATGATGAGCAAGAAACATAATAAATATTCATGTTGAACAGTTTTATATTTTAAGAAACAGTAAGAATGCTTATCCCAATACCAACATCATCTGTTAGATGAGAATCCCTTTCTACAAATTTCTTCACCCTTCTTACAAAAACATTATCGAAATTAATAATTTTTTACATTATAATAATCTCCTGGTCACCTACCAAATACTCGAGTTAAGCAATGACTTCTAAATACAGAAATAAGGCAACTTTTAGGTGTTAAGATGTAGAAGAATTTGCAGAAAAAAAAAAACATTGAAAAGAAGGACCAATATCCTTCTGTCATTCCTTACTAGAATATTAAAGAATGTAATTTCTCTGACAAGGATAGTTTGTGAACTCTCAATGGAGTCTCTTAATTTAGTATGGCTCAAAATACAACCATCGCCACCAACACTATATGTATACAATATACTTATATTGCACTCCTGATTATTTTAAAAAATGTTAATTTCTTTGACAAGGACCTTTAGTAAACTGCCAATGAAGTCTCTTAATTTAGCATGGCTTAAAATACACCACCAACTCTGTATGTATGTATACGATACACTTATACTGCACTCCTGAGGAGTCAAATTATAACCATGATCACAGTGATGGATAACCTAGCATTCTTCTTACAATATCAGGAAAAAACAAGCTAAAACATTTAGATTGTCTTGCCGACATCACTCTGTATCACCAATATGTGCAACAGTATTTCAGAGAAAAAAAAATGTTTATCTTCTTTGCCCATACATATGAGCCTAATTTTTAGTAAAACTGACTTCATATAAATGAGATTAATCACAATTGCAATGCATATTCAATTTGAAATACTAAATACTCTTATGAAAGAAAGTTATTTTGGAACTAGCTGGGGGAAAAAAAAGATTGCTTCAGAGTTAAGTGGCACAATTTTCCCTTAAGGGCAGTAAAACATATGTATTGATCATGTTTGCCATTTTCTTTGTGTAACAGAAACCAAATGTATGGTCAATATTAATAAATATGTAGAGTCCCATAATGCACTATCTTCATTCTTACACTCTTCATACTGAACCCTTGTTCTGATTCCTACAATCCTGGTTTAATTTGAAGTTTGCTTAATATTCTCTTTCTTCTTCCCTTCCTTTCTTCCTGTTTTCATAAATACATTTTCACAGGTTACCAAAATTTGTTATGGAATGAAAAGCAGAGCACAAAAAATCTCAACATTTTAAATACATCAACAAGCTTACAATCTAAATAAACTCTTTGACAACGTCAACAGACTTTTATTCGATGTTTATGCAAATATATCTATGTGTCTATGTTTATTTAAGAGAAAATATTATTTGTCTTTTCTACTTAAAATATATTTATACACTGAAAAAAACAAAAATATTGAGACTGTCTATAATATTTCATTGCAATTCAACGATAAGTGCTATGTTGCAATCACTGTACCAAATAAGCATACTGACATTATGTAGCATGAATTTATTAGTTATTTTTATATTGCAGTAATTAATAACATGAATGCTATTCCCTCCCAGGAGAACTACAGGCTGATGAACCTAAATTAGAAAGTTCAATTTCTTGCTCTGCAGTAATTATACAACAAATATTTTGAAGTCAACAAAATACCGGGACTTAATCTACTCTGACAGAGATTCTATTTTTTTTTTAAGTCACTTCAGTCGTGTCCGACTGTGTGTGACCCCATAGACGGCAGCCCACCAGGCTCCCCCATCCCTGGGATTCTCCAGGCAAGAATACTGGAGTGGGTTGCCATTTCTTTCTCCAATGCATGAAAGAGAAAAGTGAAAGTGAAGTCGCTCAGTCTGTCCGACTGTTAGCGACCCCATGGACTGCAGCCCACCAGGCTACTCCGTCCATGGGATTTTCCAGGCAAGAGTACTGGGGTGGGGTGCCATTGCCTTCCCCGACAGAAATTCTATTACTTCCACCAAAACTGAAGATTCCATTGTTAGCTGTTGTTATTAATTTCTCTAATACATCAACTTATTGGTATAGATATTTTAAAGCCTATTCTTTGAAAACATTTGTTTGTATACTGATCATGACCTTATTTTTGAATTAAAAAAAAAAGCTAAAAGTGAACCACAGAACATTAACTTTTAAATTTATTTCTGAACTTCCTGGCTGTTTCTTTCCTTTACCCTTTAAAAAAATATTACTCAAAATTGAATTTTTACACTCATGGAGCCAATAACCATGCTGATGAAAAGTATCAAAATTCATGATTCGATCATGAAAATACCTGAAGCAAAAAGGCTGAAAGTCACTTTTATTTGCAAATAAAAAGAAATCAATAAAATCTGAATTCTTACAGGCAAAGGTTTGGCAACTCCTATTCTCACAGTTCCTGATGGTGCACCCTTCAGGGCCTGGACAGCTTCTTCGAGACTGCTGTTTTCCAAGTTAACATCATTGACAAACATGAGTCGATCTCCAGGGAGAAGTCGTCCATCCTTTTCGGCAATTCCACCAGGCACCAAAGAACGAATGACGATCACAGTGCTTGCTGGATCAATTGGATCCTGAAAGGATGAGAAAGCAAAGAGCAGGCAACTCCTCTCTACACTTAAAAATGTTATTACAGGTTGCACTCTCTGCATTGTAATGGATGGGTAAATTTTTCAAAGTGTCTTTTAAAAATTCCATACAACACTTCCAGTGAATTATCTGGGTGAAGGCTATCTCCATTTTGAAGGGTTTAGGAAAAGTCCACCCTAAACAATGGCATCCCCACCTTTCAATGGTTCCCAAGTAGATGTTTTAAATTTTATAGGTAAATTTAAAAGTGTGACTTCAGCTATTGATAAACAGTCCACTTTTATAACTATCATCTGAGATTCATGAATTATTAACAGCAGCACTTACTGACAGGCTGTTACTATTGTGGAACATCAGTAGATGTGAGCGTTCTGAGGAAAGGGCTTGTTTTTGGAATGAAGAGATACAGAAGGAGGGCATATCGTAGTTGATAATGCAGTGTTTTCTGATACACAGCAACCTTAATATTAGAACAAGACTCCAGAACCACGCCTGAGAAAGAAAACTCTCTGGAGTCATCTAAGACAGCCTTCCAGCTCAGTATTAATTAATGAGGCGCAGCAGCTGCACCTCATCAGCCCAGCAGTAGCATGCCCTCAGTAACTTGGCACCAAGCGCAGCATGAGGATGCAGGCTACACCTGACCTGATCTAATTTAAGATTATTTATCAAGTTTGGTCAAATATTAAGAATATGAGAATTTACAATATATCCAAAATGATATATCTATCATTCACTTCAGACAAAAGAAGTATTTGATAGTTTCTGTCATATCACTCAAATATGAGCCATCCATTAAGAGCAAGGAAATAAAAACAATTTAGGTATATTCCCCAAAGAAACAGGGAAACTGTATTTCTATGATATTCCTAAAAAGTATTCTGCATAGTCTTCAAATTTCCAAGAGCTGAAATATAAAAGAGCTAAAAAATCTCAATGTCAAAAAATGCTTTATAATAATAATCTTATAAATTATTATTCTGAAAGACTAGAAACAAGAACACATATTGATGACTCTAAAGTATTATCTACTTTTGCTCTGCTGGTAACAATACGCATTTAGCATGTTATCTTTTTAAAAAAAAATTTGTTAAAAGTAGGATATATTTACCTGGTAATCTAAAATGCTAAAACCAAGTCCTTTGCTCCCTTTCTCCAGCTCTATGTTCTGAATGTCGGCTTCCCACATAGCCAAAGGTCCTTGAACTTCCTCTGCATTCTGACCCACATCAGTCAAAGTCAGCACAGGATCCTCTGTCTCCGAGGACCCGATGAACTCACCTAGATCTACGTGAGGCTGGATAAACAGACCAGACAGTTCTTATTTCAGATGTACTAGATCCGCAGATGTACATACCAACACTATGAGGAAAAGGGAGATTCCCAGCATCTGTCCAGAATATAGCACTCGCATATGAGCAGCAACAGTTTATCAAGAAACCTTTATGAATTAAGGTAGCAACTTAGAAACAACCTAACTTGTAATAGGCACTTAAAATCTATGGTTCCAAGAGCTTCCATTAAAAATATATAGTGATTCTATCTTAGTAGCATAACTCCGTGATTCTCACCTTTTTTCATCAGTGTCTGAATCACATCTGTTGTTAGAAAAAGAAATCTAAAGCTATTTTTGATATTAAAGAAAAAGAATGCTTATGATAAATTAGAACAATTCAAGAGGAAATGGCTGTATGTATAAGTTCTACACACTGAGCAAACAAGGGTTCTAAAATCCTATGAGTTGTGCACGTGATTGTTTCATTAATAAATTAACATGCACAGTGGCAAGATGCTATCTGAAGACACACTGGCCTTGGCTTGAAGACTTCCTCTATTATTTTTATTTTATCTGTGTGCCTTGAGCTGCATTCTTAACCTGGGCTTCACAGTTACCCATCTCAAAGAATTTTTGCAGATTAAGTAAGGTAATATTTAAAAAGCACTTGGCACAAAAATAGGGGTTCAAACATTAGCATCTTTTAGTCAAATATATTACAGTGAGTCTAGATTAATTCAGTTTTGTATAGCTCTTGAAGACATTAGATAGGAAAAACATGTTTGTGATGATGAAATGTTACTTTAAATGCTATCTTTGCTTTTTTAACTATTACTGTACAGTAGGACCATGGATGCAAATCTGTCCACCTGGTTTACTGTAATAATCCCATTTATATCACATAAAATATATGTGGACATGTATGATGCTACACTGATTTCTACAGAATTTGGCATTATGTTTCTTATTTTCCCCTATTCTTATCACCCACATGACATGCACTGAGCTGGGGAGGTTATACAACAGTATCTTTGACTAGATATGTACTATATATTCACTACTTTCATATTTCAATTTTCCCTCTGTTAAGGGGGACAAGTGTCTATTTCATAGGAATACTGTGAATAAATTATAGAAGCACCTATTTTGCAATAATACCTAATGACTGACGTTTTACCTCAAGAAAAGTGAGATTCAGAAAGATGAAGTGACTTGCCCATGGTCACAGAGAGAGGAAGGGTCAGGCCCGATTCAAACCTATGTCTGTCTGACTCCAAGGGCTAGCCTATACACCACAGGATTTGTGAGGAAATCGGTACCAAGTAAGAGGAAAAAAAGGCTTAAAGGCTTTTAAACCTCATATAGCCTTGCCATTATACATTCAGATTAGTCTCCTGCATCTGCGTGTCTGATACCTTTTCTGTTAGCTCAATGTCACATAAGTCCAGGCTGTCCAACTCTGACGGGGCAGTAGGTGGCACCGTTCGACGACAGCACACCATTGTCACCTCTACAGGCAGCTCTTTTAAAATGGCCACCACCTCCTGGTGACTCTCCCCAAGTAGAGTGATGCCATTCACCTGTGCAAAAAGACAAGCTGACCAAGAAAGAACACTTCCTAACACTTCAAAGCAATTTTTTATTACACTAATATAAATTGTACTCAAGGGATGATCACAGCTGTACTATGCTCACAACTAAGGCTGGATCTGTAGTAGTGTCGCCTAAAATAATTTACATGCAACACTACAGTCTTATTGGAACTGGACGTTCTAAAGTACTCACAGAAAGATCACTAGCTCTCACCCATGTTTCATATGCCTGTGTAATAGTTTGGAAAGGGAGAATTAATAAAATTGTTCCCAAAGAATAAAGCTTGTTTTAAAATGATATATTATCATTAAATGAAAAAAATTCAAGATAAAAAATGGCATGTATTTTATTATATACTAATACATTTTAAAAGTGGGACAAATTAGTAAGTTCAAGTTTTCATACATATTCATTAAAAATATCTGGAAGATTGCATAGAACCAATAACAAGCAGTGACACCTAATGAAGGGTTGGGACAGAAAAAAAACTACTCACTGGAGTGTATCTTCGTCTTATATGTGATTATAAAACATGAGTATATTACCTATTCTAAAATTTGAACGTTTAAAAAAGTGTAAAGCCAGTTTTTATATTCTCTGGACCTAAAACAAACAAAAACCATGCATGGAATTAGGTCTGATGATCAATGTACATACAGATTAGAAATTTCTGCTCTGGGTAAAGTTTTACTTATATCTCTCTCTCAAGTACCCTTTGGAGGAGGAACTTGAAATAAGAACTTAATTGTTTACTACATTAAGCGTCCCACAGCCTTTTCAGAATTTTATTTACGAAGGGGAAGATGGAATAGCTTGCTTACTTCCAACAGCTCATCTCCACTGAAAAGCTTCCCACTGTGTCCAACAGGACCTTCCGGGAGGACAGATCGAATAAAATGATGGCCTACTGTTGCTTCCAGACTTATTCCCAGACCGCTGTTCTCGCTGAACTTGCTCACATGAGCCACCTGAAAGGAGAAATATCATCACAATTTTTAATATTCTTTAATTTTTTCTTTTTCTGTATATGTATTTTATGTTCACCCCCTAGAAGGTTAAATTTCTCACAAAAGCTTCAGAAACCTTATTTTAAAGCTGCAAGCCTTTAGTGTTTTGCCTTGGAAAGAGTATTGATGTCTATTAGTTCCCTGAACCAACACAAACCAAGAGGAATCAGCCAGGTGCAAGCTTCCAAGACACTCTGTGCTATCGAAGATGCTGATATCCGATGGAGGGTAGTCAGGGGACCACTGATAAAACCAGAAGCCTGAGCTCAGACCACACGCAAAAAAGACACACCCGTACCACCTTCCATGTGTTAGGACTACACTAATCTCATTACGCAGACTATCTCCCTTAACTTTTCATTAACAGGTACAATGTCCGTCCCTGCTTCCAAACTTACAAAAACGAAGTTCTGAGAGGTCAGTTTCAATAGTCACGCAGCTAACAAAAGTGCTTTGAACCTCAGCAGTCTGAACCCATGGCCCAGGCTCTGGACCGTACACTGTATCGGGGACAACATTTGTCTTTAAAAGAGAATCAAAACTTAAAACAGAAAAGTAAACTTTTTATTTTCTACTGTTACTCTAAATAATGAAGAACATTAGGAAATCACTATTTTTACAGACAGAATAATCACTATAATATTAAAATCAGAAAGTATACTAAAGACTATCTGCTTTATCCCCTTTATAGTTAAGGGAACTGAGTGATAGAGAGACTGAGAAAAATACTGTTTAATTATAAAAGATCTTTTTCAAATCTTAATGATAATGAGAACAGAGTTAATACTGGAAGCTGCATTACTTGAGTTTTAAATCTATTGTTGACAAAATCCTTCAATTCCTTATTTAGGTATCACTTCCTCCATGTAGCCGTCCATGTCCCCACTTACAACATCGATCAATCCTTCTCTCTACTACCCCACTTCTCCTATTATTTCATTTGTGCTGTGTAACTACATAGGAAGCAATGGCAAATCCAGACACGTCATATTTACGTGTGTTTGACAAGGGCCTATAAACAGCTTAGTCCTTTCTGACATAATAAATTTTCACCCTTGATATATTACTGGAAGTGCCAACAAAGTAACATGTAGACAAAGGGCAGGTAAAGGTCCACATTCTCCATTCTGACTTCTGTGAGGAGTGGCTAGTGAAAGCGTCCTCTTACTACTCGAGTGTGACCCAAAGGCGTGCAGTCTCAGTTGTGCACACCAGCCATGTTAGCCCCACCCCACAAAGGAACCTCCCAACTTTCATTTTCTGCTAACCTAACAATAGTTAAGCTGGACTTTGTTCTATTCTTTCTTGACTCAATTTAAAATGGTAGTCGCAGCGGTACTTACTCAAATATTATCTGACACAAATTGAGTGTTTAAAAAAAACCTTTGTAATGAGGATTAAAAGAAACGCTGAGAATACGGCTTGACACAAAGTACTCAGTAAATGTCATTTTTATTAATATTATATGTAATTATCTCTTGTCTTTTATCACCTTTAATCTAGAGCTACTTGAATATCGTAAGCAATATGACAGGTTTTACCTAACCAAGTATTTTATTGTTCCTTTTGAAATTCCTGAAATTTGCTAGTATATACCCAAATATTCATAATCAATGTCCACTTCATTAAACACTTTTTAGAATAGCAGATCTACTCTAGTGTGCAAGTTGCTAAATAAACATGAAATGGTTCACTGTGGCCTAAGTAAAATGAAAAAAGCATGCAGACTAAAACCCTCAAGAAGAGCAAGAGCATAAGAATGATGAAGAGTACATAGGAAGAAGCTCTTTTTACAATGCTGTACTAAGTCGTGATGATTTTCAAGTAACTTCTGTCATTCTATTCAGATTCTTTCCATAAATCCCAGGAATAAGAATCAGAAAAACTCTTCCTTTTATCTATATTAATATACACTACGACCAGAAGCGATGAATTATAAGTTCTAAAACCTCTAGTCCACGTACTTTAGCACCTTGGTTATTTACTATTCAACTTTCTCCAACATGAATTTTTTAATATCTGAATCAGCACATTTAGGTCTTTGAAAAAAACCCTGGTGTTTGCAACTTCTCTAGGACTATTTACAATAGTCATCTTTGACTATTTATAACAGTCATCTTTATTACTGTCAGAAACTCCCCGCTCAAATACAGTTCACAATTAGGAAGTTAGGGAGGGGAAGCTAACATACCACAATTTCATAATTAATCCCCATAATCCTTTGCCACTTGGTCAGCAGGGCAGCTTCCTGTTGCTGAGCATCTTCTATTTCTTCTCGCTCAGCTGACACTAATGGAAGAGTAGACACAATTAGTGACATACTACAAAAATCTCCATGTTCCAACATTCTGTACCAGAGACACAGTGATAAGAATGTCTGTCATACTGTTTAGGTAGGAAGTTAGGCATGAGCAATGAGGAGTGGCCTGGCTGAAAAGGATGCAAGCTGATCTCTAAACCCCATCCTAGACACACCCAGGGGAGCTCACAAATATGCTACAAAATAACCACAGATTTTTCCAACTTGGGCACATGCGCCCAAGGCACACTAACCATAGGGGCTTCTCCAGGTAACCTTTAGGTAGCTAGGAAGGAACCTACTAAAGGTTCATAAATACTCCACACATACACACACACACCTAAAGGTTCATAAATACTACACACACACACACACCTAAAGGTTCATAAATACTCCACACACACACACTACTAAAGGTTCATAAATACTACACACACACACACACACACACACTACTAAAGGTTCATAAATACTACATACACACATACACACACACACTAATAAAGGTTCATAAATACTCCACACACACACACACACACACACCTAAAGGTTCATAAATACTACACACACACACACACACACACACACACACACATACAACTAAAGGTTCATAAATACTACACACACACACACACACTACTAAAGGTTCATAAATACTCCACACACACACACACACACATACCTAAAGGTTCATAAATACTCCACACACACACACACACACACACACTACTAAAGGTTCATAAATACTCCACACACACACACACACACACCTAAAGGTTCATAAATACTACACACACACACACACACACACACTACTAAAGGTTCATAAATACTCCACACACACACACACACACACACCTAAAGGTTCATAAATACTCCACACACACACACACACACACACACACACTACTAAAGGTTCATAAATACTCCACACACATACACACACACACACACACACCTAAAGGTTGATAAATACTACACACACACACACACACACACATCTGACAAAAGACTGAATTATGGGAAGGCATAAACAACATAGCCTGCTGTTACATAACTTGCAGTTGTCAACAGGCTTAGAGTGGGTGCCCACTTGCATTCACTTTCACTGACTGGTCGTGGGTGCAAGCCCTGTATGCGTCTTGCACAGGGCATAACCAAAAGGGGGAGACAGAAAGTATAAAAAGGGGGAAGCCAAGAAGAATCAGAAGAAGGAGGACCGCTCCTTGGGGTCGGCCTGCTCCCATATCTTCGGAGTAAAACATCTGTCTGCTTGAGCTGAACTGAGTTGTAACTCTCTGTTGTTTTAAACCCTTCAGTCCGTCATACCAAATTTTTGTTGAAATGAGACAAGAACCGAGGAAGAACTGACATGACAATAATAAGTTTGACTCTTCTCCTAATATATGATTTACTCATTTCTCTACAGTTTTAACAATTCACTTTAGAACTGTATATTCCAACACTATTCTCTTTTAAGAGATATCTTTTAGGTCTTAACTATATTTCAATTAAAGTATCCATATATTATCTAACTTTTATTTAAAAGAATGAGGACTCTAAGTAGCTCTAGGATTCACTTGATGGCCCTCTAGTGACTACTAAAAAACTATACTGCCTTCTGTGTTAATCTCTTTCATTTTCCTTTGGTTCTACAGAGTACAGAAGGGAACATGCTATGTCTCAGAAAAAAACAAACAAAAGAAATTAACAAATAATATATGCAACCCCATGTACTCCATGTACAATGAGAAAATATAAATAAAAAATAAGAAACAAATGGGAAATGTAGATTAAATTAAAACCCTATAATAGGAATCATATTAATTGGTAAAAAAAAAAAAAGGAAAGTGAAATCTATTTTGTGAAGAAATTCATAAAACAATTATGTAAACAATACTGAATTAAAACAAAATAAACTGGTTGAGGATAATTTTCAAGTCATATTCAAGGATTTCCATACTATCATATTTCTTACTCATAAAGGTTGTTTTTCAAAAAAATCTTTACAAAGGCACTACTCCCTAAATTAGATTTTCAACATCACTTTTAGCATTCAATTCTCAAATTTAAAGAGTATTCTAAAATTCAGATGTCTCATTAACTGCCTGCTTGTTAGTGGAATGAACGGGCTTTCACTCCAGGCCTATTCCAGGTTTTTTATGCTTTAAATTAATAATATTCACCTTTCTCCTTGAGAAACTAGAAACAGTAAACTATATATTTCTTTAAAAATCTGGAGACTAGCCCCCCAAAATAAGTGTTTTCTCTTCAAAAGTGTATTCAGTGCTGAGAGGATACATGTGCAGGAGTGAACGCAGATTATAGGAAACCTTTCAACCTGATGAAAGTTAAAAACAGGAGGGTCAGTTCAGTCCCACCTCCTCCAAAACCCAATTCTCTGATTCTGCAGTGGTTATGCAAATGAGCAGTGATTCAAGGGGGGTGAGATTCTGAATAAAGAAAGTAGGGAATCTGTATGCTAATAATAAAAGATTTGTATTCATTCAATCAATCTACAGTCACAAAAACCCTCCATATTCCCTCTTTCCCAAATGCCGCAAGATGAGATTCCAGGCATATTTTTAAAAACCCTGAAGTCCAATCTTCTGATGTTACTGAAAAGTCAAATGACTTGCCCAGGCTCAAACAATGAGTTGAATTTCTGTGGAAAAGGCAATGATATCATATCCCTTGTCTGAGGACCAGCAGTTGAGTAGAGGCATTAGAATCGTTTAGATATTTTTTTCCTTTATTTTAAAAAGATTGTGGGACTCCTGATCCCTAGTCTAGACCCTCTCACTCTCAATGCCCATCACCAAAGTAAAACAGACAGTTGTGCCTTTAAGGGCATCCCCTACACTCACTCCATCTACTATCTCAAGTTTCATGCTTTGAAACATTTTTTTATCCTTTTCCAGAAACTGTGGTGCTGGAGGCTGTTCCCTACCTGGTCTATAAGCAACTCATGTTCCCTACTCGGTCTATAAGCGATGCAACTCTTCCAGTCCCTGGAGTGCTCCACGGATGAGTGAAAACTTTCTTATGGACCAAATCAGCAAGTAGACTCACCATGTCCGAGGCCAGGGGCGGCGACCAAGGCCAGGGGCGGTGGCAGGAAGGAGCAACCCCATGCCCGAGGCCAGGGCGGCGACCGGGAGGAGCAAACCTACACCCAAGGCCAGGGGCAGTGGCCGGGAGGAGCAACTCTACATCCAAGGAGCGGTGGCTGTGCGGGCGCAGGAGGACCTAGAGGAGCCATCCCACCCTGAAGGTCAGGAAGGGCGGTGGGAGGAGATACCCCTCGTTCAAGGTAAGGAGCAGCAGCTGCGCTTTGCTGGAGCAGCCGTGAAGAGATACCCCACGCCCAAGGTAAGAGAAACCCAAGTAAGATGGTAGGTGTTGCAAGAGGGCATCAGAGGGCACACACACTGAAACCATACTCACAGAAAACTAGTCAATCTAATCACACTAGGACCACAGCCTTGTCTAACTCAATAAAGCTAAGTCATGCCGACGGGGCAACCCAAGACAGGTGGGTCGTGGTGGAGAGGTCTGACAGAACGTGGTCCACTGGAGAAGGGAATAGCAAGCCACTTCAGTATTCTTGCCTTGAGAACCCCATGAACAGTATGAAAAGGCAAAATGATAGGATATCAAAAGAGAATCTCCCCAGGTCGTTAGGTGCCCAATATGCTACTGGAGATCAGTGGAGAAATAACTCCAGAAAGAATGAAGGGATGGAGCCAAAGCAAAAACAATACCCAGTTGTGCATGTGACTGGTGATAGAAGCAAGATCCGATGCTGTAAAGAACAATATTGCATAGGAACCTGGAATGTCAGGTCCATGAATCAAGGCAAATTGGAAGTGGTCAAACAAGAGATGGCAAGGGTGAACGTCGACATTCTAGGAATCAGCGAACTAAAATGGACTGGAATGGGTGAATTTAACTCAGATGACCATTATATCTACTACTGCGGGCAGGAATCCCTCAGAAGAAATGGAGTAGCCATCATGGTCAACAAAAGAGTCCGAAATGCAGTACTTGGATGCAATCTCAAAAACGACAGAATGATCTCTGTTCGTTTCCAAGGCAAACCATTCAATATCACAGTTATCCAAGTCTATGCCCCAACCAGTAATGCTGAAGAAGCTGAAGTTGAACGGTTTTATGAAGACCTACAAGACCTTGTAGAACTAACACCCAAAAAAGATGTCCTTTTCATTATAGGGGACTGGAATGCTAAAGTAGGAAGTCAAGAAACACCTGGAGTAACAGGCAAATTTGGCCTTGGAATGCGGAATGAAGCAGGGCAAAGACTAATAGAGTTTTGCCAAGAAAATGCACTGGTCATAGCAAACACCCTCTTCCAGCAACACAAGAGAAGACTCTACACATGGACATCACCAGATGGTCAACACCGAAATCAGATTGATTATATTCTTTGCAGCCAAAGATGGAGAAGCTCTATACAGTCAACAAAAACAAGACCAGGAGCTGACTGTGGCTCAGATCATGAACTCCTTATTTCCAAATTCAGACTTAAATTGAAGAAAGTAGGGAAAACCGCTAGACCATTCAGGTATGACCTAAATCAAATCCCTTATGATTATACAGTGGAAGTGAGAAATAGATTTAAGGGCCTAGATCTGATAGACAGAGTGCCTGATGAACTATGGAATGAGGTTCGTGACATTGTACAGGAGACAGGGATCAAGACCATCCCCATGGAAAAGAAATGCAAAAAAGCAAAATGGCTGTCTGGGGAGGCCTTACAAATAGCTGTGAAAAGAAGAGAAGCGAAAAGCAAAGGAGAAAAGGAAAGATATAAGCATCTGAATGCAGAGTTCCAAAGAATAGCAAAAAGAGATAAGAAAGCCTTCTTCAGCAATCAGTGCAAAGAGATAGAGAAAAACAACAGAATGGGAAAGACTAGAGATCTCTTCAAGAAAATTAGAGATACCAAGGGAACATTTCATGCAAAGATGGGCTCAATAAAGGAGAGAAATGGTCTGGACCTAACAGAAGCAGAAGATATTAAGAAGAGGTGGCAAGAATACACAAAAGAACTATACAAAAAGGATCTTCACGACCTGGATAATCACGATGGTGTGATCACTCATCTAGAGCCAGACATCCTGGAACGTGAAGTCCAGTGGGCCTTAGAAAGCATCATTACGAACAAAGGTAGTAGAGGTGATGGCATTCCAGTTGAGCTGTTTCAAATCCTGAAAGATGATGCTGTGAAAGTGCTGCACTCAATAAGCCAGCAAATTTGGAAAACTCAGCAGTGGCCACAGGACTGGAAAAGGTCAGTTTTCATTCCAATCCCAAAGAAAGGCAACGTCAACGAATTCTCAAACTACCGCACAATTGTACTCATCTCACATGCTAGTAAAGTAATGCTCAAAATTCTCCAAGCCAGGCTTCAGCAAAACGAGAACCATGAACTTCCTGATGTTCAAGGTGGTTTCAGAAAAGGCAGAGGAACCAGAGATCAAATTGCCAGCATCCACTGGATCATCGAAAAAGCAAGAGAGTTCCAGAAAAACATCTATTTCTGCTTTCCTGACTATGCCAAAGCCTTTGACTGTGTGGATCACAATAAACTGTGGAAAATTCTGAGAGAGATGGGAATACCAGACCACCTAATCTGCCTCTTGAGAAATCTGTATGCAGGTCAGGAAGCAACAGTTAGAACTGGACATGGAACAGACTGGTTCCAAATAGGAAAAGGAGTACGTCAAGGCTGCATATTGTCTCCCTGCTTATTTAACTTATATGCAGAGTACATCATGAGAAATGCTGGACTGGAAGAAACACAAGCTGGAATTAAGATTGCCGGGAGAAATATCAATAACCTCAGATATGGAGATGACACCACCCTTATGGCAGAAAGTAAAGAGGAACTAAAAAGCCTCTTGATGAAAGTAAAAGAGGAGAGGGAAAAAGTTGACTTAAAGCTCAACATTCAGAAAACAAAGATCATGGCGTCTGCTCCCATCACTCCATGGGAAATAGATGGAGAAACAGTGGAAAGAGTGTCAGACTTTATTTTTGGGGGCTCCAAAATCACTGCAGATGTTGACTGCAGCCATGAAATTAGAAGACACTTACTCCTTAGAGGAAAAGTGATGACCAACCTAGATAGCATATTCAAAAGCGGAGACATTACTTTGACGACTAAGGTCCATCTAGTCAAGGCTATGGTTTTACCTGTGGTCATGTATGCATGTGAGAGTTGGACTATGAAGGCGGCTGAGCACTGAAGAATTGATGCTTTTGAACTGTGGTGTTGGAAAAGACTCTTGAGAGTCCCTTGGACTGCAAGGAGATCCAACCAGTCCATTCTGAAGGAGACCAGCCCTGGGATTTCTTTGGAAGGAATGATGCTAAAGCTCAAACTCCAGTACTTTGGCCACCTCATGTGAAGAGTTGAATGAATGGATAAGACTTTGATGCTGGGAGGGATTGGGGGCAGGAGTAGAAGGGGATGACATAGGATGAGATGGCTGGATTGCATCACAGACTCGATGGACGTGAGTCTGAGTGAACTCCGGTAGCTGGTGATGGACAGGGAGGCCTGGTGTGCTGCGATTCATGGGGTCTCAAAAAGTCGGCCACGACTGAGCGACTGAACTGACCTGAAACTGTGGTGCTGGCGAAGACTCTTTAGAGTACCTTGGACAGCAACCAGTCAATCCTAAAGGAAATTAACCCTGAATACTCATTGGAAGGACTGATGCTGAAGCTCCAATACTTTCACCACCTGATGCAAAGAGCCCACTCATTGGAAAAAACCGTGATGCTGGGAAAGATTGGGGCCACGATGATAAAGAGGCAACAGAGGATGAGATGGTTGGATGGCATCATTGACTCAATGGATATGAGTTTGAGCAAACTACAAGAGATAGTGAAGGACAGGGACACCTGGCGTGCTACAGTCTATGTGATCACAAAATCGGATACGAAAGAGTGACTGAACAACAAAGTACTTGTGATATTCACTTTATCCTAAATAATTCCTAGTGTAAAAATTGCAGACTGTGATTAACACATGAGAATCCTTCATATCTCACTCTTGGGATATCACTGTGAACACAAATATTCACTTAAACGAAGAAAGTTAAATCACAATTTTCAGCAAGAAAAATACTTAACAATGAAGAAGCAAATATTTTAATGAACCACAGCACTTTGATATAACTATTTAGTGACGGGCAGAATTCCCATAAGGAAATCTGTCTTGGGCTTCATTCTGTGGATTCAATTTGTCAAACACCTAAAGCAATATGACAGGTCAAGGAAGCATGGACCACCCAGCCTAGAAAGATGGCAGCAACATGTTGACATAATTATGTGTAACAATGCTGCCTTAAAATTTCTTTAAGCAGTGTGAAAAAAATTTGGAGGAAAAAGCCTGCAAAATAGGCATACTTTCATTTAAGAGTTCATGCTTTAAAGATTCATTTTTTTATGTTTATTTTTTAAATGCTTTAACCCTTTACTGTTGCTTGTTCAGTAAGAGACATATTGGTTCTATCTTAAGAAAGAAGGGGAATGAATAAAACCATGTATGTAACAGAATGATTTCTAAAGGTTCTAGTTTTAAAAAAACGAAGAAGACTGACTCAGCAAGAAAATCTGCCAGTTATAAATAAACAATTTTAATCAACTAGAGCAATTAATCACATCTCTAAACAAGGATTTAACACTCTTTTTTGAAAGCTATTTTTCTAATAATTTATAATATATCCATAGAGGTTGAACCACATTTGTAAAAGTCATTTCTCTAAAAAAAGTAATAAATACAGTAATAACCTGGCTCCATGTGTTTACCTTCTTCTTCAATTGGTAATATGCTGGTGTTTCTCCTCAGAGATAAAGAATCTTCATCTTCTTGATAATTATCTTAAAGATAAGAAGATTTTAGCACTTTGGCCTGTAATATAATCAAGCAACTTAACTTTTTCAAACTCCACTTTATTTGAACACCTAGATGAGCGCTAACTTTTTGTATATAAAGTTTTCAACAATCACAGGTACTTACAGGAAAGTTCTTCTGCTAATGGAACAAAGAAGTGATAAAATTCCCCTGGGATTTGCCTCCCTGATTCCTGGTCTGCAATCAGTAGTGTGTGGAATAAATGGTCAACAGTTTGAGAAATGAAACATACTTTCAAACCAATAGCCTGACTTCTATGAATAAATGCTTACATCAGGGGCTATGCGGGAATTTTGGTAATTTTTAGAGATGTTTATGTACAAACATTTATGAATGACATTTTCTAAATGTGGAAATAAGGGTCTCATGGTCTATTGACCTAGCTAGTCAAGCCTAAACACTGACTTAAAGCAGATTCCTTCAAGAAAAGGTTGGGCAATTTGGAAACATTACAGGGCTCACATACATAATCTAGGCAGAACAAACTTCCCCCTAAAGAGAAAATGTATCAATGACATCCCAAAGTAAGGACTATGCGGGAATTTTGGTAATTTTTAGAGATGTTTATGTACAAACATTTATGAATGACATTTCCTAAATGTGGAAATAAGGGTCTCATGGTCTATCGACCTAGCTAGTCAAGCCTAAACACTGACTTAAAGCAGATTCCTTCAAGAAAAGGTTGGGCAATTTGAGGGCTCACATACATAATCTAGGCAGAACAAACTTCCCCCTAAAGAGAAAATGTATCAATGAAATCCCAAAGTAAGAAAAGCCTAAACACTGACTTAAAGCAGATTCCTTCAAGAAAAGGTTGGGCAATTTGAGGGCTCACATACATAATCTAGGCAGAACAAACTTCCCCCTAAAGAGAAAATGTATCAATGACATCCCAAAGTAAGGCAACAACAGAAAGGGAAATGAGTGTACATGATTCTAAATGAGAAGTGGTGACTGGGAAAACAGAACAGAAATCTGCTTTATTCAGAGTTGTTTCTACAGTTAACAGACAAATCCCTGATTGCAGTTAATCCCCATTGTATTAAAATCCCTTTTTACTTGGTTCTTAATGAATAGTTACAATTAAGCTGTTCTTTAAATAATTTCAGAATTAGAAAAAAATTGATGTGATTCTAACCGAAAAATCAGACTCACGTGTTCTCACCTTTGCTAACATTTGCATTAACAGGAGACAAAACTGCATCGTTTGTGGCGTCCTCCCGCAACGCCAGTTCAGCATCCTGCTTAGTTCTTCTCATTAGCGTCAGATGCACAGTCTGTCCCGTGTGGCGCAACACCTCCACTGCTTGTTGGTTGGTAAAACCCTGAAGGTTTGTGCCATCTACCTATGGTCAGAGCAAGACATGGTAAAAATAAAAGGATACCAACCCATGAAACACACGGTTACTGCTGGTCAGTGAGAACAGAATTAGGAATGAGTACTCCCCTAGTTAGGGAATGGGCTGCCCTGTTTGGGGACCAGTACTAGCTCAGATGCACTGGGATCACGCAGGGGTGTTCCATTTGTTTTAATATAAGTGATAGAGTTTCACTTCTAGAAATTATAAGCCAGTGGGTCTCAGGGTGAGGCCCCGGATTCTCTATCTCTTAAAATATTCTTCTATGTTTCTCACGAGATCCGAATACACAGTAAAGCTTAGAAAACAATACTAGGTAGGACACAGAGGTATAGATGATCATGAAGAAAGTGGTCACTGAGAGTGCTGACAAATCCAAAGAAAGATGACGAAACTACCTTCCTTTTTATATCTTTGCCTCTTCAAAAAATATTTTCCCTTTTTCCTGTTCACAAATGACAAAACACTTGAGGGTGCCCCAGTGATCTTTGCAAACTACAGATATGATCTTATCACCCCACCCTGCCTTACATAGAACAATCCTTAAGATGTGCTCCCAATTCTCAATGTGGCTTAGAACGGCCTGTGTCAACCCCACCTTGCATCATCGACCTCATCCTGCAGCATCCTGTCTATTTCTCTGCCCTCCAGCTCCAGAGGATCGTTTCCCTTTCTCTGACTTGAAGCACTCCTTTCAGTCATGAGGTCTTTGCAAATTCAGTTCCCTCGGTCTAGATTCTCTGGACAGCCCTCTCCAGCCCACACTGCTTCTAATTTATTCACTGAGAAAAAGCCCATAACTGCTTAGTTCAATAGTTATTTCCACAATTAAGCTATTGATGCCCATTACTATAGTTAAAATCCCCTTTACCAATTCTCCTTCATGGCATTTATCAGAAATTTAATTTTATGTTTTCCAGCATTATTTGGTCTATAACTGCATCTTCCAAGAGGACAGGTTCTGTGTGTCAGCAAAACAAAATGCTGGGAATTCCCTGGTGGTCCAGTGGTTAGGACCCTGTGTTCTCACTGCTGATGGCCCAGGTTCAGGCATCTCTGAGCGGTGAACAAAACCCACAAGCCATGTGGACACACACACACACACACACACACACACACACACACAACAAAACTAGTGCTGTTTTCACAGAAGATATTCTCAAAGGGGAAACTGGCTCATATGGCAAAGATTTACTTGTGAAGCAAATTATATTTCCGAATAAATAAATGCAGGTTATAACAGCTTAATTTTTCAAATACATAAAAGTTTAAAAGAAAAAATTTGGAAAGTTGAAAAAGTAGTACAATACAATTAATGCTGAAATTCAAAGTCACTGATATACCATTCGAATTGTGAAATAGCTGTAAAATGGCTATGTAAGTATCATGCTTTTCTGAGCACAGTGCTGATCACAGTAGGCATTCAAGTATTTACTAAATGAATGAGAACTACAATAAGACCTGTTATCAGTGGTCTCCAAGATGAAGTACCTTTACTGCAGAGGTTTCTGGAAGAATGTAATAAAATTCATAAATATTTAAATATATTTTTAAATCTCACTTTGTTTTAGATACACATATATATTAACTTTGTATATAATAAATATACAAAACAAGATGCATAATATATCATATAGCATATATAAATATATAGGAGAAAAAAGGAAGGAGAAAGGAATAGATTATAGATCGATTGATCACTTGATAGATTGACATAGTTTGTGTTTTTTTTAACCAATGAGGATATTCAGTAAAAAATCTAGAGACCTCTGATTGAAACGATCAGTCTATACTCTGCAAGTTAAGTTTTGTATGAAACTTTTGTACTAAATGGCAACTTTAACATAGGTGTCTAACTCTCTCCTCTTTCCTCCCACCTCTATCTTATTGATCGCTTTTAGAAAGACTAATTAAAATATAACAACAAAGAAAACACTAAAACAAAACTGGAAACCATGGAAGAAGACAAGTCCTTATACCAGTAACTTGGAGGAACTTCTATGAGGAATGGCCTGAATACGACCAGATTGAAGGCAGGGCAGCTGCACCTACATGTGAGGGAACATCTTGTTTGGTCTGTCAGATGAAACATCAGTAAAATCCAACAACTGTCTTTCATTAAAAGGAGGCAGTCAGAAGGTACAAATGGACTTCAACTGGTGATTCCAAAAACCAATCAAGTGCCAGCATCACACCAAGCTGGGAGCATACACCACACAGCATCACATACATGCAGTGAAGTCACACTATGCACACGCATGCATCCTCACACGACCCCAACCAACTCCACAACACGCACAGGAAAGCACCTGTCAGTACAGACGCACAATGGTCCTCATCCTGTTCTCCTGGCTTCCTCTATATCCCATTCATCTACAAGTGAAACCGACTCGTAAATTTAAGCTTTTTCCTTCCTTCTTGCTTTGCAATTCCTGAACTATTTGTATAAAAATCTCTCACCCCTCTTTTGCACAAGCATACTTCTCACAGATCTCTGAGAAAAAAAAGGTCACAGGAATAGAATACCACAGTCTGAAAGAAAATGTGTGCCCTGAAGCGTGAGTACAAATATCTTCCAATGAGACTGTCACTGCAGGGAACAGAAAGATATTTTGTGAAGCTTCTCTTCAAAGAGATTCATTTTTCATTGTATTTATGGAAGTGGAGAGAATACATACAAAGAAGAAACAAGTATCTACCAAAAAACAAAAAAGAAAACTATTACAATGAAGGCATCAATAGCATTTTACATACTGTACAAAGTCATGGAATGGAAGACAGGAATATGTAACTTTCCTATATTTTCAGAGGATAAGAATAGGTAGATAAAAATGATTAGGGAAATAAGACTAAAGACATATTAAGGCTGATCTAGAAAATCAGTATAATTACCAAAAATTACATGGGAGAAGGGAATAACTAAGGAAAAATAATCAAGGAAATTATGAGGAGATAAAGAAATCCGCCTCTATAAATCAGAGGTATGTGAAAAACCAGAAACAAGACTAACACCCAGACAAATCTTGATTAAATTCTTGGATTTCAAAAATCAAAGGAAAAAAGTCTATTAGCTTCTAGAAAACAGAGTGAGCAGATAACCTATGAAAGAAATTATGAACCCAAAATTTTATACTCAGTGTAACATATATGAAAATTGAAATTATGGTTGAGAGGCTACAATGTCATCCTATAGTATCATAAGATAGCATCTGATAGCATCAATTATAGCATGAGATGTTATAATTATATCTTATACCAAAGTGTGTTATGAGAAGACCACAAAGCAGAAATTTAAGCACTCTGGAATTATAATCTGTACACATTTAGGACATTAAAGGGCTGGGCTGTTAGAGATAAACAGAGACTTAAGAAGAGGTTGCTTTACTTTTTTAGAGAGAAGAGTACTATAAATCCCCATGTAGATGTTCAATCTATGACCACAAGTCCAAAGAGCTGTGTCACGTGTTGTAAGGAAGGATGCAGTAAGTACCTTGTGTTTAGCTCTATCAGGAGGTTAAGGGCGAGGCTCTTTAACTGCTCTGACAGTGAAACAAGAGAAAACTGCTATTATGTTGAGAACTGTTTGACAGCCTGACTCTGTCTGGGCACAGATCAGAAGGGGGCCACAGACAAACACACAGACATACAGACACTCACATACATGAGAAAGCCAGGCTGGAGCCACTTTGAAACCTACCCAAGAGTACCCCCAGGGAATGATGGTGCCCCAAAACGAGAATTTATGGAGCAGAATGTTGAGAAACTGCAGCCAAAGGGACAAAGAATCAGTCAGATGAAAAATCCACCATCTGTCATGGAATACTCAGTCAAATATTTCTAGTAGGGTCTCCCAGAAACCCAAGAAGGCACCCTAAGTGACTGTCGCATTTAAGCATGAGCCAGGCTCACAGAGCAAATAACCATGGTTCAGAAGCGCCGGTCAGGGATGAAGTGCTTGCTGTCTTTTACTGTCTTCCTTCACACTGGTAAGGGTCAGCAGGCATAACAAGAAGGGGAGGGAGGAAAAGAAAGCTAGGTATGGAAGACAGACTAGGAGTGCACTCTCTATCTCTACCAGATCATAGTAGGCTTCTACTAGGCCAGGGTGGGGGCTGAAGTTAGAATATCGTTCAGGATGGGAAATCTTTAATTACTAAATTAGAGCTGTATTTGGTGATCCTGATCGGCCACAGGACATTTTGCTGCTGCTGCTGCTGCTAAGTCACTTCAGTCGTGTCCGACTCTGTGCGACCCCATAGACGGCAGCCCACCAGGCTTCCCCATCCCTGGGATTCTCCAGGCAAGAACACTGGAGTGGGTTGCCATTTCCTTCTCCAATGCATGAAAGAGAAAAGTGAAAGTGAAGTCGCTCAGTCTGTCCGACTGTTAGCGACCCCATGGACTGCAGCCCACCAGGCACTCCGTCCATTGGATTTTCCAGGCAAGAGTACTGGGGTGGGGTGCCATTGCCTTCCCCGACAGGATATTTTACTCTCTGAGAATAGTAACTTGACCAAGATTTCCTCCAGGGGAAAAGGAAGACCTTTTCCTATAGAAGAAAAAAGAGACTTCTAAAGACAAATTTTAAAGGCTGTTTCAGACTATACCCCCAAGTCTTCTTTATGTGAAGTCTATGTTATTACCAGCCAAAATGTCCAAGTGTGCAAAAGGCAATGTAAGAGGTTGTCAGAGAGAAAAGCTTCTGAAAGTCTACTAACACATTCTCTTCCTATGAAATTTACTCAAAAAATACTCTAGCTGACTGAGCAACTAATCAGATTTAAAACTCCAAGAAAAACATGGCATACAAGGTTTCAGTTCAGTTCANGTTGCCTTCCCCGATGACCTACCTAGATAGCATATTAAAAAAACGAGACATTACTTTGCCAACAAAGGTCTGTCTAGTCAAAACTATGTTTTTTCCAGTAGTCATATATTGATGTGAGAGTTAAACTATAAAAAAAGCTGAGCACCAAAGAATTGATGCTTCTGAACTGCAGTGTTGGAGAAGACTCTTGAGAGTCCCTTGGATTGCAAGGAGATCCAACCAGTCTATCCTCAAGGCAATCAGTCCTGAATATTCATTGGAAGGACTCCAATACTTTGGCCACCTGATGCGAAGAGCTGACTCATTTGAAAAGACCCTGATGCTAGGAAAGATTGAAGNAAGAATTGATGCTTCTGAACTGCAGTGTTGGAGAAGACTCTTGAGAGTCCCTTGGATTGCAAGGAGATCCAACCAGTCTATCCTCAAGGCAATCAGTCCTGAATATTCATTGGAAGGACTCCAATACTTTGGCCACCTGATGCGAAGAGCTGACTCATTTGAAAAGACCCTGATGCTAGGAAAGATTGAAGACAGGAGAAGGGGACAACAGAGGTTGAGATGGTTGGATGGCATCACCTACAAATGGACATGAGTTTGAATAAACTCTGGGAGTTGGTGATGGACAGGGAGGCCTGGTGTGTTGCAATCTATGAACAGCAAAGAGTTGGACACGACTAAGCACCTGAACTGAACTGAATTGTGGAACCTCCTCAGGAAATGAGAAAGTTGTTTCATTAATTGTACCACAAACTTATTCAGTCCAATTTGTTGATGAAATTCTTTGCATCTGGACTACAATTGTTGAGTGTCACAATAATAATCATATCATGAGCTAAATTATTTATGTTTTTATTAAAGTACAGTTTAATAAGAAAAACGTACAAATAAGTGAATGGTTGTATTGTACTGAGATGCATTTTCTTTTACTCATTATTTTCCTTGTGAGATTCATAGTTTTTTAAGTTTTCATAGCTGCATAGTATTCATTCTATGAATATACAGAGTTACTCATTTTATTGTCATTTGATTTTGATTTGTAGCACTTCATAAATATTGTTTTTTTTTCTTTACAGATTGAAAGTTTGTAGCAAACTTGCCCTAACTAAGCCTGCTGCTGCTGCTGCTGCTAAGTCGCTTCAGTCTTGTTCAAATCTGTGCGACCCCATGGACGGCAGCCTACCAGGCTCCCCCGTCCCTGGGATTCTCCAGGCAAGAACAGTGGAGTGGGTTGCCATTTCCTTCTCCAATGCGGGAAAGTGAAAAGCGAAAGTGAAGTCACTCAGTTGTGTCCGACTCTTAGCGACCCCATGGGCTGCAGCCTACCAGGCTCCTCCGTCCATGGGATTTTCCAGGCAAGAGTACTGGAATGGGGAGCCATTGCCTTAGTCTGCTGCCTCCATTTTTCCATAGCATTTGCTTCATTCTTTGTCTCTGCCTCACCTTCTGGTAACTTTCTCGCGACTATTACACTCATCATGGTGATCTGCAGTCAGTGACCTTTGATGTGATCTGGGTGTAATTGAGGGCACCAGGAGTCTCACCCATACGAGGACAACCTTAACTGGTAAATGTTGTATGTGTTCTGACTGCACCACTGCCCAGCCATTCCCTAGTTTCTCACCCTCTCCTTGGTCCTTCCAATTCCCTGTGACATAACAATATGGAATTAGGCTGACTAATAACTATACAAAGGCCTCTAAGTGTTCAAGAGAAAGAAAGTCAATCCGTGCAGCAAACTTCATTTTTATCTTATTTTTAAAAATTCCAACAGCCACCCCAATCTTCAGCAAACACTACTCAGGCTAAGTCAGTGGTCACCAACACCGAGACCAAGCCCTTCACCCACACAACAATTATAGACTCAGATGCGGTCAGCCTTTTTTTAGCTCTTCAATATTTTAAGTTAAGGTATGTACATTGTTTAGACAATACTCTTACATGCTTCACAGACTACAATGTAGTATAAACATTACTTTCATACAAACTTGGAAACCAAAAGATTCATGTGACTCACTTTATTGTCATATTTGCTTACCATGGGGGTAAGAGACAGAACTCACAATTTCTCTGACAGATACCTGTATCACGACTGATTTTATAGTTTATGGAATTCTGCTTGGTCTCCAATGGGACGCTATTACAAATAACGCTGCCACAAACATTCTGGCATAGGTGTTGTATGGCACAAATACGTGCACTTTTGTGGTGTATGGGTATCTGGGGGTGATATGCTTTAGTGAAAGCCACTCTTTTGCCCCTTTCCAGTTTGTCCATTTCTGTTCCCCTTAAACCTAAATTATAAAAATGAGATCACTAGGTAACATGTAACCCAACTCCTGATTTATGCTTTACTAAAGGCACATAATACCTGCCTAACCTTTGATTCTTTCCTAGATTAAAAAAAGTAGGATTGAAGAATTAAGTAGTTAAACAATGACTAGTTCTCAAATCGTACCAGCCCCTTAGCAATCCTGCAGGCAGACCACAGGGGCAAGACACTAAGTGAAGAAATAGCGTGAGGATTCAGGCAGCCTGCACTCACAAAAAATGATGCTGAACTTAACCTTTTGCCTCAATGATTAACTGAGATTACTGCCCTTCTTTTTCCCTTTGAAAACTGCCATGGCTGAGCAGAATCTTGGGAGCTGGTTTGGGGGGACACAAGTATGCCTTCTCCTCAGATTGCTAATGTTCTAACTAAAGCAATCATTACTTTCTACCAACACATGCTTCTTGAGTATTGACTTTTGAGTGGCAGGCAGCCAGACTTGAGTACAGTAACATTTGTAAGCTGTCATGTCCAACTCTTTGCAACCCCATGGACTTTAGCCTCCTGGCTCCTCTGTCCATAGGGATTCTCCAGGCAAGAATACTGGAGTGAATTGCCATGCCCTCCTCCAAAGGATCTGTGCAACCCAGGGATCAAATCCAGGTCTCCCACGCTGCAGGCAGATTCTTTACTGTCTGAGCCACCAGGGAAGTAAAGCAATATATAACTTTTGAGTTTCGGAAGATACTGATAATTTTCCAAAGAAGTTGAACTAGTTTACATTATTACAGTTTGGTAGAATTTTACGCCAATTGATAGTATCACCTACAGAGTATGAGATTTGCTATTGCTTCACATTCTTGCCTATAGTCACCACTGTCTATTTTAAATTTTCATGTATTTATTCATTTGTGCCATATTTTTTAGCTTTCAGTTGCATGTGCAGTGTTATTTCACTGTAATTCCAGCTTGGATTTCTCTGATGACTAAAGAATCAAACATATCTTCATGTATCTATTTGCTAATGCTATCTGTCCATTGAATTATTTTGCCCATTTTGTGGACTAGTTTCTTTCTACCTTTTGATTTATATAAGTTCTCTATGCTTTCTAGGGTTTCCCTGGTGGCTTGGATGGTAAAGAATCTGAAATCTGGGAGACCTGGGTTTGATCCCTGGGTCAGGAAGATCCTCTGGAAAAGGGAATGGCTACCCACTACAGTATTCTAGCCTGGAGAATTCCATGGACAGTAGAGCTTGGCTGGCTACAGTTCATGGGGTTGCAAAGAATGGGACATGACTGAGCAACTAACACTTTCACTTTTCATGTTTTCTAAGCTCTTTGTTGGTTATAAATCATGGAAATATATTGCCTGTTGTATATCTTGCAATTTAACTACTACTTAATTGTGTCAATTAATGAAAATATCTTAGTTACAATATATCTCTTTTCAATTCATGCACTTTTGTGTTCTATTAAGAATACTTTCTTAACCTATGTTCATGGAAACATTCTCTCATAAATTATACTTTTTAAAGCAAACTATTAAAATGGACTATGTTGCACTTGGTTTCTTTTCCTTTGGATCTTGAATTGAGCATTTTTCAACATAGCTTCTAGTATTTTACAGTTATAAATGTTCACATAGAAGCTGTGATTCTCTAGTAAGTATTTGTATTGAATTTATCTATTTTTTCCAAGCTATTAACAGGAAATGAAGTTCTATAACTTAGCTTTCAATTGAATTGTAATAGCTCCATTTAAA
Source organism: Oreotragus oreotragus (assembly GCA_006410675.1). Classification (NCBI taxonomy): domain Eukaryota; kingdom Metazoa; phylum Chordata; class Mammalia; order Artiodactyla; family Bovidae; genus Oreotragus; species Oreotragus oreotragus. The sequence continues at coordinate 90,255 of SJYX01000743.1, read as the reverse complement.
ATTTCAAAATGTGGATATTCAAATGAAGCTTAAATAACATAGATTTTTAAAATTATTATTACTTGAGAACTCAACTATTAGGAATTATTTGCCTTTTCCAGAATGCTACTTTGGCAGTACCTAAAATTGCTTAATTTTCATGATAATACTATTGCTCAATGTCTTCTAAAATCAGAACTAATGTCACTATGAATAGTAAGTAGGTGTTACCATTTAAACAAACTTCTAGCAGGTTAATGGCATGCCTAAACAAATTTATGATTGTTAAAATGAATACTAATCACACACATATAATTTGTTTCATTTTTCAAACATCCAAACAATGGTATAAATTAATGGCTAATGTTGATCACCATGACAGAACTGAAACTATTTACCTGAAAAATGGTGAGGTAAATGTTGAGAATGTAAGTGGCAAACACAATTTTCATAAACAGTGACTAAATCTAAATGTCTTACTATTTATCATGTTAACCTCTTACTGCAGTAGTTCTCAAAACTCAGAATACATAAAAAGCCCAGGGGAGCAGGTTAAAAATATGGATTTCCCAAGTCCTACACTTAAGAATTTTAGCTCCACAAACCTGATGTTGGGTCTAGAAATCTGAACTTTATGATACCTCAGGAGATATTGATACAGGCAGTGAATACCAAATCCATTCAGGGTTGAACGTGACCCGAGTAAATCTATAACAGGAGTCCATTTATTGACATCCTTGAGGTTCCTATTTATCTCCTGCTCACCCTTTCTGCACGCTTCTTTATGGTACTGACACTGACCAGGCCCAGGCTGAGCAATACNGAGGAAGTCGCCAAAAGTTATCGGTGGGGGCGGGGGGGGATGTGGGAGGGCAAGGGCCTCCCACCTCTCCCTCTCCACGCCCCCTGAAATTGTCGGGCTCACGCCGGAGGCTAGGACCCTCTACTGCCTCCAAGCGGCAGCAGGATCTGCTTCCTGGGGACCGCCTTCCTCGGCGGGACACCCACAGTGGGGCCCGAGGAGATGATGGAGTGAAGGGGGGATGCTGGTTACTGAAGCAGGTCGTGAGCCTCGGGCCTGAGGGATGGGGGGATGAGGGGACCCTGGAGAGAGCAGCCAAGTGTGTCTCACTCTCCAGGAGCTCCAGGGAACCCAGGAAACTCCCCCACCCCTGGCCACCTCTGGGTCGAGCCTGTGTGGCCACCTTCCGCTGTCTCTCGGGCAGTTTAGTGGCCAGTCTCTTGGGATTCACAGGACCGGCAACAGCTCCCGGGCACCTGGGCCTGGGTTCCCACCAAGGCACCTCCTAAGGGCCCGCTCTCCGCTCGTCCCTCCATTCCAAGCCTCCATACTCACTAGGCAATAATTAATTCATTTCTCTCTTTTAAAAATTAATCAAAGACACGGGGGAATGTATATCTGAGCCTCTGATCAGCCCGAGAGGACCCCTGTTATCGCACCGGGTTAGAACACCTTCGACCAAAAGCAGGCACTTGACATTTTGGTCAGGTGCGCTGCCTGGCTGGGGGGAAAGCATGACCTCCACTGAACTTCTAGCAAAACTGAAGGCAGCTGGTGAATGCCGATCACCGCAGGCTCGTAGAAAGCACGGCCCCACAGTGACCATCTGAAAAGACCAGGGCAGCAGGGAATGTTAGCTGAACACCTACTGTGTGCGTGCACCTTGCCAGGTGCTTCCCCTGTGACCCCACTCCATGCTCACAACCGCCCGGGGGTGGGGATCCCCAGCCCCGCTGTGCAGACGAGGACACCAGGCTCAGAGACATGACGGGCCGGCTGGTGATCACCCTGCTGCGTGGAGGCAAAGTCAATGCGGCTGACACTGGAGCCCCCCCACCCAACCCAATGCACCCCACAGGCTGCCCAGCCAGGGGCAGAGAGTAGCTGCTCAGTTAGTGCCTGCAGGATCTGAGCCGGATCTGAACACGATCCACGGAGAGGCTGTCACGTTGGAGACAACTGTGAAATTTCAAATTACGGCTGCAGAACGCGAGGGAGAGGGAAAAAAGCAGAAATAGACAATTACACGTGTATCCACATCGCTGATCCTCTCAAGTGAAAAATTGGTTTTCCGCACTGTACAATGGAGACATGAATTAAGAGCGGGTTCTAACAATGCAGACGCCCCCAAGGCGGCCCGGCTCAGTGGTGCCCGCACCCCTCTGCTGTGCCCAGCGTGCACGCCTCTCTTCCAGGCATCTCAGACCCTCCAGAGGCCATGGGGGCAGCACGCAGAGGCTCAGGCCTGCCCGGGACAGGAGAGACAGAGACTGTGGGGCTGTCCTGCCTGGGCCTGAGAGGGGGAAACCAGAGCACAGTGGCCTTTGCCCCCTGAGACCCAGTCCATGGCCAGGACAGGGGCCCTGGAAGGAAGCAGGCCCCCAGTTAAGCAGTCCCCTATCATCCCGCCTCTCCCCAGCCTCCAGCCCATCCCTCTGAACCAGACCTTCCCCGAGGGTGGTGAGTGTTCATATGTCTCTCTTATGCCCCAAACAAGCCAGCTAACCCACCAGCCCTGTTCGTAGGGTATACACTGTTCATCCGTTATGGAAGGAAGTGGCCAGTGGAATCCAGAACCTAAAACCACACACAACCTTAGATCAAGTCTGCATCTGTGGGGTCTGCCCTGGTGGTCCAGGGGTTAAGAATCCGCCTTCCAATGTAAACTCCAGGTACAGCCACTCTGGAGAACAGTATGGAAGTTCCTCCAAAAACTAAAAGCAGAGCCACCATGCATGCATGCTCAGTTACCTCAGGCGTGTCCGGCTCTTTGCGACCCCATGGACTGCAGCTCGCCAGGCTCCTCTGTCCATGGGGTTCTCATGCCCCGCTCCAGGGGGTATTCCCGACCCAGGGAAGGAACTCGGGTCTCCCACATTGCAGGTGGATTCTTTACCGCTGAGCCAGTGGGGAAGCCCAGAGCACCATATGACTCTGCAATCCCACTCTTAAGCATATACCCAGAGAAAACCATGATCTGAAAGGACACATGTACCCCGATGCTCACTGCAGCACTGTTTACAATAGCCTAGACGTGGAAGCAGCCTAAACGTCCGCTGGCAGAGGAATGGATAAAGAAGACGTGCGGTGTGTGTGTGTGTGTCTGTCTGTGTGATGGAATATTACTCAGCCATTAAAAAGGTCCACGCATTTCGCAGCAACATGGATGGATCTAGAGACTGTCATCCTGAAATCCGATGGAGAAGGAGAGGCGTCACATGGCATCCCTTATATGTAGAATCTTTTTAAAAAATGATACAAGTGAACTTACTTACAGAACAAAAAGAGACTCACAGACTTGGAAAATGAGCTTACCATTGCTGGGGGAAAAGGGATAGTTAGGGACCTGGGGAAGGTCATGTACACTCTGTTACATTTAAAACGGATATCCAACAAAGACCTATTGTATAGCACATGGAACTCTGCTCAACGGTTATGTGCCAGCCTGGACAGGAGGGGCATTTAGGGGAGAATGGATACACGTATATGTATGGCTGAGTCCCTCTGCTGTTCACCTGAAATTACCACCACATGGTTAATCAGGTATATCCCAACACTAAGTAAAAGGGTTAAAGAGAAAAAATAAAAGGAATCCACCTTCCACTGCAGGGGACACAGGTCCAAATCCTGGTGGGGGAAGACCCCACATGGCACGGGACAGCTCAGCCTGCGCACTCTGCAACCCGTGTGCCAAAACTAGAGAGCCCGCATGCCACAGCTAAGCGCCCCGTGCCCGTCACAGCCAAATAAATATATTAAAATTCTTTAAAGTCTGCAGCTGGGAATTTACATACAGAGATGTTTACATCAGTGTTGTAGTAATGGAAATACTGGGAAGATGATAAATACCCAATAATTAGAGGACCGGTTAAATCCCTTATAGGATATTGGGTAACTATCAAAAAATTACATCATCCAAAAACTTCTTAACCATACAGAAACACTAGTAATATATTAAGTAGGGGGAAATCATCTAAAGATGTAAACACGTGCCTTAAAAAACTGGAAGGATGGACCCCAACTGTCAACGGCGGTTCTGAGTGTGTTGAAATTGAATAGTTCTCTTCATCATTACAGTTTCCTATTTTCCAAGGAGGCTGCAAAGAGCACAGATTACTTCCGTAATGAAAATGCACATCCAGAGCACAGCCTCCCTCTCTGCTCTCACGTCACAGGCACACCCGACGCCCTTTTCTGCCTCCACTGCCGCACGCTGCTGGCAGCCTGGGTGCCCGCCCCCAACAGCGCTCAGCCCTGGGCCCAGCTCTCCTCCCAGGTCTCCGGCTGCTCCTTTGTGAGCTCCTCGTCCTCTACCCTCTTTGGAAAATAACTGCCTGCTCTTTTATTCTTAAGAGTAAATCCCATGCGTGGCAGACAAGTCAAATAGTCTGGGAAGGTGTGAAGTCCCCCGGGCGTGTGAGGTGGTGGCTGCGGGGAGGGCTTGGGGAAGGCTGGGCACTCAGAGGCACGGCTGGTGGCCAAGGCAGGGCTCTCCTCACCAGGAAGGCAGGCCTGGACCTGCCCTCATGGGCAGTGGAGGGTCGGGAAGGGCTCTGAGCCCAGAGGTACACGGGTTTGGATTTGCGTTTCCCAAAGATGACCTTGCAGTGGGAAAGACAGACAGTGGGCAGCGCTGGGGTCCCCGGGGGAGAGGGTGAGGAGCAGGCCTGGTGAGGATGAGAGACAGCAGGCGGAAGGGGAAACGATGGGGCCACAGCCGGCCCATCTGGGCCCTGGTTCATATCAGGAAAAGACCCTCCTTCCAGTGAGATCATTCCCGATGAGGGCAGGGCTGGGCCAGTGGAGCACCAGCCGGATTCCAGCACTCAGCCACCCGCTGACCACGTGCTTGTGTGCAGAGACAACCTGCACGACCTCATGTGTCAGCCCCAGAGGCGGGAAGCACAGGGTATGGTGGGGGCTGTGGGGGTGCGAGGGGACGGCAGTCCTAAAGCTGCCACCGAGGTTTCCCACTTGGTCCAGCAACTCAGTGGATTAAAGATGCCAAGTGCAGGCGTGAGGCATTTCCTGTAGCTTCTTTGAATCCAGAAAACTAGGGAGATGGCCTACACATGATAGGTACTTGGCAAATGTTCAGTGAATAAATGAATGAAACAAGCCAGATAACCAGACCTTTCTTTAAAAAAAAAAAAAAGTAAGTGACAGGCTATAGTTAAAAACAGAAATCTGCGTGATGTGAAAAGGACGTGCAGGGGGTGGTGAGGAGAGACGTCCATCGTTCATCTCCTCCCTGAGTCCACGGGATGAGTGGACCGCTCAGTACAGTCTAATTACAGGAGGCCCTGTGCCATTTCCTCCCTCACAGTCCACCGCCTTTCTCAGCTAGCGCAGACAGACACCAGACAGGCTTCTCGTCAGGGCCGGTGGGGAAGGCTGTGGTCGCTGGCAGAGTGGGCCCACTGGTGGGGCTCACAGGACGTCCACGCGCTGAGAACACACTGCAGTCAGCACAGCCCTCGGGGCAGGAACTTGGATTGTGTGAACTTTAAGTCATAGAATCTCTGCAGAGTTCGGCTGCAGATTCATGAAAGTGGGTACGATCATTTATTTGAGCAACACAGAGCCACTGACCCCATGCCAACAAGACGGGGTCTGGGCACATGATGCCAAGTTGGACGAGCCCCTCGGCTCCCCCAGCCCTCACGTTCCAGTGGAGCGGGAAGCTGACACTTGCCAAGAAGCTACAAGCCGCAATAAGGGAGGGAAGCGGGGCAGTGGGGCTTGAGGAAAAGGCCCTGGAGAGGAGACAGCTGTGGACACCCGCAGGACAGGAGGCATCGGGCCAACAGAAGAGGGGACATTCAAGGGCAGGAGGAAAACATCCACCTGGGGCCACGTGGAGTCCAGCAAGCCCACCAGAACCCCTCGCCCCACTGATTACAACTAAAACTCTGGGGAAAATGCAGAAAGCAACTCCCCGAGGACTCTGAAAGTAAACATAAGCAAATAGACCCCAGAGAGAGGGCGAAACCTGCAGACATGACCAGCACAAAGGTGAGAAGATATTTTCTTTTCCGGTTCTTTTTTTTTTCTTCTTCTTCTTATTTTCTCTAATAGCTTTGACCTATGAGCAGGCCCTCAGTGGCGCTCTAGTGGCAGCTTCAAAGTACACAAGTGAAAAAGGACAGGGCTGAAGAGAGAAACACACGAGCCCACGATTGTAGCTGGCAACTTCAACACTCTTCTCCCAATAACGGAAAGAAGACGCAGACAGAAAAATCAGCCAGGATCTAGAAGAACTGACTGAACTAACTGAACAATCCCTTCATCTAACTTGATCAAACTGTCATTTGCAGAACACCCCACCCAATAACAGCAAGATACACATTCTTGCCAAGAGCGTATGGAATATTCAATGAGACAAAACATATTCTGGGACATAAAAGTATTGAAATTATACAAAGTATGTTTTCTAAGCGTAACAGAATCAGTAAACAAAGAAGTTAGTAACAGAAAGATAACAGGAAAATCCCTACACATTCAGAGGCTAAGGTTTGTTGCTGTGGTTTAGTTACTGTGTCGTGTCTGACTCTTTGCAAGTGCATGGACTGCAGCCCACCAGGCTCTTTTGTCCATGGGATACTCCAGGCAAGAAAACTGAGTAGGTTGCCATTTCCTTCTCCAGAGGATCTTCCTGACCCAGGCATCGAATCCGTGTCTCCTGCACTGGCAGGCAAATTCTTTACCTCTGAGCCACCAGGGAAGCCCAGAAGCTAAGTAACAAGTTCTAAATATCCCATATGTCAAAGAGGATGTTAAAACTAAGATTAGATAATATTTTTTAATTGCATGAAAATTTAAATGCTGCACATCAAGATTTGTGGAGTGCGCTTAGAGGGAAATGTATAGCATTAAAATGCTTATGTTAAAAAGGATTTTGAATCAATAATCTAAATTGCTGCCTTAAGAAATAAGAAGAGGAAGAGCAAATTAAACCCAAAGCAAGTAGAAGAAAATAAATCTCTAGCCACACTAAGAAAAAAAAAAAAAAAAACGGCATAAATATCTATATCAGGAATGAAAAAGACAGAACCTAAAGACATCAAAAAGGATAACAAAGGAATATTATGAACAAGTTGGAGTTTCCCTGGTGGCTCAGACAGTAAAGGATCTGCCTGCAATGCAGGAGATCCAGGTCCCATCCCTGGGTTGGGAAGATACCCTAGAGAAGGGGATGGCTGCCCACTCCGGCATTCTTGCCTGGAGAATCCCATGGACAGAGGAGCCTGGCTGGCGACAGTCCACGGGGTCACAAAGAGGCAGACACGCCTGAGCCGTCATCCCTTCACTTCATGAGAAAGTTTATGCACATAAATTTGATAACATAGATGAAATAAACCGATTCTTTGAGAAACACAAACTACCAAAACTCATTCATGAAGAAATACAGTCTGCACAGATCTACATAAAACCTGAAGGAGAGGATTCTCCTGGAGGTCCAGCGGTAAGACTCTGAGCTCCCAGTGCAGGGGGCCCAGGTTCAATCCCTGCTCAGGGAAGCAGATCCCACATGCCACAACTAAGGGTTTGTGCGTAGCAGCCACGTGTCTTGCATGCCACAGTCGAGACTTGCCATAAGAGATGGGCAGGCTCTCAGGAGTCCACAACGAGACACCACTTCACCTCCACCGGGATGGAGATGAGCAAAAAGACTGACAGCAAGGGAGGTGAGGCTGGGAAAACTCAGGACCCTCCTCGTAATGAAAAATAGCACAGATAGTCTGGCGGTTCTTCAAACTGTAAGCTTCTGTGTATAGAAAATGTCCAGAATAGGCAATCTACAGAGACATCTGGAGAAAACACTTGCGAGTCCCTTGGACAGAAAGGAGATCAAGCCAGTCAGTCCTAAAGGAAATCAACCCTGAGTGTTCATTGGAAAGACTGATGCTGAAGCTGAAGCTCCAGTACTTTGGCCACCTGATGAGAAGAGCTGACTCACTGGAAAAGACCCTGATGCTGGGAAAGATTGAGGACAGAAGGAGAAGGGGGCAACAGAGGAGGAGATGGTTGGATGGCATCACCGACTCAATGGACATGAGTTTGAGCAAGCTCTGGGAGATGGTGAAGGACAGGGAAGCCTGGCGTGCTGCAGTTGATGGGGTCGCAAAGAGTCAGACACGACTTAGCAACTTAGCGACTCAACAACAAATAGAGACAGAAGTAGACCGACGGTTGCCAGAGGAGTTGGGGTGACTGCTAAAGGGCACGGGGTTTCTTTTTGAGGTGATGAAAACGTTCTAAATTGACTGTGGTGATGGTTGAGTAACTCTGTAAATATATTAAAAACAAATGAATCCCGTGCTAGACATGAAGGCATCTGTGAATTTCATTTCAACAAAGCCACCACCAAAAAATTTTAATAAGTATTTCACGTACATTAAGATAAAGAATAACTAGGGCATCAAACCTATAACTTTTTTGGATGCTATTAGTTATGGCGAACTAAAGTAAGTGTTTAAGTAAAACAAAAACTGTGAGTCAATTTCATATACATATTAAATTGTTTTAAATCTCGAAAAAAAATATCTCAAGGAGAGATGTTCAGTGTATGTGACACAGCTTATTTCAATGATAAAGTGAACTGCAAAGGACATATATATTTATTCATATAATCATTACAAATTTCACGAGAATATTAAATTTTTAAAAATCTCAAGGACAGGCGTTCAGGGTAGGCAACACAGCTTCTTTCAGCGGCAAAATGAACTACAAAGGACACACACATCGACGTTATGTCAATACTGTATTTCTGTCTTCACTACAGGTCCGTTCAGAATCTCTTTCTCTCTGCTGACAGCCCCACTGCAGCTTTAAGAGCCCGAGTGGGCCCTTCCGAGCGGCACCTTCTCCCATGGACACACACTGGGCTCCCAGGGGCAGGCCCCATTCCAGGCTTTTAACCAGCGTCTGCTTGGCATCCCGAGGAAAGTGCTGCTGACTGAAGGGGAAGAGAAGGATCCGGCTGGGGGCAGTCTCTGAGATTCTGGACCCCAGGAACCCTTTCTCCAGCTTTGCCCAAAATTTTGGACGATCCAGGAGACACAGGGGAACTCCCCGGCTGCTTAAGGTAGCCGCTGAGGCCCACAGGTCCACCAACACCAAAGAAATGGCCCTTCTTGGGCCCTTTTTCCAGATGCTGAGCTCCTGGCCCTGGGACGACGCCTGGTGTTAGTGACGTGTGTCCTCCTCCTGCCGTAGGGAGAGGGAGAATTCAGAATAAGATCCGAGTGCAGATGCAAGTCCGCAGTGGCTGCAGACTCCTGCCCTGAAAGCTGGACCTTCCAGGACTGGTTTCCTCATCCACACGTGGGGCACAAGGCCCACATGGAGATGCTGGGCTTGTGACTTCTGAGCTGAGGCCGCAGGGCCCTGTGCTCTCCACTTCACAGCTGGGTCCTCTGACACCAGGCACTGGGCTGCCAGCGGCAGGGCTGAGCGGGCATCTGAACTCAAGGGCTGCCCTGTGTAGGCTTCCCTAGGACCCAAGTGCCCGGCTCTCACTGCCAAAGCTTTCCTTATACACCAGACTGACGCTTCACTCAACCTGTGAACAGGAGGACCTGCTGGGGTGTGGGAGTCCAGGCTCTGGGTCCAGGTCCTACCCCACTATCAACCGGCCCTATGCTGGCACCTCTGTGAACCTCAGGCTCCCTGCCAAGGGGACAGGTGACAACAGCGCCTGGCACGCCTCCCAGGATTGCTGTGTTGCTATGGGTGGCACAAGGGGCGGGCCCATCACAGAGTCAGCTGGGCGGTGACTGGCCAGTCCACACCACCGCATGTCAGGGCTGGGAGGCTGAAGGGCTGAGTGCTCCCCACTGCCACTGGACAGACAGGGCCGCAGAAGCCAAGAGGCTGTGACCACCTCCCCTCGGCGCCAGGCTGCCCACACCCCTTCCCCACCTCTGCCTCCTCCCTTATCTCCCGCTCTCATCTGCATAAGAAAGTTTGGTTTGAGGCAAAACTTAAGTCAGAACTGCACAAGTACAAAAAATCTAAATAAAAAGGCTTTTTAACATAAAGCTGATGAAAGAGACAAATGGAGAGTAATCAGAACCTCATTAGGACAAATAAGCAACCGTCCCGCAACACCGGACAGCGCCCAGAACCCAGAGCCAAGGGCGCTGCGTCTCCCAGGCAGCCGCCCTCGTGGGAACCAACACTTGGGGACGCTCTCACCGGCCCGGCAGACACCCTGCACAACACCGCTCGGGGCTCGGGATTCTCACTGATGCACCCAAACCCTGGCTCCCAGGAGGGTGGTTCACCACTCCAGCACTGCATTAGAATCACCTACAAAGTTTTCAAAATGCTGGGCACAGAGACCACTTGCAGAGGGGCTGGGTCTCCTCTAAGGTTCTGGGTGCTCTGACCACCAGGTCAGCCAGTGAAGACCAGCAACCACTGGCTGAGTGACCGGCTGGTTCATCCCCCCGCCCCTGTTCAGGGCACGATGCCCATGGTGGGCACCTGAGAAGAGTGTGTTAATAGATGCTGGCTCAACTTCCGATTCAACTGGGAGGGCTCATCACGTGGGATTGTTGTTTTCAACTGGTCTTGATTTAGGCCGTTAGTCATTCCTGCGACAGTTCCTTCCCAGCCGCCCAGCACTCGGCCAGGTGCTGAGAATACAGCAGAAGTGAGCAAATTCCTGCCCTCAGGGAGTCTACGCTCTGCAGGGAAAGTGCACCAGAGTGAGAGGCTCTGACAAGGGGCAGAGATGAGATTCCAGGCGGATGGGAAGGATGGTCCAGAACACCGCCCTGCCCGCCCCTCCGCACTGTCACCTGCATGAGGGCACACACCTGCAATGCGTCTGGAACAAAACTCCAGAAGGAGGTCAAGACACTAATTCAAGATCCGCAAGGCAAGACGGCCCTTTACGAACTTAGAAAGAAACAAAGGAAAGGGGCTCTCCCGGTGGTTCAGTGGTTAAGATACAAGGGACACTGGTTTGATCCCTGGTCTGCGAAGATCCCACACCCGCCACAGCTAGAGAGGAGCCCCCAGCCAGAGAAAGCCCGTGAGCACAGCAATGAAGATCCAGCAAAGCCAAAAATAAAGTTGTATTTTAAAAAAAAATTTTTTTTAAAGAAAGAAAAGCTGTAGAACAAGCATGGAAGATTGACGATTCAGGTCAAACCAACACTAGAGCAAAACTGTGAGGGCCTGTCGGAGCAGATCTCATCCTGAGAATTACCCGAGCAGGTGCGGTCAGTGTTTTTGAGGCCCAGTGGGGGCCTGAGTGCACCTGAGGCTCCTTCTTGGGCACAAAGTCCAACGATGCATCAAAGCCAGCTCAGCCCCAGCCCACCCGGGGTTGGCCCTGCTTGCAGAAGGGAAGAGAACTGGGGCAGAGGCCGGGCTCCCAGTTCCGGGAGCCACGTGTCCTAGATTCTCCAGGCCTGCTCCAGTTTGCAGCACCAGGACCTGCCCAGCTGAGAGGTAATTTGCTGAGGTTGGAGTTCCATAATTTACTCTTATAAAAAGGATTCACTAAATCAGTTCAGTTCAGTCGCTCAGTCGTGTCAGACTCCCTGCGACCCAATGGAACGCAGCATGCCAGGCTTCCCTGTCCATCACCAACTCCCAGAGCTGACTCAAACTCATGTCCACTGAGTCGGTGATGCCATCCAACCATTTCATCCTCTGTCATCCCCTTCTCCTCCTGCCTTCAATCTTTCCCAGCATCAGGGTCTTTTCTTATGAGTCAGCTCTTCACATCAGGTGGCCAAAGGATTGGAGTTTCAGTTTCAGCATCAGTCCTTCCAATGAATATTCAGGATTGATTTCCTTTAGGATCGACCGGTTAGATCTTTTGAACTGTGGTGTTGGAGAAGACTCTTGAGAGGCCCTTGGACAGTAAGGAGATCAAACCAGTCCATCCTAAAGGAAATCAATCTTGAATATTCATTGGAAGGACTGATGCTGAAGATGAAGTCCCAATACTTTGGCCACCTGATGTGAAAAGCCGACTACTGGAAANGATCTTTTGAACTGTGGTGTTGGAGAAGACTCTTGAGAGGCCCTTGGACAGTAAGGAGATCAAACCAGTCCATCCTAAAGGAAATCAATCTTGAATATTCATTGGAAGGACTGATGCTGAAGATGAAGTCCCAATACTTTGGCCACCTGATGTGAAAAGCCGACTACTGGAAAAGACCCTGATGCTGGGAAAGATTGAGGGCAAGAGGAGAAGTGGGTGGCAGAGGACAATATGGTTGGCTGGCATCATCGACTCAGTGGACTTGAGTCTGAGCAAACTCTGAGATATAGTGATGGACGGGGAAGCCTGGAGCGCTGCAGCCCATAGGGTCGCCAAGTGTCGGACACGACAGACGGCAACTCACAGCAGCAGTCCCCAGTGTGATGATTTCTGGGGCTGAGGCCTTTGTGAGGTGACTAGGTCTGGATAAAGTCATAAGGGTGGAGGGCCCATGGCGACAACAGTGGCCTTAAAAAGGGGTAAAGAGATCAGAGGTTGCCCGCTCTCCATCGTGTGTGGACACAGCAAGACGGCAGCTATCTACCAGCCCAGAGGAGACCCCTCACCAGAACGCGACCACACTGACGCCCTGGAGTCCAGCCTCCGGAACCACGAGAAATAAGCGTCCACCGTTTAAGCCCACGGGTTGCAGCGCTTTCTTCCAGCAGTCTGTGCTGCCTAAGACATCATCCTGCGGAAACAGAATCCGCATCCTAACGAGAGCCCCGGGTGCCCTACGTAGGGGAGGGTTGACAGGCCTGCTGCGGAGATGACCTCCTGCTGCCCCTTTCCTGCACCGCTGGGGAAACCCGACGGAGGGAAGCTTTCGCCTAGAGATTCGCCTGCAATCAGCCAGCTACGCAAGTGGGAGAGGGAGGCTGGGAGCCCAGGTCTCCTGGAGCTCAGGCCAACAAGCGCTGGCAGCCCATCGGGGCTCTGATCCCCCACAGTAACACAAAGGTAAGGCCACAGACAACTTGGGTTCCAGACCATACCCACATTTGGGCAGACTGTCAGGAGACAAAAAGCATCAGAAAATCCCATGCTGGCAGCATGGAGCCAGCACCAGTAAGCAGGCTCAGAGGGCTAGTGAGGAACACAGCCTGCCGACCGGCCGGAAATGAAGTCAGGCACTTTGCAGAGATGAGGGATGTGCTCTGATCATCAAACCTGAGCGGAGAGAGATCGGCGGCGAAGAGAGAGAGGCGCCAAATCACCCATTTGCTGTAATGAACTGGGCTGGACCGGAGAAGCCCAGAATCCTGACATTGAGCATGCAGCTTAGCTTAAGGAATCATAAAAGTCTATGGCTGGGAAGCAGCTTTAATGTCATCTGTTCAAACTGCTCCTTGGGCCCGGCATAAGGCTGTCTGGCCCTGCTGTCACGCTCCAATGGTGGGATCAGCCGTGGCCTTAGACACCTACCCCTCACCTTCAAAACACGGACTTGCTTTAACCCAGCAATCTGAATTCTGGGGCCCAAGCTGCAGGCAATAAACTGCCAGTGTGGAAAGCACTAGACGCACAAATGCGCCTGATGGTAGAATGTGCAATAAAGCAGACCAGCGTGGTTTGCCTGGGGATGGTAACAAGGGGGGGAAAACGACCCGCATACCCCTGACTGAGGCACGGTTCTCTGGAAAGAACGTTCCGTGCGCACACGATTTCCGCAGGGTACCCATAAAAGGGTGAGGCACTGGGGGCCCCACCTGGCCAGCCAGGTCAGGGGGGTCAGCCGTGACCAGACGTGGAGTGACGCACGCCACAGCCTGACCCACCTTGGCAGGGGTCAGCCAAATCGTAGCTGTGTTGGCCCTATGGACCATGCAGTCTTCGGTTCCACAACCCAACTCTTGCTGCGGTGGCGTGAAAGCAGCTGTAGCTGCTATGCAAGTGAATGACCAGAACTGTGTTCCAATAAAACTTTATTTACAAACACAGGAAGTATGCCAGACTTAGCCCTAAGCTTCAGCTGGTCAACCCCTCATCGCCACCTTTACATCTACTACCATTAAACGGCAAACCGAAGGAAAGCAAATGTTCTCCAAACCAACCTCGGGAAATGGTTTAATGAGCTGAACCACCTGAAATACATTCGCTTGATCCATATTTATTGAGTGCCTGCTGTGTCAGACACGCGTCCTCAGTGCCGAGGATGAGGCGAGGAGCAAACCAGCCAGGCGTGTGGTGTCCGAGGGACGTTCTGAAAATCTACAGGAACTCATCTCACTGTAAGGAAAACCCTTAGAATGCTGTGTGAAATGTGTGAAGCGAAATACAAAACTGTACAGGAATAAGACCAATCAACGTTTAAAAACACACTCAGTGGAAAAGAACACTGAAATAAAAAAGAAACAAACAGGCACATGTTACAACGTTCACCTTCAGCTGGCTTGGCCACCCCTTCTATTTCTAGTTTCTAGTTTTTCCATATAAAACCACATATTGTATGAAATAATAAGGTCCTTCCCATTGTTCTTTTCATATTTATTTATTTGGCTAAATCGGATCTTAGTTGACAGCACATGGAATATTTAGCTGTGGCATGTGGGATCTAATTCCTTGACCAGGGATGGAACCTGGGGCCCCGGCATTGGGAGCACCAGGGAAGTCCCCTTCCCATTATTTTTATAAGAGGAAATCTGTCATGATTTAAGGTAAAGTCCGCGTACCCCCTGCAGTTTTCATGGCTGCCCCTGAAGGCAGTAAGAGCCACCCTGCTCAGCCCTAGGTGTCTGCACGCTCGCCCGGCAGGGCTAGAGAGTTCAGCACGCTGGACAGAGCCCCGCGGCCCGTGGGAGTGCAGCAGGACTGCTGAGAGCCACCTTAAGCGGGCACCCTTGCCTCTCCCGCTGGATCCACAGGAGGCGCTTGGGCCACACCTCTCAGAGGAAACATTCATTGAAGTGGGAGAGAGAGTGATCTCCTGAGTCTGGCTGGTGCGAATGGAACGAGCCCTGTGACCCAGCGAGGAGGACAGGGGGTCGGATTGTTGGGGAAAAGTAGGCAAAAACAAACACTGTGCGGCCCCGTTACCCACGTTACTAGCTTGGGAGAGGACCGGCAAACATGCCAACACCAGTCACAGCAACATCTGCTCCTAATTGCTTCTCCCCTAGCGTTCTCAGAGCGCATCAGCTGGCGTCTGCCCTGGGAGAAAATCCGGTATTTTTAACAAAGTCTTCAATCAGATGGCGTCCTTGATGAGTAATTTCTTACGTGGTTGGTCTTCGGGGCTAAAAACAGTCAGCGCACCTCCGAGGGACGTGGCCGTCAGCAGGGGCTGGGTGACCAGGAGGCCTGGCTTCAAACGGCATGACTAAGAGTTTCCAGCTAAAACAGCACTTCCGAGTGTTTTCTCTCATTCCTCATGTATTTATAGCCCAAACATGAGTGTTCCAGTGCTTTCATAAGTCCACGTGTCCACTTCTTTATGGGTAGCTTTTCTCTCTTTTCCAAATATTTTTGTTTAAAAAAAAAAAAAAANGAGCAGTTTCTATGTAATAGACATTTGATATGTCTCAATTAATTTACTACTTGGAAGAAGCTATGAAGCAAGTACAATTACTGTCAGTTTTTATCTGGGCAAACTGAGAAACATAAACTTTTCCAAGGACTCACAGTGAACCATCTAATAGAGGAAGAATTCAAATGCAGAGGCACTGGTTGCACAGCCCCTGCTCTTAAAAGATGCACAGTATGCAAACCCTCTTAGAATTTAAGGGCCACGCTGCCTGCTCAAGATATGCCATTATTTCTGTCTTAACTTGGAAGCTGATTCTAACATCATGAAGGTGAACCTGTCTTCCAGATAAAATATTAATAGATTGATGGTTATTTCGAAAGCCAGTGAAAGGTACCGAATATTAATTAAAACTGTCCTTGTATTTGCTTTATGCATTCAAACTGCAACATGAAAAGCCCTTTAGAAGGAAAGCATGCCTTTCCATGCTGATTTCCTTCACCCGGGAATGATATTTGAAAGCAGCATCTCTAATGTGACTTGTTATTACATACTGGACTAAAGGGTAACGCTCCCTGAATAAAGCATGAATGGACTAGTGCAGTAAGTCATCAACAAGTTGCTGGTATTATGTACTAGTGTGGTGTCAGCAGATTCCAGAAAGTACCCTAGGAAGATCATAAAAGAAAGAAGGCTATGGTTTGAATAGACGGGCAGAATGGGGCTAGCTGGTAATGCTTTCTGATTTTCTTTAAGCGTACTCTATACCTCACTGATAGTCACCTAAATGAGATATAATTTTATAGTAAAGTTTGATTTATTTTTTTCATTGCACATAATTATCTATGCAAACTTAGCAAAAGCTTAAAGTTTAGATAATTACAAGAAAATGACAGGATGAAATCTGCTTCAATTGTAACAAATGTGTTTTCTATTTTTAATAAGACTTATGCAAGTGCTATTTTAGAGGGTGGCAATTTGACTATCGAATGATTTTAAAAGGGGCACAAGCTTCAGAAATGATGCTATGCACAGAATAGATATTTTTCTAAGCTTCCAATTACATCAAGTGGTTTTCGGTATTGCATTCATTTATATATTGCTGAATAAAATGTTTTGTTTACCACAAAAGAATGCCAGTTAAATACTTTCATAAACAGGCTTTCTTTACTTTTTTCTCCCTGCAAAAAATAGCAACCAAACACCATCCTAAAAACAACAGAATCATGGAAATTTCAAGTGTTCCAATAAAGTTGTAAAGGGCTTATAGAGGAGGTTAGAATAATAAAAAAGGAATTTGTAGCAACTATTTAGAAAAAAAACTGTAACAGAAAAAAAACCCTGCTTTTAGATCTACAAGAAAGGAATGTAGAACTAGAATTTTCTAGAAAACATATAGAAAGTGAGTATAATTCTCTTCTTAAATATTCAAGAAATTTCTGGATAAAATCATGTTGTTGATATTTAACCCATGATATGGCATGACTTTAACTATTTGAGATAACATTACATTATAATAATTTTGAAACATTCTAGCTTTTTGCAGATCAAGTTAAGAACAAAGATAGAATGCTCTGTCTATGAATAAAGCTTTTGTTACAACCCTGAAAGCATAACTTGTATATAAAACACTTATATAACTAGGTCAAGAATAGCCACTTCTCATTACAAATCTTATAAGTCATATGACATACCTTAAAACAATAATATTGAAAGGTTTTAGTAAGTTTTATTCATCCACCTTGCCCTCAAAAAAACACTAAGAAGCAAGCTGTTGAAAGGGAATGATTAGAACTTATAACCCAACTTACAGAAGACCTTCTAAATAAGAAAAATATAGAATAAAACATTTTATATATTAGTAGTATATAATTCATTTAAATTTATTCATACTTCAAAACACTTATCCTCATAAAAGTGCTGCTTAGCGAAAAATGCAAAACATTAATTAATCTTTCATTTGTGAGATAGTATTCCTATTTAATAAACTATTATTAGTGCTGAAAAATTCTATATCTGAATTTTGTTTCATTCGTTAGCAATAACACACTAACATTAATAAGTCTAGTTTCTAAATAAACATCACTGTCATCTGAGTGCTACAGTCTATGACCTGCCCATTGACTTTTATGTCCTTACCCTCATTTCTGGCGTGGAAGCTGGGGATGAGGAAAGGGTGATGCCCAAAGAGGTGGGTGCTGCCGGTTCTTCAGCAGCGCCTCTTGCAATCATCAGCTTCACTCTGTTTCCACACTGTCTGAGGACTCGGGCTACCTGCTCACTGCTCATTCCTGCTAGAGCTGTATCCCCAATCCTTAGAATGTGGTCTCCACTGCACAGTCGCCCATGCTGAATAAAAACGGACTGGTTAGGCAGCTTGTTGTTATTATTACTAACTTCATCAGAGCAACTCGAAATGAGAGAATGGGAATAATAACAAAAAAGAGCCATACTGTGAATTCTTGGTACATTAACCATGTGTTGTAGTGTTAACTCTCTTTCGAAGCATCCTAACATCATTCAGTGTGATATAAGTAACCGAAAATCATAAATATTATTTAAATCAATAATTGATATGAGCTTTTCAATTTGACTTCCATACACTTGATGCAAGAAAGCACTAGCCTTTCTGTGAGTTTTCTGAGGAAAATAAAAGAGAGAAAAGGCCACTAGGTAAAGCTGAAACTCCAATACTTTGGCCACCTGATGTGAAGAACTGACTCATCTGAAAAGACCCTGACGCTGGGAAAGACTGGAGGCGGGAGAAGGGGACAACAGACAATGGACACGAGTTTGAGTCAACTCCGGGAGCTGGTGATGGACCGGGAGGCCTGGCGTGCTGCAGTCCATGGGGCCGCAAAGAGTC
This sequence comes from Oreotragus oreotragus, assembly GCA_006410675.1. NCBI lineage: Eukaryota > Metazoa > Chordata > Mammalia > Artiodactyla > Bovidae > Oreotragus > Oreotragus oreotragus. Next base: position 71,918 of record SJYX01000743.1, on the reverse strand, counting down.
AGACACGACTGAGCAACTGAACCGAACTGAGATGCTTAAAAACATTTTACATGGTGGGAGGGAGGCTCAAGATGGAGAGGATATGTGTATATATATATACACATATAACTTACTTTGTTGTGCAGNTGCAGTCCATGGGGCCGCAAAGAGTCAGACACGACTGAGCAACTGAACCGAACTGAGAGATGAGGTATAACTCACTACACAAACATGTATTACTCAAAATACAGTGTGAATCACACAAAAAAGCTGAGTTAATATCACAACTTTCTGCCCTGCCATTTCAAAGATAAATATCCCTAAAGGACTCACTTGCAGATGAAATCTTTGCAAGATGTAAATTCAGATAGACCAGGGAAGTGAACAGTGATCTGGTAAGCCTCCATACAAGCACTGTCCACAAGAACATTCTGCAGTGATTAAAATGTTCTGCAATGTCCAAAATGGCAGCTACAAGCAACATAATGCTCTAGAGTAGGGATCCCCAACTCCAGGCTGTGAACCGGTACCTCCTATCATATCAGCAGCAGCATTAGATTAGAAATAAACTGCACAGTAAATGTAATGCACTTGAATCATCCTGAAACCATCCCCATCACCCCAGTCTGTGGCAAAACTGTCCTCCACAAAATGGTCCCTGGTGTCAAAAAGGTTGGGGCCTGTTGTTCTAGAGCACTTGAAATACAGCTCATCTTATGGGAGAGCTGAGGTGGTAATATTATTTAATTTCAATAAATTCAAATTTGAATTTAAAAGTGGTGTGTGGCAAGTACCTACAGTATTAGTGCAACTCTATACAGAAGAGAAAGCTTATTCATCACAAGTCTGTCAATTAGAGAGATTTCACTGGAGACTGCTTGATACTGGCTAATATTTAAAAGTGAGAAAACACACATGCTACTGAGTTACTCTCAATACCTCTACTGATAAGGTTGCCCATAAATTTGCCTTTTATTTACCAATATGAACAATATTTGATGACCCTGACTTCCTAAGTAAGTTCAAATACACATGCAAAAGCAAATAGCTTCATACACAAAACATTATTATCAAGGCAAAGAAGATACCAGAACTTGTCAAATTAAAATATAAACCACAATTAGTAACTTTATAATTTTCTCACATATATTCCAACAACTTTATATAGCATAAATGGCAATGGCTTAATGAACTACTCTAAGTAATAAAAAATAGGCTTTACTTTTGTTTTTCCCCCTCAGTAATGAAATATTCTTTTTTTCCACAATACCTTGTGGCTATAAGACAGATAAACAGGCTTATAAAAATGACTTACAATCATAAAAAAAGAATATCTACCTCTAAAACGATCAAAATCACAACCTGGGCTTTACTCTCTGATTTGAAAGTCTTAAGATCACTATAACTCTAAATGAAAATCAAGGTCTCTTCTGAAATGTATTTCACCCCAAGTCAGTAAAACAAAAGAATCTGACCTTATCTAAAGCAAAAGTCTCTTCTTTTTGATGGAAATATACAAGATGAAGCTATATTATTGTATAAAACATAAAATACCTGCTGGAATAGCTTACCTGATCAGCTACACCTCCAGGCAGAATGGTCTTCACAATCACACCAGTCGCTTTTCCTCCTACGATGCCAAAGCCCAGACCAGAACCATCATTGACCAATTCAATAGTTTCCACATGCTGCCAGTGAACCTGAAAACAGAGCCCTCCTGTGAATTTGAAAACTAAAATTTTATTGTAGTTGAGATTTCTGTGAATATTATTTTGTGATTAGTATTAAATGAGTGCAACATAATAATGAGTTTTAACAGGGTCCCTTTTATTTAGTACACTTCTCTTTCAACAGGTTGTTACTACTGTTGATACAGCCATTCTTGAAATTATCAATACATCATTATAGTGGCTCTATTTAATCAGGTAAAGATACAGACTGGCAAGATCCTTTTAAGAGTTTAAAAAAAGATGATCAAAGAAAAAGAGAAAAAAAAAATGTAAGCTGTTAAAAATTTCTTCTACATAAATCTTGTTGCATGAGATTTCAAGTTAAGTGAGAAAGTGTTAATCACTCAGTCGTGTCCAACTCTTTGCGACCCTATGGATTGTAGCCCGCCAGGCTCCTCTGTCCATGGAATTTCCAAGACAGAAACACTGGAGTGGGTAAAGAAAACACACATGCTACTGAGTTACTCTCAATACCTCTACTGATAAGGTTGCCCATAAATTTGCCTTTTATTTACCAATATGAACAATATTTGATGATCCTGACTTCCTAAGTAAGTTCAAATACACATGCAAAAGCAAATAGCTTCATACACAAAACATTATTATCAAGGCAAAGAAGATACCAGAACTTGTCAAATTAAAATATAAACCACAATTAGTAACTTTATAATTTTCTCACATATATTCCAACAACTTTATATAGCATAAATGGCAATGGCTTAATGAACTACTCTAAGTAATAAAAAAAATAGGCTGTACTTTTGTTTTTCCCCCTCAGTAATGGCTATAAGATAGATAAACAGGCTTATAAAAATGACTTACAATCATAAAAAAAGAAAATCTACCTCTAAAACGATCAAAATCACAACCTGGGCTTTACTCTCTGATTTGAAAGTCTTAAGATCACTATAACTCTAAATGAAAATCAAGGTCTCTTCTGAAATGTATTTCACCCCAAGTCAGTAAAACAAAAGAATCTGACCTTATCTAAAGCAAAAGTCTCTTCTTTTTGATGGAAATATACAAGATGAAGCTATATTATTGTATAAAACATAAAATACCTGCTGGAATAGCTTACCTGATCAGCTACACCTCCAGGCAGAATGGTCTTCACAATCACACCAGTCGCTTTTCCTCCTACGATGCCAAAGCCCAGACCAGAACCATCATTGACCAATTCAATAGTTTCCACATGCTGCCAGTGAACCTGAAACCAGAGCCCTCCTGTGAATCTGAAAACTAAAATTTTATTGTAGTTGAGATTTCTGTGAATATTATTTTCTGATTAGTATTAAATGAGTGCAACATAATAATGAGTTTTAACAGGGTCCCTTTTATTTAGTACACTTCTCTTTCAACAGGTTGTTACTACTGTTGATACAGCCATTCTTGAAATTATCAATACATCATTATAGCGGCTCTATTTAATCAGGTAAAGATACAGACTGGTAAGATCCTTTTAAGAGTTTAAAAAAAGATGATCAAAGAAAAAGAGAAAAAAAAATGTAAGCTGTTAAAAATTTCTTCTACATAAATCTTGTTGCATGAGATTTCAAGTTAAGTGAGAAAGTGTTAATCACTCAGTCGTGTCCAACTCTTTGCGACCCTATGGATTGTAGCCCGCCAGGCTCCTCTGTCCATGGAATTTCCAAGACAGAAACACTGGAGTGGGTAACCATTACCTTCTCCAGTGTATCTTCCCAACCTAGGGACTGAACTAGGTCTCCTGTACTTCAGGGGGATTCTTCCCTGTCTGAGCCACCTGGGATGCCCTCAAATTAAATGACCTGTTAAAATCACTGTTAGCTAACTCTAACAACTTAAAAATCAAAATTAAGATTTTATTTGTTTACAGGTAGTCAATTTTTTAAGGGACTTTTTCCTTTTTTAGGAATGAATTCATGTTTAAAAGCTACATAAAAAAAGAGAAAAGTTTTTTGGAAGCCAGAAACTTAATCATAATTGCATAAAGTATATTCTATGCTCAGAAGGGAAAAAAGAACAAAAAGGCAAAAACCCAAGAAATACAAAGAACCTATAGGAATTGCAAACCTGTGCAAAACCTTAAAGAATTAGAAAAATATGTTCTGTTCCCTTTGAAAAACTTATGTACTCACCGGGTTAGAATGAGCTGAAATTGTGCTCGCTGCAGATGGAGAACGGGAAACTATGGGGCTGATAAGCTGAGGCAATGAGCCTCTGGCAATAACCAGCTGGACAGTATCTTTGGCTTTCTGCAGGATGCTGATGGCCTGCTGATGTGTAATTGTCTGATCCAGTGCCTGTCCATTAATAGCAAGGATTTGGTCAGTTTCCTTCAATCTTCCATCTCTAACAATGAAAAGGGGGATAAAAGATAACTGATAGATCTCAAGAAAATGACTGCTTCTTTGGAATGCATTTTCAGGTTATTTTTAATTCTATTTTCTAATGTCCACACTATGTAAGTTTTTTCTTGCAATTGTACTCCTAAAATATTTTTTCTCTATTTCTTTAATTTTGTTCTATGTGACATGCTGTTCACAAAACCTACCATGATAATCACTCCATGATGTATGTAAGTCCAATCATGATGCTATACACCTTAAACTTACATACCGCTATATGTCAATTATATCTCAATAAAAATGGAAGGGAAAAATATATATGGTTTGGCACCAACTGACCTAACCCTAGTCAACCACTCCCATTTAACAGCCATCTTCCTTTTAGATACTCATTCAACCTATACATTGTATTTTAGTATTGCTATTCTCTTCTACAAATGAATGCAAAGAAGGATATGTTTACTTTTTGCTTTGAGCATATTAATAAAATACAGCTCTTGTTGTTTTCAGTATGTTAATAAAATACAGCTCATATTATCAAAGACCACTTGAATGCTTTTCTCTAACTTTTAAATCTAATCAAAAAGAGCCTGTTTACAAACAATGGGAGTAATGTCCTAGTCAAATGTTTATTTCCTTACTAAAAAGTGATTAAGTCATGACTATCTTTAAAAGTTACTCTGCTTTCAAAGGACTTTCTTGTTACTGTAGCAATGTTAATGACTTCTAAAAACTGGCTAATAACATTTTATATTGTTCTTGTTTTTAGGCATTTTTGTTTCTTGAAATTCTTCTAGGGTGAGCAGCCCCTTCTGAATGTGGCATTAAGAAAGAGAAGCCACAGTAAGAGTCTCACCTGTGGGCCACACTGCCCTCCTGGACCTCCTGCACAAATATACCCAGCTCGCCCCGGTTTTCACTCCTCAGTCCCACCACACTGAACCCAAGGCCTCCACATGGAGGCTTGAGGAGCTCAAAAACTTCTATCTGGCGACCCTGTCCAGAAAAAGAAGGGATACAATTACATGCCAGCCACCACAGTCATAGTCTTATTAGTGGCATTAATCTGTTTAAAATTTTAAAAAAACTTTTTTTCAAAGATAACCTTCATTTAGAAAAATCCCTGAAGCACTTAAACTTACACAAAATCTACATCTTTTTCATTCTAATTTTTTCAACATTAAAAATGTCTTCATAAATAAGTATATCACAGTATAATATACATTTAAGATATACTTTATATTGTTGTTCAGTAAAACGTAATAAAATTTATAAAAGAATATAAAACAAAATATACTGTTGCCATATTTTCTATTATAATAATATATTTAAAGTATATATTTAATATATGTAATATAAATATTCAAGTATTCTTCAAATTATCCAGGACACATTCTATCATAACTAACAGGAACAAACACTCTTACCTGGGCCATATTTTTGATCAGTTGATCAAATTCATCACAAGCAGGTTTCCCATTGATGTGTGCAGTACCCAATCCTGTAAGAACTTCCAGATTTCCATTATTTGGGGATGATAAAAATGATTCATTTTGTAGAGTAGGAATTACACCTGGGCTGAGATGCGGAATGTGACCATACTCGACATTTGAAATTGTTGAAGTTGCAATGTTTACCTAAGAATAATATGGAGATTATTAACAATTTTGATATTCCAGAAGCTACCTCAAAGAAATCATCCCAAGAAGGGTAATAATGAAGTACATATGAAATTTCAAAATGTCCATACCATTTTATTCAGCAACTCTATTTCAAGAAGAAAAATTAGAAAAACACAGCAAGATGTACATGCAAGAATGTTCAATGAAGCATTATTTTTAGGTGGAAAAAGTTTTACACACTAATTATATGAAAAAAATTAGCATTCAATTTCAAAGTACTCATTTAAACACACAAAAATACATTCTTATATATACATTCTTAAGTGAAAAAGCCTAGTTAATGAACAATAAGCAAAGAATAGTTCAATGTACATTCAAAAACTTATTAAACACATGGAACAATATATACTAAATAACCAATACAGCAATAGCTGTCTCCAAGATATGGCAATCCAGGGAGACATAGTTGTCCCCAAGATATGGGAATCCAGGGAGACATTTACTTACTATATTACTCGAATTTTCATAACAACTTATGCAGTAAAGAATTTGGTCTTTCCCAAAGAGAGGCCTGGCCTTTGTCAATTAGAAAAACACAGCAAGATGTACATGCAAGAATGTTCAATGAAGCATTATTTTTAGGTGGAAAAAGTTTTACACACTAATTATATGAAAAAAATTAGCATTCAATTTCAAAGTACTCATTTAAACACACAAAAATACATTCTTATATATACATTCTTAAGTGAAAAAGCCTAGTTAATGAACAATAAGCAAAGAATAGTTCAATGTACATTCAAAAACTTATTAAACACATGGAACAATATATACTAAATAACCAATACAGCAATAGCTGTCTCCAAGATATGGCAATCCAGGGAGACATAGTTGTCCCCAAGATATGGGAATCCAGGGAGACATTTACTTACTATATTACTCGAATTTTCATAACAACTTATGCAGTAAAGAATTTGGTCTTTCCCAAAGAGAGGCCTGGCCTTTGTCTCCAGTTCACAGGAAGTAATTTCTAAATCCTTGGAATGTTTCCAGATGACGGAAGTACCTCTATTGTTTACGGTGGGCCCCAAGGCCACATGATATCCACTCAAAACCTGAAACTAAGTCATCTCATATGGGCAATCAATCATACCTATGAAATGATGTCCCAATACATACTGTGTACACCAAGCTCATGTGAGCTTCGTGAGTTGGCAATACTCCATGTGAACTGTCACACACCAATTGGGGAAGAGAATGCTTCCTGAGGAAATCAGAAGCTTCACATTAGGAATGCTCCCAGACTCGGTGCTATGCCTCTCGTTCTTATGCTAATCATTTACCTGTGTCCTTTCCCTATAACAGCCCATAATCATGAGTCTAACAGCTTTTAGTAAGTTCAACAGGTCCTTCTAATGAATTATTGAACCTGAGGGTGGTTTGGGGAACTTCCTCAACATACATGGTTGGTATCAGAAGTGAGAGTTGTCCTGTGTGGACTCTTTCTACCAACTCTCTGCTCGTTGCTGTTTATGTCACAAGTTTGGGCAGAGCTGGCATTCTGAAGGACAGTGCCCTTAAACTTCACAGTATGGCTAGCTCCAGGTACAATAACATTAGTAAACAACAACAAAAAAGATCATTCCATTCTGGAAAAATATTCCAGTTACTTGCATGTGCCTCTTTGTTACAGAGCTAAATAATCTAATAATAATAATATAGACACCATATGAAAAAGCAGAGACATTATTCTGACAACAAAGGTCCATCTAGTCAGGGCTATGGTTTTTCCAGTGGTCATGTATGGATGAGAGTTGGACTATAAAGAAAGCTGAGCACCAAAGAATTGATGTTTTTGAACTGTGGTGTTGGAGAAGACTCTTGAGAGTCCCTTGGACTGCAAGGAGATCCAACCAGTCCATCCTAAAGGAGATCAGTCCTGGGTGTTCACTGGAAGGACTGATGTTGAAACTCCAATACTTTGGTCACCTGATGCGAAGAGCTGACTCATTTGAAAAGACCCTGATGCTGCGAAAGATTGAGGGCAGGAGGAGAAGGGGACGACAGAGGATGAGATGGCTGGATGGCATCAGCAACTCGATGGACATGGGTTTAGGTGGACTCCAGGAGTTGGTGATGGACAGGGAGGCCTGGCGTGCTGCAGTTCATGGGTCACAAAGAGTCGGACACAAATGAGTGACTGAATATATTATCAAATAATATTATACTGAATATTAATATATCTATCAGATTAAATGATAATGATATTAACATATTAATGTTAAATAATAATAAATATAAACAATAATATTTCATTAAGGTAAATAATCATTCAACTAGTGCAAACAACCAGACCTAATTTTATATATCATGGAGCTTTGCTACAGTGAGCTGGAATGAACAAATCATGTTATAAGAACAAAGAGTCTATCTATGTGAAGTTAACTGCTGAAGAAGCTCTGAAACTATGTTAGACAAGGTGTGAAGGCATTCTAAGAGTGAAGTTATATATACATATAAAGCTATATGATACTGGATATTGACTGTCTCCTCCAAATTTGTTAAAGGCTTAACCAGTGACAATGACTCCTCCTACTTCCATCCAGCCACTGAGGTCTATATAAATGTAAAAGCAAAGAGATCACGTATGTAAAAACTATAATTTAATTATACCATCATACAAAAGATGTGTTTTTTACTTTGAAAATTTACTCCCATAGGGAAAAACACGAAGGCACAGCTACGACTCTGCTACAGTTTTATTAAAATGGTTTTCTGAAATAAAATCTCCTGGAAGGATAGGAATGAATCTTCTTTGACATGACTAGTCAGTTCACAGCACACACAGTACAAATGGTTAATAAAAAGACCTTGAATCCCATCTTGGTTTATACAATATAAAATAAGCAGAAGAAAACACAACTACCTGGTGATTTGTATCTGTATTATTTGGGGAAGTTACTAGTAGATGAAAAAGAGTCATCAAATAATTATGTTTTCAGTTTAGCTTCTGGCTATTTCAGTCTAAAAAGGTCTTTCATGTTCTTACTAAATAAACATGTATTAATTTAATTAAGGGATGTTTCAATAGTGCCAACATCTAAGATAAGTTAAATGAAAATTACATAAGGTATTCAGTTAAAAAGTTGTCAAATTCTTTGTGAACGGTAATACAAAATACCCCCTCAGTATTTAGGACAGGAAGAGGCTCTCTTACAAGCCACAGTCAGAACCAGCAAAAGGTTCACTTACTCTGAAAGGTCAGATGAGGCAAAAATCATAACAAAGGACAATTATACAACTTAAGCACACTGTTTTAATGCAAAACACATGCACAGCCAAATACCTTGATGTGTGGGAGGTCCCCATCTTCTTTCTTGTATAAATCACACTCATACAATATGATTTTTTTGTTTTTCAAATTTAGTCACTCTCTCTTTAAAAGGTGAAGCAAGTACATGGACACGTGAGAAATAACTTTTATAAAGAACATTTAATGAGATCTTTCTTCTTCACAGTTTTATCTAACACAACCAAATCACCAACAACTGTTTTATCAAGTCATCTATGTAGTCTTTCAAAAGAATTTAAATAAGCTTTTAGAGAAAAATATCTCATCATATATTTTATACATGATAGACCCCTACAAATATAAAAATAATTATGACTGGTGGAAGTAACTCTAAAATGACTTTTATAAATCTATACTTACGGAACCAAACAAACAAGAAAATACCTGAGTAAACAAGTGTTTAGTCCTCTGAGCATCAGTCAATATTTGTTACAGGAGAAAAAGAGAGCGTCTTTTCATTATACATGATAGACCCCTACAAATATAAAAATAATTATGACTGGTGGAAGTAACTCTAAAATGACTTTTATAAATCTATACTTACGGAACCAAACAAACAAGAAAATACCTGAGTAAACAAGTGTTTAGTCCTCTGAGCATCAGTCAATATTTGTTACAGGAGAAAAAGAGAGCGTCTTTTCCACCTAGCACACAACTTATTCATAGCTGTAGTAAGAGAGCTGCATCTTAACAGCGCTCCAAGAAAACAAGAATTCTCTCTAGTTTTAACTGCAATTAAGCTCACCCTCTGGAAATAACTGTATCAGAATAACCCTTCCTCTGAGATTAATCAGAAAATGTGCATAAAAGCTGTAACAACAAAAACAAAAAAAACTTTAAAGATCAAAAAGAAAGTGTCAGATCTGCTCTAGTCTTTTCACTGGAAGTAAATCAGCAAGCCCAGCCCACACTCAAGAAGGTTATCATACAAGAGCACAATTACCAGAAAGTACAGATTATCTGGTGTCCATCTTCCAGGCAGTCTACACAGTACATCATAGCAAAGCAGCTCAAAGTCAAGACAGAGGGAAGACCTTAAAAGCTACCGGAGCAAAAAGGGACATTATCTTCAAAGAAGAATAAAGCTGACATCTGACTTAAAATTTTTCAAGAACTGACAACCCAACATTTTCTGAACAATCCCCCACACACATACTCACACACAAAGCACTGTCTCAGTTTGGGACAAAATAAATACCAAAATAAATTCTCTGGCAGAAAGAAAATGACCTCTGATGGAATCTCCAGAATGTAGAAAACACTGAAAAGCACAGGAAGGGGTTTAAAATGTGAGTAAAACAACAGAAATTGGTTATGACACATAATCTAAAACTTGTGAAGTTTTAAATTCATGTAGAATTAAACTACGTGAACAATTACACAAAATACAGGAGTGGGATAAGTGGGATGCAAATATATTAAATTCCTTTCATTTTTCAGGAAGTANAAAAAGCACAGGAAGGGGTTTAAAATGTGAGTAAAACAACAGAAATTGGTTATGACACATAATCTAAAACTTGTGAAGTTTTAAATTCATGTAGAATTAAACTACGTGAACAATTACACAAAATACAGGAGTGGGATAAATGGGATGCAAATATATTAAATTCCTTTCATTTTCCAGGAAGTAGTGCAAGTACTAAAGTAAAATCAAGTAAGTTAAGGATATGTGTATCTGACAAAGAAGTCAGACCTAAAATACATAAAGAAAATCCCAAACGCAAACGTTTAAGAAATTCAATTAAAAATGAACAAAAGACACAGACACTGCACCAAAGAGGACACAGAGATGACAAGTAAGAACATAAATGTGTTCAGCATCTGATCCATTAAAGAAATGCAGATTAAAAGCACAGTGAGGTTATCACTCTATACCTGAAAGAATAACTAAATAAAAAACAAGTAATGACAATGGCACACACTGATTAGGATGTGAAGAAATGTAAAGAATATAAAACTGTAGAGTCCCTTTGGAAAACAGTTTGGCTGTTGCTGAAACAAATGGTATACTTACCATATGATCTAGTAATGGCATTCCTGGACACCTGCTATAGAGAAATGAAAAAAAAAGAAAATCTATGTCCACAAAAAACATGTACAAAATTGCTCACAGTACCTTCACTGATAAGACAAAAATACTGGAAACAAAGTGTCCCCCGGTAAGTACATTCATAGCCAGAATAAACCTCAGCAACAAAAAGAAACAAAATATTAAAATGCATAACTTGGAGGGGTCATGTTGAGTGAAAAAAGAATATCAAACAGTCACATACATTATGATTAAATTTTTAATATTCTTGATTAAACTGTATACATAGAAATAAACTACATACATATACTATATACATATGTAACATTCCAGGGTCAGGAATGGTGTGGAATATATGGCTGGATATAAAAGGTAACATAAGGGAGATCTTTGTGGTGCTGGATAGGTCAGTACTTAGATGGTGGGTAGTTACACAAATCTACACGAGTAGAAAAATAACACAAATTTGAAAAATTAACACACATTTTATCAATACCAGATGGTAAAGCGTCTGTCTACAATGCAGGAGACCCAGGTTCGATCCCTGGGTTGGGAAGATCCCCTGGAGAAGAAAATGGCAATCCACTCCAGGACTATTGCCTGGAAAATCCCATGGACAGAAGAGCCTAGTAGGCTACAGTCCATGGGGTTGCAAAGAGTCGGACACGACTGAGCGACTTCACTTCACTTCTTCTATCAATACCAGTTTTGTGATATAATACTTTACTAAGATTGGAACCATTGGAAGAAACTTGACAAAGCACTCATACCATACTGAAAATTTTCTGTGAATATATAATTAACTCAAAATAACTTTTTAGGGTTAACTCAAATGAGTCAAGGATACTGACTATATCTTTAAGCTAATCAATAAAAGAATAATAAAATTAAGTATAAATAACATGCTAAATTTGTGATATAATACTTTACTAAGATTGGAACCATTGGAAGAAACTTGACAAAGCACTCATACCATACTGAAAATTTTCTGTGAATATATAATTAACTCAAAATAACTTTTTAGGGTTAACTCAAATGAGTCAAGGATACTGACTATATCTTTAAGCTAATCAATAAAAGAATAATAAAATTAAGTATAAATAACATGCTAATACAGGAAGAAAGTGATATTAGAAACTAGTTAATACAAACTAGGCATAAAAGAATATGAAAACGAAAATGTCAAATTTATCAATAATTAAATATGAAGGAGTTAAATACTCAAAAGACTGAAATTGTCAGATTGGAATACACAGTAAAAATCAAATGCATACTGATTACCAAATATATAAATTAATAATAAATAAAAGATACAGTAAAGAAGAAGTAGGAAGAAGGAAAAAAAAAATACATCACACTTCAATTAACCAACAGAAGTCTAGTACAACAAAACTAGTATCAGACAAGTAGACGTCAAGAAACACTATTGGACATAAAATCAAACAATACACAGAGATAAAGGGTCAATTCAACAGACAAGAAGAAACAATCTTAGCAATCTAAAACGATAATCTCAAAACAGGTAGGCCTAAGATCAGGCACAAGACAAGGATGTCCCAACCTTCAACACTATTATTCAACACAGTTTTGGAAGTCCTAGCTACAGCAATCAAGTGAAGAAACAGAAATAGAAGGAATCCAGATCAGAGAGGACGAAGTAAAGCTCTCAGTTTGCAGATGACATGATACTGTATCAAGAAAACCCTAAAGATACTATCAGAAAATTACTAGAGCTAACCAGTGAAGTTAGCAAAGTGCAGTTCACTTGAGTCACTCAGTTGTGTCCGACTCTTTGAGACTCCATGGACTGCAGCACGTCAGGCCTCCTTGCCCATCATCAATTCCTGGAGTTTACTCAAACTCATGTCCATTGAGTCGGTGGTGCCATCCAAAAATCTCATCCCCTGTCATCCCCTTCTCCTCCCGCCTTCAATCTTTCCCAGCATCAGCGTCTTTTCAAATGAGTCACTTCTTCATATCAGGTGGCGAAATTACTGGAGTTTTAGCTTCAGCATCAGTCCTTCCAATGACTACTTAGGACTGATTTCCTTTAGGATGGACTAGCTGGATCTCCTTGCAGTCCAAGTGACTCCCAAGAGTCTTTTCCAATACCACAGTTCAAAAGCATCAATTTTCCAAGTGCTCAGCTTTATTTATAGCTCAAATTCATATGTGACTACTGGAAAAACTGTAACTTTAACTAGATGGACCTTTGTTGGCAAAGTAATGTCTGTTTTTGAATATGCTGCCTAGGTTGGTCATAACTTTTCTTCCAATGAGCAAGCATCTTTTAAATTCATGGCTGCAGTCACCATCTGCAGTGATTTTGGAGCCCAAGAAATAAAGTCTGTCACTATTTCCATTGTTCCTCATCTATCTGACCTGAAGTGATGGAACCAGATGCCATGATCTTAGTTTCCTGAATATTGAGCTTTAAGCCAACTTTTTCACTACATCCTAAAGGAGATCAGTCCTGGGTGTTCACTGGAAGGACTGATGTTGAAACTCCAATACTTTGGTCACCTGATGCGAAGAGCTGACTCATTTGAAAAGACCCTGATGCTGCGAAAGATTGAGGGCAGGAGGAGAAGGGGACGACAGAGGATGAGATGGCTGGATGGCATCAGCAACTCGATGGACATGGGTTTAGGTGGACTCCAGGAGTTGGTGATGGACAGGGAGGCCTGGCGTGCTGCAGTTCATGGGTCACAAAGAGTCGGACACAAATGAGTGACTGAATATATTATCAAATAATATTATACTGAATATTAATATATCTATCAGATTAAATGATAATGATATTAACATATTAATGTTAAATAATAATAAATATAAACAATAATATTTCATTAAGGTAAATAATCATTCAACTAGTGCAAACAACCAGACCTAATTTTATATATCAAGTATATGGAATATAACTTTATAATTAATCAGAAGAAAGACTATATCAATGACATTTTTGGATCCCTCTCTGAACTCATCAGCACTCTGTCCTTCACACACAGCTTCAGCTGTAACTGATCACTGTTCCTCAAACTGCCAAGTTGCTCTCTCTAGCCATCAAGGCTAGACATCATTCCTCCAAGTATCTACATGCTTACATCTTTACTTCTTCCAAGTGCACTCAACATCATCACCTCAGAGAAGGCTCCCTGACAGTGCATCCCAGAACTACACTCCATGAGCTAACTCTGCCCTGTTTTTCCTCATGGTGCTTATTATCACCTACATGTTCTCTGTTGTTAAGTAGCTCCCATCCCAACCTGTAGAGACAGACTAGAACATAGAATACTCCAGTGGATCAATAAGATCTGATTATTTTATTCTCTACTGTATCCTCATTCTCTATGGTAGTGTCTTGCATGGAGCTGGCATTCAATGTCCATTTGCAGAATAAATGTTTATCCAATTTTTAAGGATCTGCTCTGATTTAATCTGGCCAACAAACCTCCAGAAATCACTATTTCCATTTTACACATGAGATGACTACATAAAGTCACACACTTAGTGAGTAGATTATGACCTATATCTTTTCCTGTCATCTGTGCATCATACACAGAGGAAACAATCGTTTAGATATCAATTTCTAGAAAGGAGACATTAGTAAATGGCTTCTACTGACAGAAGCAATCAAAATATTTCACAATATGTCATCAATTGATGCCTAAGAGTTTGTTATCTGTCCTGAAAAATAAAACAGGAAACTCAGTAAATCACCATAGTTACCAACAATCTACAGTTATTTGGTTGGCTATCTATAAAGGCAAATGAAAAAGAGATCAATGTGTTTGAGGAATAAGCTTCAGGGAATTCTTTCAAATGCTTCTTTTAAAATCTACAGCAGACATGATCAATTATTATTTTTTTGAAAGCAAGCTTCTTACTTCAAACCTGATTTTTTTTTAAACCTGAGCATGACAATTTCAATGAACTTTGCCAGGAGAAGATATACTGTACAGGTTGAAGCAGACAGGATCATGAAATCTGTGACAGGCTGAGGATCGCGCACACCAAGACCTAATGCCTATGGGCTGTTTGCATAGGGAATAAATAATTGGAGCTTTGCTACAGTGAGCTGGAATGAACAAATCATGTTATAAGAACAAAGAGTCTATCTATGTGAAGTTAACTGCTGAAGAAGCTCTGAAACTATGTTAGACAAGGTGTGAAGGCATTCTAAGAGTGAAGTTATATATACATATAAAGCTATATGATACTGGATATTGACTGTCTCCTCCAAATTTGTTAAAGGCTTAACCAGTGACAATGACTCCTCCTACTTCCATCCAGCCACTGAGGTCTATATAAATGTAAAAGCAAAGAGATCACGTATGTAAAAACTATAATTTAATTATACCATCATACAAAAGATGTGTTTTTTACTTTGAAAATTTACTCCCATAGGGAAAAACACGAAGGCACAGCTACGACTCTGCTACAGTTTTATTAAAATGGTTTTCTGAAATAAAATCTCCTGGAAGGATAGGAATGAATCTTCTTTGACATGACTAGTCAGTTCACAGCACACACAGTACAAATGGTTAATAAAAAGACCTTGAATCCCATCTTGGTTTATACAATATAAAATAAGCAGAAGAAAACACAACTACCTGGTGATTTGTATCTGTATTATTTGGGGAAGTTACTAGTAGATGAAAAAGAGTCATCAAATAATTATGTTTTCAGTTTAGCTTCTGGCTATTTCAGTCTAAAAAGGTCTTTCATGTTCTTACTAAATAAACATGTATTAATTTAATTAAGGGATGTTTCAATAGTGCCAACATCTAAGATAAGTTAAATGAAAATTACATAAGGTATTCAGTTAAAAAGTTGTCAAATTCTTTGTGAACGGTAATACAAAATACCCCCTCAGTATTTAGGACAGGAAGAGGCTCTCTTACAAGCCACAGTCAGAACCAGCAAAAGGTTCACTTACTCTGAAAGGTCAGATGAGGCAAAAATCATAACAAAGGACAATTATACAACTTAAGCACACTGTTTTAATGCAAAACACATGCACAGCCAAATACCTTGATGTGTGGGAGGTCCCCATCTTCTTTCTTGTATAAATCACACTCATACAATATGATTTTTTTTTTTTTCAAATTTAGTCACTCTCTCTTTAAAAGGTGAAGCAAGTACATGGACACGTGAGAAATAACTTTAATAAAGAACATTTAATGAGATCTTTCTTCTTCACAGTTTTATCTAACACAACCAAATCACCAACAATTGTTTTACCAAGTCATCTATGTAGTCTTTCAAAAGAATTTAAATAAGCTTTTAGAGAAAAATATCTCATCATATATTTTATACATGATAGACCCCTACAAATATAAAAATAATTATGACTGGCAGAAGTAACTCTAAAATGACTTTTATAAATCTATACTTACGGAGCCAAACAAACAAGAAAATACCTGAGTAAACAAGTGTTTAGTCCTCTGAGCATCAGTCAATAAATGATACAGGAGAAAAAGAGAGCGTCTTTTCCACCTAGCACACAACTTATTCGTAGCTGTAGTAAGAGAGCTGCATCTTAACAGCGCTCCAAGAAAACAAGAATTCTCTCTGGTTTTAACTGCAATTAAGCTCACCCTCTGGAAATAACTGTATCAGAATAACCCTTCCTCTGAGATTAATCAGAAAATGTCATAAAAGCTGTAACAATAAAAACAAAAAAAACTTTAAAGATCAAAAAGAAAGTGTCAGATCTGCTCTAGTCTTCTTTTCATTGGAAGTAAATCAGCAAGCCCAGCCCACACTCAAGAAGGTTATCATACAAGAGCACAATTACCAGAAAGTACAGATTATCTGGTGTCCATCTTCCAGGCAGTCTACACAGTACATCATAGCAAAGCAGCTCAAAGTCAAGACAGAGGGAAGACCTTAAAAGCTACCGGAGCAAAAAGGGACATTATCTTCAAAGAAGAATAAAGCTGACATCTGACTTAAAATTTTTCAAGAACTGACAACCCAACATTTTCTGAACAACTCCCCCACACACATACTCACACACAAAGCACTGTCTCAGTTTGGGACAAAATAAATACCAAAATAAATTCTCTGGCAGAAAGAAAATGACCTCTGATGGAATTTCCAGAATGTAGAAAACACTAAAAAGCACAGGAAGGGGTTTAAAATGTGAGTAAAACAACAGAAATTGGTTATGACACATAATCTAAAACTTGTGAAGTTTTAAATTCATGTAGAATTAAACTACGTGAACAATTACACAAAATACAGGAGTGGGATAAGTGGGATGCAAATATATTAAATTCCTTTCATTTTTCAGGAAGTAGTGCAAGTACTAAAGTAAAATCAAGTAAGTTAAGGATATGTGTATCTGACAAAGAAGTCAGACCTAAAATACATAAAGAAAATCCCAAACGCAAAAGTTTAAGACATTCAATTAAAAATGAACAAAAGACACAGACACTGCACCAAAGAGGACACAGAGATGACAAGTAAGAACATAAATGTGTTCAGCATCTGATCCATTAAAGAAATGCAGATTAAAAGCACAGTGAGGTTATCACCCTATACCTGAAAGAATAACTAAATAAAAAACAAGTAATGACAATGGCACACACGGATTAGGATGTGAAGAAATGTAAAGAATATAAAACTGTAGAGTCCCTTTGGAAAACAGTTTGGCTGTTGCTGAAACAAATGGTATACTTACCATATGATCTAGTAATGGCATTCCTGGACACCTGCTATAGAGAAATGAAAAAAAAAGAAAATCTATGTCCACAAAAAACATGTACAAAATTGCTCACAGTACCTTCACTGATAAGACAAAAATACTGGAAACAAAGTGTCCCCCGGTAAGTACATTCATAGCCAGAATAAACCTCAGCAACAAAAAGAAACAAAATATTAAAATGCATAACAACTTGGAGGGGTCATGTTGAGTGAAAAAAGAATATCAAACAATCACATACATTATGATTAAATTTTTAATATTCTTGATTAAACTATATACATAGAAATAAACTACATACATATACTATATACATATGTAACATTCCAGGGTCAGGAATGGTGTGGAATATATGGCTGGATATAAAAGGTAACATAAGGGAGATCTTTGTGGTGCTGGATAGGTCAGTACTTAGATGGTGGGTAGTTACACAAATCTACACGAGTAGAAAAATAACACAAATTTGAAAAATTAACACACATTTTATCAATACCAGATGGTAAAGCGTCTGTCTACAATGCAGGAGACCCAGGTTCGATCCCTGGGTTGGGAAGATCCCCTGGAGAAGAAAATGGCAATCCAATCCAGGACTATTGCCTGGAAAATCCCATGGACAGAAGAGCCTAGTAGGCTACAGTCCATGGGGTTGCAAAGAGTCGGACACGACTGAGCGACTTCACTTCACTTCTTCTATCAATACCAGTTTTGTGATATAATACTTTACTAAGATTGGAACCATTGGAAGAAACTTGACAAAGCACTCATACCATACTGAAAATTTTCTGTGAATATATAATTAACTCAAAATAACTTTTTAGGGTTAACTCAAATGAGTCAAGGATACTGACTATATCTTTAAGCTAATCAATAAAAGAATAATAAAATTAAGTATAAATAACATGCTAATACAGGAAGAAAGTGATATTAGAAACTAGTTAATACAAACTAGGCATAAAAGAATATGAAAACGAAAATGTCAAATTTATCAATAATTAAATATGAAGGAGTTAAATACTCAAAAGACTGAAATTGTCAGATTGGAATACACAGTAAAAATCAAATGCATACTGATTACCAAATATATAAATTAATAATAAATAAAAGATACAGTAAAGAAGAAGTAGGAAGAAGGAAAAAAAAATACATCACACTTCAATTAACCAACAGAAGTCTAGTACAACAAAACTAGTATCAGACAAGTAGACGTCAAGAAACACTATTGGACATAAAATCAAACAATACACAGAGATAAAGGGTCAATTCAACAGACAAGAAGAAACAATCTTAGCAATCTAAAACGATAATCTCAAAACAGGTAGGCCTAAGATCAGGCACAAGACAAGGATGTCCCAACCTTCAACACTATTATTCAACACAGTTTTGGAAGTCCTAGCTACAGCAATCAAGTGAAGAAACAGAAATAGAAGGAATCCAGATCAGAGAGGACGAAGTAAAGCTCTCAGTTTGCAGATGACATGATACTGTATCAAGAAAACCCTAAAGATACTATCAGAAAATTACTAGAGCTAACCAGTGAAGTTAGCAAAGTGCAGTTCACTTGAGTCACTCAGTTGTGTCCGACTCTTTGAGACTCCATGGACTGCAGCACGTCAGGCCTCCTTGCCCATCATCAATTCCTGGAGTTTACTCAAACTCATGTCCATTGAGTCGGTGGTGCCATCCAAAAATCTCATCCCCTGTCATCCCCTTCTCCTCCCGCCTTCAATCTTTCCCAGCATCAGCGTCTTTTCAAATGAGTCACTTCTTCATATCAGGTGGCGAAATTACTGGAGTTTTAGCTTCAGCATCAGTCCTTCCAATGACTACTTAGGACTGATTTCCTTTAGGATGGACTAGCTGGATCTCCTTGCAGTCCAAGTGACTCCCAAGAGTCTTTTCCAATACCACAGTTCAAAAGCATCAATTTTCCAAGTGCTCAGCTTTATTTATAGCTCAAATTCATATGTGACTACTGGAAAAACTGTAACTTTAACTAGATGGACCTTTGTTGGCAAAGTAATGTCTGTTTTTGAATATGCTGCCTAGGTTGGTCATAACTTTTCTTCCAATGAGCAAGCATCTTTTAAATTCATGGCTGCAGTCACCATCTGCAGTGATTTTGGAGCCCAAGAAATAAAGTCTGTCACTATTTCCATTGTTCCTCATCTATCTGACCTGAAGTGATGGAACCAGATGCCATGATCTTAGTTTCCTGAATATTGAGCTTTAAGCCAACTTTTTCACTCTCCTCTTTCACTTTCATCAAGAGGCTCTTTAGTTTTTCTTCAATTTCTGCCATAAGGATGGTATTATCTGCACATCTGAGGTTAATGACAGTTCTCCAGGCAATCTTGATTCCAGCTTGTGCTTCCTCCAGCCCAGTGTTTCTCATGATGTATCTGCATATAAATTAAATAAGCGAGGGACAATATACAGCCTTGATGTACTCCTTTTCCTATTTGGATCCAGTCTGTTGTTCCATGACCAGTTCTAATTGTTGCTTCCTGACCTGCATACAGGTTTTTCAAGAGGCATGTCAGGTGGTCTGGTATTCTCATCTCTTTCAGAAGTTTCCACAGTTTATTGTGATCCACACAAAGGCTTTGGCATAGTCAATAAAGGAAAAGTACACATTTTTCTGGAACTCTCTTACTTTTTCAATGATCCAGTGGATGTTGGCAATTTGATCTCTAGTTCCTCTGCCTTTTCTAAAACCAGTTTGAACATCTGGAAGTTCACAGTTCACGTATTGCTAAAGCCTGGCTGGGAGAATTTTGAGCATTACTTTACTAGTGTGTGAGATGAGTGCAATTGTGTGGTAGTTTGAGCATTCTTTGGCATTGCCTTTCTTAGGTACTGGAATGAAAATTGACCTTTTCCAGTCCTGTGGCCACTGCTGAGTTTTCCAAATTTGCTGGTATATTGAGTGCAGCACTTTCACAGCATCATCTTTCAGGGGTTGAAATAGCTCAACTGGAATTCTATCACCTCCACTAGCTTGTTCGTAGTGATGCTTCCTAAGGCCCACTTGACTTCACATTCCAGGATGCTTGGCTCTAGGTAAGTGATACACCATCGTGATTATCTGGGTCATGAAGATCTTTTTTTTTACAGTTCTTCTGTGTATTCTTGCCACCTCTTCTTAATATCTACTGCTTCTGTTAGGTCCACACCATTTCAGTCCTGTATGGAGCCCATCTTTGCATGAAATGTTCCCTTGGTATCTCTAATTTTCTTGAAGAGATCTCTAGTCTTTCCCATTCTGTTCTTTTCCTCTATTTCTTTGCACTGATTGCTGAGGAAGGCTTTCTTATCTCTCCTTGCTATTCTTTGGAACTTTGCATACAGATGGTTATATCTTTCCTTTTCTCCTTTGCTTTGGGCTTCTCTTCTTTTCACAGCTATTTGTAAGGCCTCCTCAGACAGCCATTTTGTCTTTTTGCATTTCTTTTTCTTGGGGATGGTCTTGATCTCTGTCTTCTGTACAATGTCACAGACCTCCATCCATAGTTCAGATATTCTATCAGATCTGGCCCCTTAAATCTATTTCTCACTTCCACTGTATCATCATAAGGGATTTGATTTAGCTCATACTTCAATGGCTTAATGATTATCTCCACTTTCTTCAATTTCGGTCTGAATTTGGCAATATGGAATTCATGGTCTGAGCCATAGTCAGCTCTCAGTCTTGTTTTTGCTGACTGTATAGAGCTTCTCCATCTTTGGCTGCAAAGAATATAATCAATCTGATTTCAGTGTTGGCCATCTGGTGATGTCCATGTGTAGAGTCTTCTATTGTGTTGTTGGAAGAGGGTGTTTGCTATTACTAGTGTGTTCTCTTGGCAAAACTCTATTAGCCTTTTCGCTGTTTCATTCTGTATTCCAAGGCAAAATTTGCCTGTTACTCCAGATGTTTCTTGACTTCCTACTTTTGCATTCTAGTCCCCTATAATGAAAAGGACATCTTTTTGGGTGATTGTTCTAAAAGGTCTTGTAGGTCTTCATAGAACCATTCAACTTCTGCTTCTTCAGCCTTACTGCTTGAGGCATAGACTTGGATTACCGTGATATTGAACAGTTTGCCTTGGAAACAAACAGAGATCATTCTGTCATTTTTGAGATTGCATCCAAGCGCTGCATTTCAGACTCTTTGTTGACCATGATGGCTACTCCATTTCTTCCAAGGGATTCCTGCCCACAGTAGTAGATATAATGGTCATCTGAGTTAAATTCACTCATTCTGGTCCATTCTAGTTCACTGACTCCTAGAATGTCGACGTTGACTCATGCCATCTCCTGTGTGCCCACTTCCAATTTGCCCTGATTCATGGATCTAACATTCCAGGTTCCTATGCAATATTGCTCTTTAGAGCATCGGACTTTGCTTCTATCACCAGTCACATGCACAACTGGGTACTGTTTATGCTTTGGCTCCATCCCTTCATTCTTCTGGGGTTATTTCTCCACTGATCTCCAGTAGCATACTGGGCACCTAACGACCTGGGGAGTTCATCTTTCAGTGTCCTATCTTTTTGCCTTTTCATACTGTTCATGGGGTTCTCAAGGCAAGAATACTGAAGTGGTTTGCCATTCCCTTCTCCAGTGGACCACATTCTGTCAGACCTCTCCAGCATGATCCGTCCGTCCTAGGTGGCCCCACACAGCATGGCTTAGTTTCACTGAGTTAGACAAGGCTGTGGTCCATGTGATCAGACTGGCTAGTTTTCTGTGATTGTGGTTTCAGTCTGCCTGTCTCAGGGAACTCAAACAGGGGCTCTGTTTCAACCTAGAGGGATGGGATGGGGAGGGAGATGGGATGGAGGGTCAAGAAAGAGGGGATATATGTACACCTATGGCTTAGTCATGGAGATGTTTGACAGAAAACAACAAAATTCCATTAAGCAATTATCCTTCAATTTAAAAATAAATTAATTTTTTAAAAAACAGGGCAAATGAGAAACAGGCAAATCCACAATCATAATTAGAATTTATAACATGTCTCTCTCAGATGTGACAGAATGAAAAAAAATCAATAAGGAAACATTCTAAATAATGTTGACTTAATTAACATACATAGAACCGTGCAGTGCGCTCAGCAATTGCTGAATGTTAAATTCTTTCCAATTGTAAAAGAAATGGTTACCTAAGTAGACTATAGGCAGTTCACAAAGCAAATGTCAACAAACCTCAAATAGAGACCTCTGAATACAGTAACGTAGGCTAGAAACCAACAGAAAGGTAACATGAAAACCAAAGCATGTCAATTAAGCAACACACTCTTCAGTAAACCATGGATAAAAGAAACTATATTAAAAATTAAACATTTTAATCAAATAAGATACAACAAATCAAAATCATGGGATGCAGCTAACACAATAATTAGATTCAGACTTAAATGAATATATTTAGAAAAATCAAAGTGTAAAACATGATGAGCTAAGCATATTGCTAAATAAGCTAATAGAGAGCATATGCAAAATCCAGAAAAGGAAGAAAATAACATAGGTTAGGCCAGAATTGAGGAAAATTTTTTAAAAATACAAATAAGAAAATTCAAGAAAGGGAAAAGTTGGTCTTTTGAAAGAAATGAATTAATAAAATAGATAAACCTCCAGTAAAATTTTAGAAATTGGGCATTATATACATTTTTTTAAATTTCTGGTCATCAAAAGATACAGTTATGGGAGATAAAATGCAAAACACAAAGCAGAAAAAGACAGGTGTGATACATACGTTCAATAAAAAAGTTGTATTCAGAATACATTAAAAAATAAACTTGTCAGTCAATATGAGAAGGACTGACAATGTCTATAGATGGGGAAACAATGGAAACAGTGGCAGACTTTATTTTGGGGGGGCTCCAAAATCACTACAGATAGTGATTGGAGCCATGAAATTAAAAGACGCTTACTCCTTGGAAGGAAAGTTACGACCAACCTAGGTAGCATATTTAAAAGCAGAGACATTACTTCACCAACAAAGGTCCATCTAGTCAAGGCTATGGTTTTTCCAGTAGTCATGTATGGATGTGAGAGTTGGACTATAAAGAAAGCTGAGTGCAGAAGAATTGATGCTTTTGAACTGTGGTGTTGGAGAAGACTCTTGAGAGTCCCCTGGACTGCAAGGAGATCCACCCAGTCCATCGTAAAGGAGATCAGTCCTGGATGTTCATTGGAAGGACTGATGTTGAAGCTGAAACTCTAATACTTTGGCCACCTCATACGAAGAGCTGACTCATTGGAAACGACTCTAATGCTGGAAAGGATTGGGGTCAGGAAGAGAAGGGGACGATGAGACGCCTGGATGGACATCACCGACTCGATGGACACAGGTCTGGGTGGACTCCGGGAGCTGGAGATGGACAGGGAGGCCTGGCGTGCTGCGGTTCATGGGGTCGCAGAGTCGGACATGACTGAGCGACTGAACTGACAGAAAAGTGGGCAAAAGACTCATATGGAAATCCCACAGAAGAGGAGTTCTAAATGACCAACAAACATGCGAAAAGGTCCTCAACATTCCTGAGAAATGCAAATTAAATCAATAACGTGATAGCAGAAGTACCCTAGAGTAGTTAATGGGGCTGGGGGGAGAAGACTAAAGCTGGCAATAGCAAGTAAAGGCAATGACATGGATGAGGATTTTCATACATTACAAGGAGAGACTGACAACTGATTTGGGAAACTGCTGAACAGAATATACAAATGTTGAATATATGCCTTAAGACCCAGAAATTTCACTCTTGAGAAATGTACACTTGTGAACATTGAAAGACACGTTAGAACATTTGTGGCAGTTTTATTTATAATACAGTCAAAAACTGAGGGGGAAAGGCAAAATTATAGTCAACAGTCCCTGATAGCTCAGTTGGTAAAAGAATTCACCTGCAATGCAGGAGCCCCCAGTGCGATGCCTAGGTCGGAAAGATCCTCTGGAGAAGGGATAGGCTACCCACTCCAGTGTTCTTGGGCTTCCCTTTTGGCTCAGCTGGTAAAGAATCTGCCTACAACGTGGGAGATCTGGGTTCAATCCCTGGGTTGGGAAGATCCCCTGGAGAAGGGAAAGGCTACCCACTCCAGTATTCTGGCCTGGAGAATTCCATGGACTCTATAGTCCATAGGGTCGCAAAGAGTCAGGCACGACTGAGCAACTTTCACTTTCACTTTCTTTCAGTCAACAGAAGAAAGGAAAAATATATTCTAGTGTACTCATGCAATGAAAAATGAAAGACAGCTACAAACAACAAAATAAATGAATCTCACAGACACTAAGCAAAGACAAAGATGCCATGTAGAAAAGTATATATACTCAGACTGTAATATATAAAATTCAAATACTTATCTATGGAATGGAAGTCAGAACAGTGTATGATCTGACCTACATGTGGAATCTAAAAAAGCCAAACTCATAGAAACAAAGAGTAGACCGGTGGTTGCGAGGGACTGCAGGGCATGGGAAATGGGGAAATGCTGGTCAAAGGGTACAAACTTTCAGGTAAGAAATGAATAAATTCCAGGATCTAACGTACAGCAATGATGACTATAGTTAACAATACTTGAAAGCTTCTAAGATAGTAGATTTTTTAAGTTTTTTACCACACACACATACAAATGGTTAATTATGTGAGGGAACAGATGTATTAACTGGCCTTACCATTGATAATCATTTTGCAATGTACATGTGTATCAAATATTTCAAATATCACGTTGTACATCTTAAACTTATACTATAATATATGTCAACTGTAATTCAAATAGTCTGGAAAAAATAAGTGATTCCTTTGGGATTGTTAGGACTGACTGCAGGAACAGAGAGCATTATAGAGTGCTGGTAACTTTCTACCCTGTGATTTATGGAAAGGGTTATACTTCTACATTCAATTTATGAAAAATCCTTGAGCTATGTAATTTTCCTTTGACTGTACTGAATATGTTTTCTCAATATTTTTTAAAGTTTACAAAGTAAGTGTTACAATAAGACCAGAGAACCTGGGGTGCCCCAGTGAATGATACAAACAGACACTTCTCCTGAACGGAGGGGTTAGGAATAGCCTCTATGTATCGAGCTATATCTTTTTTTGACAGAAACTGGAAGTTCAGTTATCTAGCATTCACCATAAACAAAGGAAAATGAAGAAATGGATATCTGAAGATGAAGCTTAGTCTATTACTGTGATAGATTACCTTCCACAGGCTTGATATAGATTCAAGAGGCTAATTCCCATTTCCAAAATAAATTTTTACAAGTTCTCAAGTCAAGATGAATCCTCAGCAAACATGTCTTAACTGCTGAAGCACATCTAATTTGTTCGTTAAAGATTATAAATTTTTAACATGTGTATCATTTAATTGCACATCAAATTAGAAGAAAAAAACAATCATTACACTATCTTATACTTTTATACTAAGGCATTTGACCCACCCTGGTACAAGGCTGATATACTTGTAAGATTTTTAAATTATAAACTGCTTTTTATTATATTTTCAATAATAAATATACTATTCTTCAAAATAAACATCATTCCAAAAAGATCAATAGAAAATTTCAAATATAGAGATTCATTTAACTAAAATGGAGAAGGCAATGGCACCCCACTCCAGTACTCTTGCCTGGCAAATCCCATGGATGGAGGAGCCTGGTAGGCTGCAGTCCATGGGGTCGCTGAGAGTCGGAGACGACTGAGCGACTTTACTTTCACTTTCACTTTCACTAAAACAGCTTCAAAATGCTGAAATACTGACTTCTTACGTTTTATCTACCCTTTTTAGGGTGTTAACTGAAAAGAAGTTAACATTACTAGCTCTATTTAATGGAAAATATCAATCTTTCCAGAAATACTTGTGTAATTGTCTATAAAAATGATTGCTTAGGATCAAACTGAATTTCCCAAAGCATTACTATATAAATTATCCAAACCTAATTTGTGGTCCTGTTATTTTGACTTAATCTGAATTCATAGTACAGCAATGAGAATAAAATCACCTAAACACTTATATACATTTGATGAATATTATATTTCTATCATTTACAAGCTAAAATATATTATTTAAATTAAGCAAGAAAAATGACCATTGCTTTTACAATCCCAGTTTTAGTTAGATTTTAAACAAATTTATAAATATATATTGCTAGTTCAATTTCCCAATTTTCTGTTCGTTACTTCTCAACATAGTGAAAAAGAAGCAAGACACTCTCTGAGGATTTTGCCATAACAGGTGCACCTCACAGAACTGCAGCCTTTTTTAGGACATCACCGACTCGATGGACACAGGTCTGGGTGGACTCCGGGAGCTGGAGATGGACAGGGAGGCCTGGCGTGCTGCGGTTCATGGGGTCGCAGAGTCGGACATGACTGAGCGACTGAACTGACAGAAAAGTGGGCAAAAGACTCATATGGAAATCCCACAGAAGAGGAGTTCTAAATGACCAACAAACATGCGAAAAGGTCCTCAACATTCCTGAGAAATGCAAATTAAATCAATAACGTGATAGCAGAAGTACCCTAGAGTAGTTAATGGGGCTGGGGGGAGAAGACTAAAGCTGGCAATAGCAAGTAAAGGCAATGACATGGATGAGGATTTTCATACATTACAAGGAGAGACTGACAACTGATTTGGGAAACTGCTGAACAGAATATACAAATGTTGAAAATATGCCTTAAGACCCAGAAATTTCACTCTTGAGAAATGTACACTTGTGAACATTGAAAGACACGTTAGAACATTTGTGGCAGTTTTATTTATAATACAGTCAAAAACTGAGGGGGAAAGGCAAAATTATAGTCAACAGTCCCTGATAGCTCAGTTGGTAAAAGAATTCACCTGCAATGCAGGAGCCCCCAGTGCGATGCCTAGGTCGGAAAGATCCTCTGGAGAAGGGATAGGCTACCCACTCCAGTGTTCTTGGGCTTCCCTTTTGGCTCAGCTGGTAAAGAATCTGCCTACAACGTGGGAGATCTGGGTTCAATCCCTGGGTTGGGAAGATCCCCTGGAGAAGGGAAAGGCTACCCACTCCAGTATTCTGGCCTGGAGAATTCCATGGACTCTATAGTCCATAGGGTCGCAAAGAGTCAGGCACGACTGAGCAACTTTCACTTTCACTTTCTTTCAGTCAACAGAAGAAAGGAAAAATATATTCTAGTGTACTCATGCAATGAAAAATGAAAGACAGCTACAAACAACAAAATAAATGAATCTCACAGACACTAAGCAAAGACAAAGATGCCATGTAGAAAAGTATATATACTCAGACTGTAATATATAAAATTCAAATACTTATCTATGGAATGGAAGTCAGAACAGTGTATGATCTGACCTACATGTGGAATCTAAAAAAGCCAAACTCATAGAAACAAAGAGTAGACCGGTGGTTGCGAGGGACTGCAGGGCATGGGAAATGGGGAAATGCTGGTCAAAGGGTACAAACTTTCAGGTAAGAAATGAATAAATTCCAGGATCTAACGTACAGCAATGATGACTATAGTTAACAATACTTGAAAGCTTCTAAGATAGTAGATTTTTTAAGTTTTTTACCACACACACATACAAATGGTTAATTATGTGAGGGAACAGATGTATTAACTGGCCTTACCATTGATAATCATTTTGCAATGTACATGTGTATCAAATATTTCAAATATCACGTTGTACATCTTAAACTTATACTATAATATATGTCAACTGTAATTCAAATAGTCTGGAAAAAATAAGTGATTCCTTTGGGATTGTTAGGACTGACTGCAGGAACAGAGAGCATTATAGAGTGCTGGTAACTTTCTACCCTGTGATTTATGGAAAGGGTTATACTTCTACATTCAATTTATGAAAAATCCTTGAGCTATGTAATTTTCCTTTGATTGTACTGAATATGTTTTCTTAATATTTTTTAAAGTTTACAAAGTAAGTGTTACAATAAGACCAGAGAACCTGGGGTGCCCCAGTGAATGATACAAACAGACACTTCTCCTGAACGGAGGGGTTAGGAATAGCCTCTATGTATCGAGCTATATCTTTTTTTGACAGAAACTGGAAGTTCAGTTATCTAGCATTCACCATAAACAAAGGAAAATGAAGAAATGGATATCTGAAGATGAAGCTTAGTCTATTACTGTGATAGATTACCTTCCACAGGCTTGATATAGATTCAAGAGGCTAATTCCCATTTCCAAAATAAATTTTTACAAGTGCTCAAGTCAAGATGAATCCTCAGCAAACATGTCTTAACTGCTGAAGCACATCTAATTTGTTCGTTAAAGATTATAAATTTTTAACATGTGTATCATTTAATTGCACATCAAATTAGAAGAAAAAAACAATCATTACACTATCTTATACTTTTATACTAAGGCATTTGACCCACCCTGGTACAAGGCTGATATACTTGTAAGATTTTTAAATTATAAACTGCTTTTTATTATATTTTCAATAATAAATATACTATTCTTCAAAATAAACATCATTCCAAAAAGATCAATAGAAAATTTCAAATATAGAGATTCATTTAACTAAAATGGAGAAGGCAATGGCACCCCACTCCAGTACTCTTGCCTGGCAAATCCCATGGATGGAGGAGCCTGGTAGGCTGCAGTCCATGGGGTCGCTGAGAGTCGGAGACGACTGAGCGACTTCACTTTCACTTTCACTTTAACTAAAACAGCTTCAAAATGCTGAAATACTGACTTCTTACGTTTTATCTACCCTTTTTAGGGTGTTAACTGAAAAGAAGTTAACATTACTAGCTCTATTTAATGGAAAATATCAATCTTTCCAGAAATACTTGTGTAATTGTCTATAAAAATGATTGCTTAGGATCAAACTGAATTTCCCAAAGCATTACTATATAAATTATCCAAACCTAATTTGTGGTCCTGTTATTTTGACTTAATCTGAATTCATAGTACAGCAATGAGAATAAAATCACCTAAACACTTATATACATTTGATGAATATTATATTTCTATCATTTACAAGCTAAAATATATTATTTAAATTAAGCAAGAAAAATGACCATTGCTTTTACAATCCCAGTTTTAGTTAGATTTTAAACAAATTTATAAATATATATTGCTAGTTCAATTTCCCAATTTTCTGTTCGTTACTTCTCAACATAGTGAAAAAGAAGCAAGACACTCTCTGAGGATTTTGCCATAACAGGTGCACCTCACAGAACTGCAGCCTTTTTTTTTTTTTAATTCCGCACCTTGTCTTTCCTTCATGCAGAGCAAGAAAAGTGCTTATTTTCTTACGAATTTACAAAAATGCTGTAAAACACTCTCTGGAACTGATCCCAAATATGAAATGCAAAGAAGGATAGACTCCTGAGAGTATTCAATGAAATACAGCACCTAAAATGGCAGGATAGGAAAAACATTTATACATAATAAAGCTCTATTTCAAGTTTGGAACCAAGAGAGGGGAGGTCTCCTTTTCCATAAATCTTTCAGAGAAATACTGAGTAGAGCACAACTCTGATGCATTATTGAACAGGCAAACCCTAGCATAGTAATTGATGGTGGCACTCTGATTTAATGATCCTTATTTTTAAAGCTAATTAAAGAAATTGAATTGCATGTTCAAAGCAGATTTGCTTAATGTGACGAGACTATTTTGGACATAAAGTAGCTCACAGTTCCTGAACTAAACAAGTTACAAAATGGAGCAGCAAGTTTTAAGGAAGGGAAGGGGCTTGGGGGGAGCGGGGCTTTCAGACAAAACAGTGTATAATTTTACATTTTCTATGAGACCTTCCTTTCTTTCATTGGAATACAGCACCTGAAATGTTCAAGACATTCGGCTCTCGGGGATGGGGCAGTAATAAAAGAGGTGTCTGTGGAAGGCTGTGAAAAAAGGGCAACAAATCATTTTCAGCTCCTCTTCGCAAGAACAAGTCTATTCCCCTACCACAGAATCACATACAAAAGTTATTTTTGTGTGTGTGATTCAAAAGTAATCAGTAGTAAAGTAGTAGTAGTAAAAACTATTAATTTTATTCAATATTGAATTAGTAAAAACTATTAATTTTATTCAAGATTGATTCTTAAAAGTATGTCTTTTAAAATTCTGTGTTTCAAAGTGGTAAGTAAATATGAAGTGCTTCTCACATATTAAAAATACAATTGTCACAAGAAAAGCACTATTGTTTGGGTTGCAAGCTAAACTAGGCTTTTTTTTTCATGGGCACTGTATTACTTGAAAAAAATGACTTAAATCCAAAAACTGATTATACAGACTTTGGTATATGGCAGACACTTTCTCAAAATAAAGTATGCCTGACACTTCAAAGAAAACAACTGACAGTAATTGTTGCCAGTAGTAAAATTTGAGCTTTTAAGTAAAAATTAAGAATTTTGAAAAACTTGCATCTGCCAACCTGGGCTTGACACTTTTTCATAATTTAAAGATTCTGTTGATAAGATCAGAAGCAATACCAGCAAGTATAATTTTCTGATACTATGTAATGAAAGATAAAGTGTAATTTTTCTATTTTTCAAAGTTTCCAAATGACCAATGTAATATAAAATTATGTGTGGGTAATGAAAGTAAAAATTTAATGCACAGGGAAGTGTTCCCTATTTTGGTTTCAGATTCCACACTGCAACTAGCTTCTAAGAAACTAACAAGAGTTTTGGTGCCCTATCAAATAAGGATAACCACAATTATCTGAAGGCTATATACACCCCTCTCCTTTTCCATCTACATACTCGTGTGAAACCAGATTTTCTCATATTCATAAACTGAAACAACAAATCCAAACAGATCAAATCCAGAAGCAGATATGAGAATCCGACATCTTCTACAGAGCCATGTTAAAGAAAAATGCAAAAATGTAAAACAATGCCACTCTTTTCACCAGTTTTTAAATGTAATGGGCTTATTATTTTCTATGTACTACTAAGTAAATATTTACAAAAGTTCTCAATTTTAATTTCTAACCTGATATAAATATTGATGGATAAAACCACAAAGACAATAGCTCTTTGAGGTCCTCAGAAATGTTTAAGAATGTATTGGGGTCATGAGAGGAAACTGAGAGCACTGCCTTAAAACATTAAATCTCCATATGAAGAGGAAGCAATAAACAGAGATCTGCTATTTACTGAGCTCTAGGTAAACACTGGGCTTAGGCCTTACATTTTAAATATCCATGCTATTTAGCTCCCATTTTACAACTAAAGGAGGGGCAAAAAAGGGCTCAGTCAAGATTAATGTATTTTTTTTTTCATTTTAAGAAGTAAACTCATGCTTAAGATCATTGTTGGTCTCTGAATAATACTGCAACACTGCCAGCATCTGAGAGCAGACAATCAAAATGAAGCCCTTGAGATAACCAGGAATTCCTTAAATTATGTTCATTATACTGTTTACAAGGACAGTGAAACAAAAAGCAACACAGCTTTGTGATTAAGACCTGAGCTCTGGCGTCAGCTTGCCTGCATTCAAATACTAACTCCCTCACCTAACCTCTCTGTGCTTCCATTACCCCTCTGCAAAATGAGGAAAATATTATCCTCTGCTTTATAGTATTGTTGTAATGATGAAACATGGAAGAGCTCCTGGCACATAATAAGAACTCCTTCCAAGTTAATTATGATGATGTTGAATGATGAGTATCTATTTAATACGGTTCCTAAGGGAAAAATGAGGGGTCTTCAAAGTAAATTTAGTTATTTGGCTAGTTTGTTGATATAAAAAAAACTAGTTCTCGAGCAAGGAAAGACAAATTATTAATGCACAACAGTTCTGAATATTCAAGAACACTCATGTAATCATTAATTACAAAATTGTTTACTGAGTCTAAGTGTCGTGTTAGGGACGAGGTATTCAAAGATGAATGTGTCATGGATTTTATCCCAAAAGTGGGAAATGGACTCCAAACAAATGAATTCCACAGCCCCTCTGCATGCTTTTGAGAACAAATGGCGCAGTGGCGCGCAGCATATACACCACTAGTCTCGGCATGTGTGTTGACGTGTATTTACAGAATGTCTTTCCTTTATTTAAATCTCAACACTTCTGTGCTTTCTTAACAAAATTTCCAAAGAAAAAGAGGATAAAGAATGTAGCTTGACCAAAAATAATATTCTTATCAAAGTATGCTGGAATTTTCTACTTTTAAGGGGCAAAGGTATAAAAATTAACTTTATTTCAAATGTCACCACAAATTTTAGCAATTGAAAATTTAGACAAATGACATGTTAGAATGTTTGCAGTGTTTTTTCTACCAGTCCCACATTTCTAGAAGATAAAATTGATTCACTGTTCACAGTCTGCTTAGAGAAAAATAAAAATAAAACCCTCTAGACAAGCATAAATATATGGAAATGGGCACATGAAGACTGATGTTACTTTACCATGCTGCCTCTCCATCTTACTATTACTCTACCCAGTCCATTTACCTAATTATAAATAAAAGCAGAATGAAACTTCTGGTTTATATTTTAAAGGATTCTGATTAAAATTTAGGAGGGATAATTCAAGGGAAACAGCAAATCTTAATACATTTGAATTTACAAAAGATTTAGTTTAAATTCATTTCTCTTTATGAATGCTATTAACTGTTTTCTTAAACTTATTTTTTCCTTTATGTTATAGAACTAAGGATTTAGAAAAAGTGTAAATTAGAAGAAAAAAAATAAAAGCATTGGCTTCAGGGTCACACAGGGTCTTCCCCTAAATCTACCAACGAATAACTGTATGGTCCAGATAAAGTTATATAATCTCTCTTAGCCCCAGTTTCTTCACTGGACAAAGTGGGGAGAAACCCCACCTCAAAAAGCTGATGGACTGAATAAATGAGACAGAGTCCATAGCACCCAAGGGCTTCATAAAAGGAATTGTTCTTACTGTTGCCATACTTCAAATGCAAATCGACCTCTATTGTGGGTTAAAAAACTGATTTAGATTATACTCAGGAAATTTCTTATTTTTTTTCCCTCTTCTCCAAAGACCATTTAACTTTGTCACAAAAACACCATACAATTAGCACCATTTGCTGTTTTAGACACACATGCATACTCAATGGCAAGATGGTGTTGCATTTTAATCCAGCACTGTATAAAAAGCTTGAACATTGCCTTCTTGCCCAAGATAAAACAAGAATTTTAGTCCCTTCAAAGGCTCTATATTTACAAACTTTTAGTTAAAGGAACAAACATTTAAAAGCTGTTATTGTACCAAAAATAAAGTATTTGAAATTCTGACAGTAAATACACTTTATGGTAAATGCAAAAACATGAGACAACTCCTCTAGTAACTTCTAGATAATGTACATTGAAGTCTTACAGACACTTTCTGTTAGGCTGCTGTATGCTCAATCATAAAAGTAAAACCATTTTAAGGGTAGGAAAAATATTTTTTCATTTTCAAGGGCGCCATCAACTGGGAAGAATTCTATTTGACTTCTAGATAATTCTTATTAATGGGTTGAGGCATATATTCTTTCTCTCCATTCCCCTCCCTTCACACCAAGTCATAATTTAACCTAAGCATTCTTGAGAGACAGTAGTCATTTCCCTTTTCCTGACAGCAAGCTTACAGATGAATCATCTTCATTTCAGTCTCAAATTAGAAACCATCAACACAGGGTTACGTTTTCATCTTTTATATAGGTAATAAATCAGGCTGAGGAAACACAGGCATTTCTGCTCTTTGAGACAAGAATTACACAAAATAGTGGGGGTTTATTAATTACCTAAGTCAAAACAGAGCAATCAAGTGCTCAATTATCAAAATTTTCAACTTTTCATCAATCTAAAAATCATAAATGTAAGAAATCGTCAGAGGTGCTGATATTACTGCTTGAAAGCAGCATAACTCAACACTCTGGCCATAAACGTGATTTATCAGTCCTACAAACACAGAAGAGTGAATCTCTGGGCAGGCCCCAGCATGGTGATGTTCCAGTACCCTCTGCTGATGTCAGGTATTTGAAACCCAGCATGGTGATGTTCCAATTCCCTCTGCTGATGTCAGGCATTTGAAAGTGACCTTCTCAAGTTTACTGTCAGTGCCTGGTGGTTCAGACAGTAAAGAATCTGCCTGCAGTGCAGGACCCAGGCTTGATCCCTAGATCAGGAAGATCCTCTGGAGAAGGGAATGGCAACCTACTCCAGTATTCTTGCCTGGAGAATCCCATGGACAGAGGAGACTGGCGGGCTACAGTCCACGGGTGGTAAAGAGTCGGATACGACTGAGCAACTAACACACACGTNTCAGGAAGATCCTCTGGAGAAGGGAATGGCAACCTACTCCAGTATTCTTGCCTGGAGAATCCCATGGACAGAGGAGACTGGCGGGCTACAGTCCACGGGTGGTAAAGAGTCGGATACGACTGAGCAACTAACACACACGTAAAACTCTGAAGTACACACTGACTGCCTGCTGCTCTAGGTTCTACAAAGTGTGCTTTTAAGACGGGATCAGAAAAGCATACACAGGGTACATTATCTCATGCATGCTTTAGCAGAAAAGTCATTACTAAATTAGTGTGTATCCTTAGTGTATTTCAGACTTCAAAAGATGAAAGAAACAGCCCTTTGAAGAATGATTCATGTAGTTTACAAGTATACGTGAGGGTCTTATCCATCAAAATGTCACTAAAACCTTTACTTTTTTTACTACAGTCTTTAAAATGTGCAGAAATAAAAATAAATAATTGTTAAAATGTTGTATTAAATAGTATAGTTAAGAGATAAAGTTGATACAACTTCAGCTTGTTACAAAAAAATTGTTATAGAAAGCTGAATGCAAAAGAGCAATGATGA
The DNA here is from genome assembly GCA_006410675.1 of Oreotragus oreotragus. NCBI lineage: Eukaryota > Metazoa > Chordata > Mammalia > Artiodactyla > Bovidae > Oreotragus > Oreotragus oreotragus. The sequence continues at coordinate 36,415 of SJYX01000743.1, read as the reverse complement.
TAAAAAACAGAAAGAGAAAAACAGAAAACCATACTAAACCAAAGTTTCCTCTTCTGTCAATAGCCTCCCATACCCTATTGCTCTGATAACACAGGTACATCTGTGACTCTCTGTCAAGATTTGTCAACCTCAGCACTGAAGACTCTCTAAACCCAGCAATTCCCTGTTTGACGGGCTGTCCTCAAACACTGTCCTCAATTGTCCTCAACATCCTCAACACTGAGGATGTTGAGCAGCATCCCTGGACTCCATACATTACACGCCTCTAGCATTGTCCCAACCCTCCAACCCACAAGCTGCGACCATCTAAAGTGTCTCCAGTCACTGTTCAGTGTCTCCTGGAGAGAAAGTGTAAAATGCCCCGAACTAAGAACAGCTCTACATTTGTAAACACTCTTCCCATTACCTGAAATAATTCCCTCTATCTCTACAGAAAACTTCTATTCATTTTTCAAAACCCATGTTCGATGTCACCTCCAATGTGAAGTTTTCCTCTAGTCAAAGTTAGTAATTTCTTCCTCTCTCTTCTTTTTATACCACTTAGCTTGTTTTTCTATTTAATGACGTAAGACTATATATGTTCTTTCCCTCTAGATAGGTAAGAATCTCCATCTTACTTATTCATTGCATTTTTACTTATTTTAAGTGTTCAACAAAGGTTTATTACTAAATGATTATCAGCTTTCTATTAAAAAACAAAACAAAAACAAAAATCATGAGCTCCCATTACCTTCCCCTTGCCAAGGGGAAATTTGGTTTATTGAATGATGTCTCATTTTGAGCAATATACAATCACCTGGTTCTTTTTTGCCTTTGTCCTGGGAAATGAGAATTAAATTATATACTCAATTTTAGCCACCCAAGAGACTTGGTATATCTAGTTCTCTAATATTTTTATTTGATCTTTATTTAGATTTACCTTTGAATCATCTATTAGGATGTTTTGCCCTCAGGAGCTGTCCCAAACTTTTTTCGGAATGTGAACAGATAAAACTTAGAAACACAGAAATATAAAACCACGACTTTTATACCGTGAAGACCATATTTTTCGAGAATAAAAATGAAAAAGGACTGAATTACTCTAATCAACACTGAACAGTAAATTCCAATACTGGTTTTAGTTTAAATCAATGTGTCTCCAATAATTCCAAGAGATTTCATAAAATTTCAAAAGAAAAACCCAGAAAAATCTGGCTTAATTTTGTGTATATATACATATGCATCTAGATGATATATAGGTAAGCCAACACTTCCCTGTGAGAAAGGTGAACAAACCAAGAACCTGGAAATCAAACAACAACAAAATAAGGAATGCCATACTCCAAAAAGGCTGGAAATCCCTGACAAGGAGAAGCGTCCAGAATACTGTGCCCCAAGGCCACTTTTCCAGATCAGCAGCTTTTGTAAGCCTGATATCCACATCATTTCTTCAATGTTAGAATTGGTTTCTATAACCATAATTTTAAAAAATCTTAGCAATGACAATTTTCAGTCCTTTCTAATAAAGGTAATAATTTTAATTTATAGTTTCCCTACAAATAACTCAAGATAAAAAGACATTTAACTTAGTACCCTTAGTCAATTCAGAAGGCAAGGCAATTAATTAATCATGAAAGTAGCATCCATTTATATTGGGCTGGACAAACGTCACAGAATAAATATGCTAATCCAATATCCTCTCGTCTGACAAGTTTCTATTCTTAAATTGCTAACGTGTTTATTTCCTCCACAATAGCTGGATTTTTGCCATGAATATGCATTAGGCCCTGCAGTTATCAGCCTGGATGACTCAGTGACAGTGAGGACACTACTTGAGAATTTGCGTTTGACAGATCACTGACACAGTCACAGTTATCCACCCCGCACCCCCGCCCCTCCGCAACACACGCACTTAAACAGGAATCATGCAATAGGAAATGAACTGGAGCTATTAGAGATTATTCAGGTTTAATAGCACACATCCTTTTAGCTGGTGGTTAGAACAATACACAATGTGGCAGAGTTAAACAGAGGCATCAATTATACTCTCAGACCTGTTAATAATTTTGACAATATTTAAATAGCACATCCCTTCAGGGCATGGCTTTTTTTGCCCTCTCAGTTACACACCTGTCAAGTGTTTAATTTGCCAAAGGGAAACAGTTTGATTTGTAAGGGCTGTCTTAATACTGAAGAAGCAAACTGGAAAAATTAAACATTATTGAAAAGAAGTAATGAAAAGGATCTGAGGGGGGAAAAAAGGAGTAGGTTTAATTCAACAAGGCATGTTAGCATCTGTCATTAATACAGCAATATGATCATGTCCCCATATGGTGAATATACCTTGGGCTTTTCAATTATTCACTCCTTTTGCTTTTAAAAGGCAGAATGATGGCAGAGAAAACTTAAAGGGGTTAAACTTTCCAGTAACACTAAAAGAGACAGAGACAGTAACTTGCTCCTATCATGCATATAAAATTAAATACTTGAAAATGTTTAATTTAGGTGAAAGATAATGAATAAAAGCTGGCCATTCATCAGATTTGTATAGCTACTGGATTAAAAGCACAAATTTCACTCCTTAGATGCACTACTTAAATATTAAATGATAAATAGTAATAAATTAGCAGTTGGTAAATGATATAGAAAATTTAAATCTAACATGATAACATTTAGAATATATACATTTAACTTTAAAACAGAAAATATTACAAATTTTTGAAAATTTTCTCTAGTCAGACAAGGGAAAAAAAATTAACAAATGATTTTGAACAGGTACAGAATGGAGAGTAAAGTGAAGAGTACAAAAGCTGTGGGACATTATCTATGCTTTCAACAGATACTAAACTCACGGCATCTAGGCACTGCTAGCCTTGGTCTGGGGGAGCTGTGAGACAAGCTTCAGGGTCAAACGAGGGAAAGGACTGTGCCTTGGGAACCAAGAAGTCCAAATTCCACCTCTGGCTCTACTCTCTAAACTAATCTGCTATAATCAGCAGGGGGATGAACAGGTGGTTTCCACGGTCCCTTTCAGTATTTGAAGAGGTGACCAATGAGCCAAAAACAGGAAGGTCATGTCAAACACACTTACACAATTCACGAACATCACAGCCTTGAAATACAGTGGACCCCTGCAAAGCACAGGGTTGAGGAGTGCGGAGAGACATCAACTATGATGCAGTCAAACATCCAAGTATTATAGCTTTGACGCCTACAAAAGTTAACTACTACTAGCCTACTGCTGACTAAAGTCTTATCTATAACATAGTCAATTAACACATATTTTGTATGTTATATATATTATATACCATATTCCTATAATAAAACAAACTAGAGAAAAGAAAATGTTATTAAAAACATCATAAGGAAGAGAAAATACAAGTTTGTGCAGTTCAAACCCAGGTTATTCAAGGGTCAACTGTCATTTGTCATAAATAAAATGAGATCACACTGTCTACGGTCCTAGACTACGAGGCTCCATAATATTATCCTCAATAATTTTCAAAGAAGTTTAAGTTGAATTACATGGGACCCAAATAGTTTAGATCCCATATCCTAGATCCATTTGGAAAGAGTGAAACAAGCTCAACAAGCAGTCCTTTTCTCCCCTCCTCTCAGCAGACCTGCTAAGTACAAAAGCTATTCCCCTCACATAAGACCAGATAGCAGGGACATTTTGACAGCTGCTTCACTAGACTAACAGCATTTCCTAACATAATCACTAGTAATTTTTCTTTCAACTTCCCCTCTCATTCGAGTCATATTTCCACATAATACAATAAGGGGAGAAGATATCTGTAAAAGATCTTCACATTGCTTAAAAACCAGGTAATTTTCTATATCATAATTACACTAATATCCATAATACTGGTTTCTCCAAAAGAATACCAATCCATTCTGAAAATGAACACCTGAAACCAATTTTTTTCATAGTTTACAAAGGAAAAAAAACACAATTATATATAATGAAACCACCTTGTTTTCTTAATTCATGATCATAACTTTTAAAATCATTAGGTACAAATTCACTTGAGAGAAATATTTTAAAAGATTCTTCTTGATCTATATACTTAATTTGGGGGGTCATTAAAATAGCTAGATTAAGAAGTTATATACATTTAACAAATTCTTTCTCTATTGCTACTACTGTTCTTTTTCCATTTGGCAGATTTTGGAGTTTTTGTTGTTGTTAACTGAAGCTGAATTATGAAACTAGTCTTCAGGTTTCATATTAAACTTTTAATGCAGAATATTGGCTAGCCAGTCATCTATAACCATTAGATTAATGCTAAAAACATCAGAATGAGAATTAACTTGGACTGAAGACATAATTAGATTAACTTCAAACCTTGTAAGGATAACAACCATTTAAAAACTATTTTTAAAAAAACCTGAGAAATGGTGATTACATTAAGTAAGTTCAGTGACCATCTGATTCCAGTTTTCATTCTATCATTGCATTATGTTTCAATTTTAATATAAATGCTAGGACTTTTTAATGCTCATAATTTTTACAGAAATAAACACTGTGTTACATTTAGAAGTCCTAAGGTTTATCACCATCTGATGCTGTCATGGGAGCCATTGCTACTTACACTCTTTTTAGAAGTGAGAATTGCAATTCCTCTAACTGATGACAATGTAATTACTCCTTCCACTGTCAACATAAAGGTGATTTCCCTTCCTCACATACATGATTACACATGGAAATCCAGGCTCATCTGAAATCTTCTAAGTGTGCTGAATGTCTGAATTTGAATAAGCACAGTCACATGAATCATGCGTCACAGTGATGATGGAAACCAAGCGACAGCCATCCACCCTGACATGTTTTTATCATCTTCCTCTCCTGCAGGAACTCATTCTTCCATTCTCCCACAGCTTTCCACACACTGTCATATTATTCACAATATACAGCCACAACCACTAAAAAAATGACTGAGGGCACAGCAGAGTGGGGAGCCACAGCGAATACGAAGCCTCACTTGGAGGTTTAAGTGACTTCATTAACAATTGATTCACACATACAAAAGTCAGCCTTTCAGAAAGAACAGGAGACTTTACAAGCTCTATGCCATGCTAGACAGGCCTCCTGTGGGTACACACCAGGTCTTACCTGGTCTTTCAGCTGCTGTATGGAAGTCTGAAGGTTCAGAATCTGGCTGAAGAGAGGGCTCTGCAACACTGACTTGAGAAGGTTCAGTTTGTCTTCATTTGCTGCATCCCCACGTTCCCGCAGCTTGGCCTGCAAGCGCTCTGCTGCCTGCACAGCCCGATTTTTGTCTAAACCAAAGAACAGCATTAGTCAGTAACAGGATTCAAAAGACAGGCATCAAACCATGCTTATAGAAATTCTAAAACTATTTCTTGGGAGAGCTGAAAATTGACTTGAAAAAAAGAAGGGACTAAAACATGTCACTCTAAATATATTCCTCAAACCTTGAAGCCTCTAATAAGAAAGTTTGTTTAAAAGCAGCCAACTGGTTATAGTGTATGGCACGTGCAACTAACTGTAAGTATGGAAACAAATTTAGATGATGCATATCTGATATGCTTCTAATACCAGCTGTTTCAACTCTTTTATAAAAACTAATTAAAACCAAACATTCTGTGATCTTATAAATGCTATTTCTTTTTTATTAAAATGTATATATAAGAAAAATTAGAACTATAACAAATAAGTAGAGGTAAATAATGTCACTGATGAATTATAACAGTCAAAATATAACAATTTCATGTATTAAGAGGCAATGCATTATATACTTTTGCATTTACTTGAAAATACAATAACACATATTCCCTCAAAAACAATTTTTTAATGCTTGAAATGTCTTACCTCCAAATTAAATAGCATATGTACATAAGCATAAAACTGAATACAATTTATTAATCACCTTGTATAAGGTACAAAGGTGCCAAAGTTAGTATTTTCCCTAAGTGTATCCTTAATAATCCTAACATCTAACATGCAAGACTCTAGACAGTTAAATGCTACCACAAATAATAGTTAAAAACATCTCTCAAAATCCCACTCTCACTCCCTCTCTCCCTTCCATGTAAGTGAAGCTACAATCTTTAAAAAATACTGAAGACTACTAAGATATATGCCCTAACATATTCTCGATGATATCTATTAAAATATATTGCCATATCATAGTAATAAAAAAAGAATGAAAACTATCACTAGAGACATTTTTTGATAGCAAAAATATGATTACATAGGAATGGAGAAACTAATATAAAAATATTAACTATAAAAAATATTAACTAATGCTGACCATGAGTTCATGCACAAAGTTAAACACTCATATGCAGAATTTTAAAAGCAAACAGTAATAAAGGTCGGCCTAAGAACTGATTTTAGGTCATGTTTCCCATGGTATCTCAAAAAATAAATCTAGTATGAATTCTCACATCAATTCTTGAAAGGTGTACAACTCAGTAATAACTTACAAAATGAAGATTATCAGGTAATAGTTTAAGTAATTCTGTATTTCCCCTTTGCTGTCCACTTTCTTATAAGGAACTTTCCTATGTAAACTATTAGTCTTTACTCTGTGTGACTTTAGTATAAAATAGGTGATGCAGGAAATGTGCACCCATGCATTCTTATTACAGTCACAGTACCAGGAACAAAAGTCAACAGTAATGATCCTCATGATCACAAAAACAGCCCTTCCTTTCCTGCCACCCACTTCCCACTACCCCTCAAAACCTGCAGGTGTCAAGGCATCAGCCATGATCATCAAGGCATCACAGATACCTTCCAATACCTTCCAAAAATCACACCCAAAGAGTTCCTTGGAAAAGGTGAAGACTGCAGTGTCAGATAAAGGACCATGACAGACTGGATGCTCCATACCTGACATACCTGAAATCAGTTCTATAAACCAGCTTCTCTAAAACTAAAAAGCAGTACAGTGTGGAGAAAAAAAGAAAAAAGATCAACACATGTCTAGAAAATTTGTTGGCTATTTCAACCTAATTATCTACTGCAGAAATTAAACTGCCATAAATTGTCACTCAAGTTTGTCAACCTGTTCGGTATTGTTATAATAGTTTTACCAACTTAAAAGCTCAGTACTATTTAACTTGCCAAGAGTAAAATAAAAGTAAGACATAGGCAATGACATTCAGTATTAAAAATATTTTTATACTTCTGGTGCTACCCAGAAACAAACTTTAACCAGAACTGAGTTCATAAATCAGAAATGGGTTTACTTTAAGCTTTCTTAAAACCCATATTTGGTAGAACATTTCATATACTTTTAACTTTTGCTTATAAGTGATGTGTTTTGATAACACTTCATATGAAATCATCTAAACATCAAAACACATTGCCCTAGTACAGTGATAGTGGATTAAAAAAATTAACCAAATTATTATAGACAGAATCTTAACATGTAGAACATATTTCAAAGATCCCAATGGAAGGAGTTTAAATCATTATCACAACAGGAAGAAATAGGTCTTACCTATAGTTTCTAACATTTTTTTTCCAAATTTCAATGTTCTTCTTTAGAATGATTATAAACCAACAACTACAGTGGAAGTCTGGGGAGAAAAGAAAATGAAATGGTTATGTTTTACAACTTTAAAGTTATATTCTAAAACTAAATATTTTAATAAGCACTTGATACCACTATGATTCCTCTGACCATTAAGATATTATGGAGATAAGATAGGTTTCTGTATAGGCAAAAAAAAAAAAAAGTATTCATTTTAGGATTTATTCAAAATTATCTTATATTTGTAGGTAAAACTTGCATAATAAGGTAACAGGAATACAATCTGTTTTAATTAACTTGGTACTCAGTTGCTTAGTCATGTCTGACTCTTTGGGACCCAATGGACTGTAGCCCGCCAGGCTCCTCTGTCCATGGAATTCTCCAGGCAAGAATGGGGTGGGGTGGGGAGGGTTGCCATTTCTTCCTCCAGGGAATATTCCCATAGCAGGGATCAAAGTCACATCTTTTGCATTGGCAGGCGGATTCTTTACCACTGAGCCACCTGGGAGCCCCAAATAAGTTGGTCAGTCAGTCAGTTCAGTCGCTCAGTCGTGTCCGACTCTTTGCAACCCCATGAATCGCAGCACACCAGGCCTCCATGTCCATCATCAACTCACAGAGTTCACTCACATTCACGTCCATCGAGTCAGTGATGCCATCCAGCCATCTCATCCTCTGTCGTCCCCTTCTCCTCCTGCCCCCAATCCCTCCCAGCATCACAGTCTTTTCCAGTGAGTCAACTCTTTGCATGAGGTGGCCAAAGTACTTGAGTTTCAGCTTTGGCATCATTCCTTCCAAAGAAATCCCAGGGCTGATCTCCTTCAGAATGGACTGGTTGGATCTCCTTGCAGTCCAAGGGACTCTCAAGAGTCTTCTCCAATACCACAGTTCAAAAGCATCAATTTTTTGGTACTCAGCTTTCTTCACAGTCCAACTCTCTGGTAGAAGTATACAAAATATTTCCTTTAAAGCTCCTCAACAGAGACCAGTATAACTCTGGATTCACTTACAGATCCTTACCCAAAGTGGAAGGAGCTTACTGGGCTCTGAATGACAAATTCTGTAGGCAAAAAAACATTTTTAAGATAAAAAGTAGAAGATATGACCCTGCCATTGACTGCTCCTAGTCTTAATTGGGAAGACAATTCTAAGAAATGAACTGTGATGCTCAATCAGCAAGTGAGTACAAGATATATTAAACCATGGATGAAAAACTGAATAAAATAGAGCACAACATTCAAAAGATATTTTACCTTTTTAAAATACCGTCCTGTCAATAATCTTTTCCCTACTCAAAAAGACTCCTTCAACCCACACAGATCTCATCTTTCTCAGATTATACTCATCTAAACTCTTTCAAGTACCGGATGCAGGTCTCCACTGACAATACCCACATCACTAATCCATCTTGAATCTCTGCTGTCCAACAGTTTTGTACAACTGACTCCAAGTTATATTGATCCTTCCCCTTGAAGAAAACCCACAGTCATCAGAAGTCAGTGGGTCATTCCTTCAATAGAGAAGAGGAATTCAGAACCAGACATCCTCACTTTTCATCTAGAAGATGAGATAGGGGATTTCTCTGAGAAGGAACAAGCTGATCCCCTGTTTTAGAAAGAATGCCTTTGGGAGACAAGGAAGAATCTGGTATGCAGGAGCAGATGCACACACCATCAATGCCTGCAGTTAGCTCTGTGTAAACTCTGAGAATAATACCTACTGACCTTTCTTAAGCCAGGTCGGATATACAATTTAAAACGACTCCATTTCAAATAGTCAAACAGCTCAACTACTGACACTTGTATTAGAAAGTCTCACAAAGTTTTGAAAAAGTAAAATTATATACATGAGTGCACAATAAAATTTAATTCTATGCTCTTTCCCCTATGAAAACTTAACTGAGAAAGATAAAAAGTCAAGAAAAAAGAGCACTGACTCTAACTTGGAATTAAGAGTGATACAGCCTTGAACAAGGGGCCCATCATATGAACCTTAGTTTCCTAGAAAACACACTTACTCTTTGGGTATGTTATGAGAAGTGAGATAAACATGCAAATTCCCAGCTCACTGCAAAACACCTACCTCTCTGTTTTTATGATTAATGTTGACCACATGTAGATGAGCAGTCCAAGGCCAAGCCTTGCATGGTTTCACAGGGAAAAATATAGGAAGATCTTCAAGGACAATATAAGAATCCTTCATAAAAGAGGATGATTAGGTCCTCTCTCAAAAAACTATTAACTTCTGGCAAACAAACAAACGGAAGGACACCCCAATAGCAGGAAGTCCAGGACTAAAAACATGTCGTTAATGCAACTGCTCCGGGGAAGCGTGACGGTAATGAAAGGGCATCGACGAGAGTCTGGTGACCTGAGTTAAAATTTCAGCCTGACCGTTGACTAGCGCTGCACCCTTGTTATGTCACTCATCTGTCTTTTCTGAACTTGGAGCCTATTAATTACAAGTGAATGGCACTCATAAAGTCTTGAAAGAGTAAAATTATTTACATGAGTGCTTGGTATGCACAATAAAATTTAGTTCTACGCTCTTTCCTCTATGAAAAATTAACTTCGAAAGATAAACAGTATTCATTGCTTGGTGGGGGATGGAGGTTGGCCTATGGATTCAGAGGCCCACTGATTCATGAGGAGTCTTCAGAGAAAGCACACAGTAGTTCTCAATTGTGAAACATCCTGGCATCCAAAAGTTCACCTACAAGTCAGTTACATGAAAGTAGAATTGCTTATTCTTTCAGAGAAACCCTTATCATAAATGTTTACATATATATATAAGCCTAGACTATTTCTGCAAGCTTTCCAAAGACACTAGTGGTTGGATGTCAAGAGGTAGAGAACAATAGAAGGAAATTTTGAGCTGCATTTCTTCTGAATTTTAAAATTTTATGTCAGTATACGGTGGTCAGATTTAGCAAATAATAATACAGGACACCCAGTTTAATCTGAAATTCAGATAAATGAATAAATTCTAATACAGGTATATCCCACACAACACTTGGGATATAATCGCACTAAACACTAACTTGTTGATTATCTGAAATTCAAATTTAACCAGGGATCCATTATTGTATCTGGCAAGCCTACTTATGTGTATATTAGCTTAGGAAAAATGCAAATTTTAAAAACCATTTTTAATCTAAGGAGTCTATGCTTCCTGAAGAACTTCAATGACAAATCCTTTAAAAATCCTCTTAATGATTTTAGCTGTGACCTTTTGATTCTCCAACAAGTAGTTGATAACACGGGCTCCAATCGAAGATAAAAATCAAACAGCTTCTTTCATTTCTTTTAGAAACAGAAACCGATTAATTAGGAAACATTTTACTTTTCAACAAGTTGTACTGGTAATGTGTAGGCACAGCTTTTGTGTAGTTGACAATCATTACTTGAAACATAAAACAAATCGTTCTTGCCCAACACAGATTATATGGCAACTAACAAGTGAAAATGTCTTACGCTAAAAATAATTCTACCAACAGAAACTGCCCCAAATGCATACAATTTTCTAGATATCTTAGCTATTTTGACTGTAAAAGGAGTACACCATTAGAAGAGCTTGCTGCAATGGTTTGCGGCTTGTCAAAGTTGCTCAGCATCCGTTAATGCATTTAAATTTAGCATTCATCTCATTCTTAGCTGCCTCAGCACTACCTGAAGTTAGCAGACAAATGCAAGACTGTAGTCATTTGTAGGCAATTTGTCATAAAGTCAATTGGCCGTGACAGAAAAACTGACACTGGCAGTCATAATTCATACTCTAGGGTTACTGAAATACTGCTCCAAGAGCACAAAAATGTCCAACTACCCACCAGCATCATGCAATCATCCAAGGGAAAATAGGCAGCCCTTGTTAGCATCTGTTCTGTAGGACTTCTCCCTCCTTTTTACAGGCTTGATCAGAAAAGCATTTGTGAACAAAATCTTTCTTTTGAAGTTGACATTTATGAATCTCTCCAAACTCCTTCAATAATAATAGAATTTATTCATTCTTTTTTGCTGTTTCAAATCAAATAAAATCTAGTATTCAGGAACCTTGCCTTTAATGTAAGTCAAATACTGATTGATGGTCTCATCCTTCCTTTATAAAATGGAAAGATAAATCACCTGTCCAAAATGAATATGCTGAGAGGGGTCACAAGCTTACAAAAGAACTCAAATTCTCTTATTTATTGATTCAGCAACTCACAGAGTGCCTACATGATAAGCACGCTTCTGGGTGGGAGATTAGAGGAATGAGGACACAGTCTGAGAGCTCATGGGCCAAGTAACAAGTAAACAGACACTGGAAATAATAAGACCACAAAAGAGAGATGCCATCAAACCCAAATTGAAGAGAAAAGGGAAGGCTTCCTGGAGGCAGCGACCCCTGCATGGAATTTTAAAAAACAGGTGGGAGACAGGACAGAAGGGTGATGGAAGGGCTGCCCACACAGAGGCAAGCGCGCACAGCACCTTCTGAGCACTGCAAGCCCTTACTTAGGCCTGGACTGGGCCTGAAGAACAAGGGAAGAAGAGGTGGCGAGGCTTCAGACGTGGCCACAGAGTAAGTCACTGAGGGCCCTGGGTGCCGGTCATGAAGAGTTTATTTAAAACTGCAACTTCTTTTGGTAGAGTGAGTGATACAGCCAATCTTTGGTTTAGAGCGACCACTCTGGTGATGGAATATCTATAAAAGAAGTAAAAACTGGAAGCAAGAAGACCAGTTAAGAAGCATTTTCAAAGAGATGAAAGTGAAAAGTAAGTGAAAATGGGAGACAGATCTGAGGAATAAGAGCTGCAAGCAACAGGATCTGGTGATGTGAAGAAAAGGCAGTGAGTCGAGGAAGAATCTCAGCTTTCCTGCTTCAGTTACTGATTGGATGGTAATATTAACACCATCAAGATTGAGAATGTTAAAAAAAAAAATAGTAAGGGATATGGTTGTCCTGATCAAGAGTTTAAAAGGCTGAGTGTTACAGTGCTTTATAACACTGCTAGGTCCCCAAAATTCACATGTTGAAGCTGTAACCCTCCATGAGATTATATTTGAAGATAGGGTTTTTAGGAAATAATCAAGTTTAAATGAGGTTATAAGGGTGGGGTCCTAAACCAAGAGGACTGAAAACCTTATAAGAAGACAAAGAGAGATCGATGTTCCTCTCCCTCCTTCCTCTTCGCCCCTCTCATCACATGCAAGCCACAAAGAAAAGCCATGCTTCGGAAATACACAGCGAGAAAGTGGCCATCCACAAAACCAGGAAGAGAGCTCTCCCCTGAAACCAAACCCTGCTAGACCTTGAGGGTGAACCTCCCAGCCTTTAGAGCAGTGGATAAATAAATTTCTACTGTTTCAGCCACCCAGTCTACGGCATTATTTACAGCAGCCTGAACTAATTACTGCAGACTGCAACCCTGCCACAGGCCCTGCCCCAAGGAATATGCCACTGCACACTATGCTATGCCCGTCTCCTCCAACCATAACCAAGGAAGCAAAGGGTGGGCCCCTCACTCAATGGAAGACAATCTAAGTGCTGACCTAAGCGGTAAAACTGGGCTAGCGTCTCTCTCTTGAGAATTTGAGAGAACAAACCAATTAGTAGTGGAGCTAGAGTTGGGAAGATAGAAGGAGCGTGAGTAAGAGGGAAGAAGCTAAGGTGGGGCACACACAGGCTTGAGTTATGAGAGACAGAAATGAATCAGTGGACAGAGACAGAAGAGCACAGCTGACATGCGGAGAGAGGCAAGCGTTGCCCGGGAGACCCGGCGCAGCTAAGGAGCGGAAAACTAAGTGAAACCGGACCCAAGAAACAGCCACTGACATCCATTTTTACAGTGCACTCCCCTCTGCCTGAGGTAATCTATATGAGGCTCTCTGTTCCAATCAAACACACCTATTACACTCTGCTTCGGTAAGCATCATACTATCACATCCCAAACAAACCACTATCTTTCTTAAGATGAACCCTTCATCCTTTAACTAATTCATGTGGATACTCTACTTCCAATAAAGATTTGAGGGAACTTACAAGCAAATACAACTTTAATATGAAAACTGAGACAATTAAGAATTTTACAAGAGAGATAATTACTTCAAAAACACAAAGCATGGGGAACTTCCACTACGGCAGGTGAATAAAATACTGTAAAGGACTCAGTTTTGATCAGAGCCTAAGAAAAGTCATCAGGTTTAAATCAAACAAATCATAAATCTACGGTTGATACAGGAATGTGAGATCTGACTAACAAGGTTTCATTCCATAAATGAAACCATAGTAACTGTGGCAAACATTCACAAGTAATGAAAATAATTCTGGCTGAAATATTCTAGTCAAAGGAGAATAGAAATACTTTCACTTCAAACTCCACTAGAAAAATAAGCCAACATCTATGTTAAAATTAAAACACTAAAAAAAAAAAAAAAAACCATAGAATTTACAATTTAAAACCAGGAGGAAAAAAGATGGAACAAACCATACTCAAGCAATCTAAAAGAGTTTGGGAATACAGAAAATAAAGAAAAAGGAAAAAGCATCATTAAAAAAGAGAAATGAAATAAATTCAGATATCCATATTCACAATAAATATAAATGGGTTAGACTCACTGAAGAACAGGCTCACAATCTGTATCTCAAAACTGAAAATGAGAGTTGTAAACAGTCTGATGTCAACCTATAATTTTTAATATATACAATAATAATATATGCTACACATAAAAAGGTATGTGATTTCATCATTACAACAATGAGTTATTGATAAAAGGACACATTCTAAAATCAATTACAGTTATAGTTACTTTTAGGAGTGGACAGATGGAAGTGGTAGCTTTTGATCAGAGAGAGGTCAAAAGGTGATTTAGCTTTCTCTACTTTTTTAAAGAAACTATAATTTTAGAATGTTTTAAAGTTATATTTATAAAAATTAATTGAGTTGAAATATTTATGGATAAAGTGCTCAAATGCATGGCATTTTCTTCCATAAAATGGAAGAGGACAGAAGAAATATGACTGGACATGCAACAGCAGCTATTAAAAGTGAATAATGGATACATGAGGATTCACTATAATATACACATCATAAAATGTACATTATAAAGTTTTCATAACAAAAAAATAGAAAAATAAGTGATTGACAATAAACATGTGAAAATGTTAATACCTACCTGATTTTGGAGGATGAGACTAGAGCTGATTAGTTCCTTCTTTATTCACAATATTTTTCAAATTCTGCCTATCATCCTGTCCCAACAAAAAAAAGGTTTCACCTTGAACTACTAAATTACTTGGAAAAATATTTTACTATTGGCAAATGCTACCAGAAAGATAATTTCTTCAGGCTAGATCACTTAACCCCCACAAAATGACAGGAAATATTATGAAAAGATTTCTTCAAAATTAGTATTTCATAAGGAATCTGTATTTGTACCATTAAGAACAAATTTATTCTGATTTTCTGAAGGCTAGAAGTACTGCTTCTAGTTTTACCGAGCCCTGTGAGATAAGAGCCTTAGAAGCGGATCTATGGCCCTGGATTAGCTAATTCCAAGTGAGACTGAGCAGCAGGGCAGTAAGTGATAAGTGACTATTACTGTCCTACTTCCGCACACACACACAGAGCAAACTAAAACCCCCACCACTGGAAATGATGGGTCAACCCAAGAGAGCACATAAATATAAATTTGTTTCAGTTGAAAGAAAACTTATCTTTCATGTATACGTAAATGACGATTCAATATTTTGAACAGTCATACAATATATTTAAGCTAAAATTATAATATGAGCAAGTGGCATATTAATCCACATTTAGAAACACATAAATTATAATCACTACTTTGATCAGGAATCTATATACTCTAAACAAATTTGGTGATAATAATGATCTCATTCCGCTTCCCAGGAATTTTCTAATATGGAGAAAAGAATCTACTGAAAATACATATAGATATTAAGCTATTTACTAACTTACAGACACACTTACACAGAAATGTGTTTATACTAACAAACATTAACTTTATTTAATGTTCATTAACTTTATTTTGGTTTTGAAAGCTACTTCCTTTTATTTTTAAGACTGTTGGCCTGAAGTGAAAGGTTCATTGTCCTTTCAAAAGGTATAACATGTTCTGTCCTTTACTGCAGATTTCCTAAAAGCACAAAGATACTAATTTTATACAGACATTTTACCAGATTCATATCCACTTCCAGTAACACACACATAAATTATATTTTGCGATGCTTTTGAGTCAAGCTCCTTATTTATTGCTCACACTCAAAGATGAAGTCAATTTTATGGTTGAAAGCAGCCTTAAAAAACACGTAGGGCACAGATAAATGCAGGTTCACTAAGGTTTGGTGAACTATAACTTAAAAAATAACTATAACAATTTAAACAATGAGAATCAGCAGTGTGTCTGGGATTAGAACCTCAGGCTGCTTTATTACTCAACTGACTTTTTGAAAGGCTGGATTTTTTTTTTTAATATACTACAAACCAATTAAGTTTATATTCCACTGTACTATATTCATTTCCTTCCTCCTCCATCATCCATATATATTTTTTTAAAGAACAGCCAAGGAGACACATACATACACACTGCTAGAGAACTACAGAGTCCTATACCTTCTCTCTGGGCAACCATTTTTATGTATTTTCCATTCATTTTTGTTCTCTCTTAAAACAATCATTCCTACAGGAAAGGAACCCTCTCCAAATCTATTCACACCAAATATGGTGACACAGGAAAAAAAAAAAATTAGATGCTTCTGAGAATAAAGATTTAGCCTCTTCTGTTGTCTCATCCACTAGCTAAACTCAGGAATTTAGGTTGGTGGGCAGTTTGCTCCTGTTTGCCACCACACTGTCAGTGTTGAAAGCCAAGCAGCAACAGGCTGGGTGCATTTTTTGGACAGAACCAGGCAGGGGAAATGTCTTAGAAAGCATAACTACGAACAAAGCTAGAGGAGGTGATGGAATTTCAGTGGAGCTATTTCAAATCCTGAAAGATGATGCTGTAAAAAGTGCTGCACTCAATATGCCAGCAAATTTGGAAAACTCAGCAGTGGCCACAGGACTGGAAAAGGTCAGTTTTCATTCCAATTCCAAAGAAAGGCAATGCCAAAGAATGCTTAAACTACCACACAATTGCACTCATCTCACATGCTAGTAATGTTCAAAATTCTCCAAGCCAGGTTTCAGCAGTACATGAACCGTGAACTTCCAGATGTTCAAGCTGGTTTTAGAAAAGGCAGAGGAACCAGAGATCAAATTGCCAACATCCGCTGGATCATGGAAAAAGCAAGAGAGTTCCAGAAAAACATCTATTTCTGCTTTATTGACTATGCCAAAGCCTTTGACTGTGTGGATCACAATAAACTGTGGAAAATTCTGAAAGAGATGGGAATACCAGACCACCTAACCTGCCTCTTGAGAAATCTGTATGCAGGTCAGGAAGCAACAGTTAGAACTGGACATGGAACAACAGACTGGTTCCAAATAGGAAAAGGAGTACGTCAAGGCTGTATATTGTCTCCCTGCTTATTTAACTTATATGCAGAGTACATCATGAGAAACGCTGGACTGGAAGAAACACAAGCTGGAATCAAGATTGCCGGGAGAAATATCAATAACCTCAGATATGCTGATGACACCACCCTTATGGCAGAAAGTGAGGAGGAGCTAAAAAGCCTCTTGATGAAAGTGAAGGAGGAGAGTGAAAAAGTTGGCTTAAAGCTCAACATTCAGAAAACGAAGATCATGGCATCCGGTCCCATCACTTCATGGGAAATAGATGGGGAAACAGTGGAAACAGTGTCAGACTTTATTTTTTTGGGCTCCAAAATCACTGCAGATGGTGACTGCAGCCATGAAATTAAAAGACGCTTACTCCTTGGAAGAAAAGTTATGACCAACCTGGATAGTATATTCAAAAGCAGAGACATTACTTTGCCGACTAAGGTCCGCCTAGTCAAGGCTATGGTTTTTCCAGTGGTCATGTATGGATGTGAGAGTTGGACTGTGAAGAAAACTGAGTGCCGAAGAACTGATGCTTTTGAACTGTGGTGTTGGAGAAGACTCTTGAGAGTCCCTTGGACTGCAAGGAGACTCAACCAGTCCATTCTAAAAGAGAGCAGTCCTGGGATTTCTTTGGAAGGAATGATGCTAAAGCTGAAACTCCAATACTTTGGCCACCTCATGCGAAGAGTTGACTCATTGGAAAAGACTCTGATGCTGGGAGGGATTGCGGGCAGGAGGAGAAGGGGACGACAGAGGATATGATGGCTAGATGGCATCACCAACTGGATGGAAGTGAGTCTGAGTGAACTCCGGGAGATGGTGATGGACAGGGAGGCCTGGCGTGCTGCGATTCATGGGGTCACAAAGAGTCGGACACGACTGAGCGACTGAACTGAACTGAGGCAGGGGAATCCCTCCAAGGGCTGCCCCTGCAGGGAAACAACACTGGATCCACATCAGACTGCAGAGGCAGCCAGCTGCTCATACAGCACTCACTCCAGCCACATAACTGAACTGAGGGAAACCGAAAATGGACAGGAGAATTAACTCTGCCACAGAATCCTCAGGTGTCATTCCACAGCTGGCAACCAATCCACCAGAGAAATTACTTTCAGGCGCCTGCCTCCTGCCTGGAACGGAGCAATTCTCCAGTGGGCAGGGCCAATGGTGTCCCTGGCGCTTAGAAAAAGCACAAATACACAAAGCGTCCCCATAGGACCCTGTAACGTGGCCCAGCAGCTGCCAGTCAGTTCTGTGTTAAGACTGACCAACTGCAAGAGGAGGTGTAGACGAATCTCTGTCATTCCTGGCTGCCCTCTCGGAGATGAGTTTGTGAGATCTCAGTACAATACTGGCATATAACAAAACAATTGATGGCTTTGTCAGTTGCGATTCAATGATTCCTTAGGGGAAAGCCCTAAAGAAAGACAAACTTTTCAACACAGATACACTGTGGAACTAGGAGATGGAAGGTCAGAATATTACAACCATACTGCTTCAACTTACCTCCCCATCCAACTAGTTCATGCTCTTCATCAAAGGTCATCCAAGGGCTTTGCCCCATAATTTAAAAAATAACACTATATCCACCATTTCCAAACAGTTTTTCCTGTTCTGCAATCTTTTCTACAAAAATTATAAAGCGTTGTCTATCATATCGCCACTTAGCTATCATTCAGCTGTAAGTACTAAACATAATTAGATATTCTTATTTTTCCCCAACAATCAGTGCTTCCTAACTTCAGTCTGTGGCTTTCATGATTTCCCTTTGCTGAATTTGGATGGAAACAAAGACAACGTTTACAAACTTTAACCAGAAAAGGGCAGCCTCAAATTTCTAACAGGAAACCCTCTGGGAAGAAAACGGCATACTGAAATGTGATTTAACTTAGCTGTTTTTCTTTCCTGGACTATGCTTGTGGTGACCAGAGGTCTGCACCCATGTTGAGTCAGTTTCAACCCTTTGCTGTGCTGAGAAGTATCAGGCATGTGCTGAGAAGGGCTCACGAAAGATCATGCTCTCTGGCTCTGAGTCCATTCTTTGCAATATTTGTTGTGGAGCATTCAGAACCCTTAAGTTTAGCTGGCAGAAGAAACTAATGCATTTTTGCAATTATTAATGCTTAATAATTTCAAATATCATATTTAAAAACATCAGAAAATTTTGTGACCTTTTACCAAAACAACTTGTTAAAACCTTATTTTGCTGATAAGGAGTAAAAAGGTCAAAGAGATTACTAACTTTCCCAAGGTCACATAACTCAGACCTTTTATTAAGCAATCCTATTTCTATAGCCATTATTATGCAGGGGCACTGTAAAGTTTATATAATAAAAAATCAATAACTATCTGAAAGTTTCAACCGAAGGTAGTCTTAATTCATCTACAAGAGGATATGGGGGCAGAAGAAAAGGGAGAAATAATAAGCTTAAAAATCTTACTCTGTTAGATTGGGTGTCTATCAAATTCCCTAAACAATGAACTGTTTCATTTTCCATGTCATTTGTGGATTTTTTTTTAAAGCAACTTTATTGCTCAGGTACAAATTAACCACCAAATATTCCCTTAAAGAGCCAAAGGTTTCCTAATATATATTCACCACTGGAATATTTAAAATGTAGGTGTGTTATAATCCACAACTAAGCCAATAATTTGTTATCTAAGACTGTTAAAACATACTCTTCAATAACAACGGATAATAAAACTGTATATAAGAATTGGTTTCTGTTGCATCTACTATAATAACTCTTCCACAAGTGAGTATTTTAGACAATGAGCTGGCATTTATTTTTGCTCTTTGAAATGAAACCATTTATGAAATAGCTGTCATATATCCCTATCTTCTTAAACACAGCATACATGCTTCACAAACATGCATACGTTTAAACCTATCAATAGCTCAATATTAGATATACCCACTTTCAAGTAAGAAAACTGACGTTGAAAGATTTAAAGTAAAAAAAAAAAAAAAGAAAGAAAGAAAGATTTAAAGTATTTTCTCCTATACTCATGAAGTATAGTTAGCACCAGAGCTAACATTAAAAGCCAATCTGAGTTTGACTGACATCAAAGCCAAGTGCTTTCCACCAAATCATGGCTCTGTGTTCTAATAATAATACTACAGGAAAGAAAATAGCTACTTACCTTCAGATAAGTAGCCTCAGACAGCCCTGCTTTCAGAGGTCCCAAACTGCTACTATAAGGCTCTCTTGAAGAAACATTCTTACATTTCACTAGTTGAGATCCTAGGCAAGTCACTTAACTTCTTGGAGAGGTTGTTGTAAAGTAAGCATTAACAATAACATATGCAAAATGCCTAGAAGAAACAGGCATACAAAGCCACTGTTATCATTATTCCGTCTTCCAGTGTCTGCACCTAGGATGGACATGAGCTTGGGTAAACTCTGGAAGTTGGCAATGGACAGGGAGGCCTGGCGTGCTGCAGCCCATGGGGTCGCAAAGAGTCAGACAGGACTGAGCGACTGAACTGAACTGAGCTGTTTCCAATTTGAACCTAACTCTTTAACAGGAGTGAAAATTTTATCATTTCTGACCTTGATCTTGTAAGTCATACTATGTCTTACCTATATAGTAAATAAAGCATTTAGCTTTAGGACAGCTTTCTTATTGCTGAAAAACTACAGGTACTTTTTGTACCATTGAAGATCCCCCAAATCACTCCCTCTAAAATACTTCAAAGAAGTAGAAATGAACCCAAAGAAAGTGTAACCCAAAATTCAGCTGTCAAAGAACGGACACTTAAAGAAGTGTTAAGTTACCAACCAGAGGAGACAGACAGAGAGGGAATAGATGTGGTGTCTGACAAGACAGAGATAAACGAACAGGAAGAAAGGAAGACGAAATATTGAGGTGAGGAAGCTGAAAGGGGGAACAAATAGAAAGCTGAAGGACAGCAAACAAGTTAGAAGCCCTGAGAAAAGTCCTTAGCATTCGCCAGGCTAACAGGAGGTGGAGGGCGTGCTGACTAAGGTCACAGATGCCCAGAAGAACTGAAGCATCTCCCTGCCAATGTGAAATCTGATCTCAAAGGAAGAACTGCAACGCAATCTTCCTGTACCCAAACACAGTAAAACTCAATACATTTGAGTCACTATCCTTTGAGTCATTTATCAGAATCTCCTGAGATAAAGTATGTGAAAATGCTTAGAAAATGGGAAGCTGTCGAAGCATTAGGCATTATGATTACTATCAACGGTATTAGCATCAGAATGGCTAACTGATGCTGTTGTCTCCTATCCCTAACTTAAGAAAATCAATAACCATAAAAAATTATATATATACAGCACTATTTTAGCAAGTTTTAAATAAACACTTGCATTTCCGGAAGCATAAGCCACAGGCAGATTCAGCAGGAAGATACTTGCACCAGATACTTCCATTCTCATACAAATAAATACGCACTTTCACATCTAATTTTCATAATTGGTTTTTTTGTTGTTTTTAAGAAAGCCATCCTAAATTCTATAAACTTTAAGCCCCTCCTCAAAAGAAACAAACTGTACTATCTGCCTCTATCACTAAACCATATGGCAAAGAAAAATAAAGACAGGTATTTTGCTTCCGAGCTCTCAATTTTGTAGAAAACAGTACATAATTACACTGCAACAAGATGTGCTAAATTTTGGGAGAGTAAAAGGAATCCAGTGCTATCAGAATAAGTCAGAAAAAAAATAAAAACCGGGAACGTGGCATGTGAATCGTCCTGAAAGACCTGCAACTTGGGATATGAGGGACAGCCAGGAGAGGGAATGGCATCTCTTACAAATGGAAAGACACCTGCTAAGACAGCAAAACCACGTAACTGAATGATAATGGTTCTGTAGCACAAGGCTGCCACACTAGACAGGAGAGGAAAGCCATTTTTCATGGCCTTCGTGGGATTTTGCCCTACAGGGGGAGAGCAGTGAATTTTAGATACATGGGGCAGGGGTGGCAGGAAGTGGGGGTGGTTACTAAAATTTATTTTCTGGGAAAAAAAAAAAATTCTGGCAATATGCTACATAGTTCATCAAAAATAGAAAAGAACTAGGGATTTCCCTGGTGGTCCAGTGGTTAAGTCTCAGCGCTTCCAACATAAGGGGCCCAGGTTCCATCCTGCAAACCGAGGGTTCATGAGCCTCAACTGAAGATTCCTTACAATATAACTAAGAAAAAATCCCACAATTCTCAACCAAATTGTGACTTGGCACACCCAAAGAAATAAATTTTTTTTTTTTTAATAGAAAAGAACTAATAATAGTACAAACAGACGTTAGGTTGTTAAAAACAGCCCAGTCTGGGGGGTTGGGTGGGGAGTGGGGCAGGGGATGTGTAAATGTGAGCAAGATTAATGCCAAGAAACAAGAGAGGTGATACAGACGCACATATTAGAGAGTATTAAAAGGACCAGTGACCACTAGTTGTGTGTTTGGGACAGGTGTAATGAGTGAATGACGGCAACAGAGGTCAACTCTCAGCATTTCTAATCTGGGAAACTAAAAATACCAGAGCATCATTAACTTAAAGAGCAGAAAAAGAAATGTCACTTAGTGAAAGGGGGTAGAAATGCATTCCTTTTGGGCATATTGAGTTTGAAATGTCTAGAAAACAGGAAATAATAGAATTTAGGCTCCATGAGGGAAGGAACTTTTGTTTTTGTTTTTTTAAATGTTGTTGATTTTTTTTTTTTTCTCGCTGGACTATAGTGGCTGGCCCAAAGTGGGCACTCAATAAATATCTGTTGAAAGAATGACTCAATTACATAAGTGAATCTAAGGAGAAAAAAAATTGGAAGTATAAATCAGGGAATCACTGCCCTAAAGATGTTGCTGAAGATAAAGAAGATTAATCAGGGAGAAAATAGAGATTAAGGAGAGAACAGAGACTGGAACTCTGGGAAACACAGACATTTAAAAATAGAATATAAGAATTACTTCAGGGGTAAAAATCCATTAGAAGTAAGGACTCTTCACGCTTTATCACTCTCAACATGCACTTACAAAACTCCCACCAGCGTCAACACTCTAGGCCAGGTTCCTGTTTATTTAGCTGACCCTAAATAAGGATCTGGCGAAGGAAATGGCAACCCACTCCAGTGTTCTTGCCTGGAGAATCCCAGGGATGGGGGAGCTGCCGTCTATGGGGTCATCATTGACACCACATTTGACATCACTTTGGTTCCTATACTAATGTGATAACAAATGACTTATGGAAAGTGAAAGTCGCTCAGTCAAGTCCGACTCTTTGCGACGCCATGGACTATACAGTCCATGGACTTCTCCAGGCCAGAATACTGGAGTGAGTAGCCGTTCTCTTCTCCAGGGGATCTTCCCAACCCAGGGATCAAACCCAGGTCTCTGGCATTGCAGGCAGATTCTCTACCAGCTGAGCCAGAAGGAAAGTCCTTAACATATGGAAGATAACCTTAATCAAGTCAAATTAAATACAGAAGATCAAAATATCTTAGACATCAAACAATTATTTGTAAGAAATATTCAAAATCCTAGTGGAATCAAAATATTCCAACCAGATCCAAGATGAAATAATATCTACATACATGGAAAATCTGGGCTTCCAAGGGAGCTCAGTGGTAAAGAATTTGCCTACCAATGCAAGAAACCCAAGAGACACAGGTTCAATCCCTGAGGGAAAATCCCCTGGAGCAGGAAATGGCAACCTACTCCAGTACTCTTGCCTGGGAAATCCTACAGACAGAAAAGCCTGGTGGGCTACAGTCTACAGGGTTGCAAAGTGTTGGACACAACTGAGCACACACGCATGCAAAACATGGGGAAAAAAAATCTAAAAAATCAGTGATCGGGCTCTCTTATTTACCTCCATGCTGCTGTTGCTAAGTCACGTCAGTTGTGTCCGACTCTGTACGACCCCATAGACAGCAGCCCACCAGGCTCCCCCGTCCCTGGGATTGTCCAGGCAGGAACTCTGGAGTGGGTTGCCATTTCCTTCTCCAGTGCATGAAAGTGAAAAGTGAAAGTGAAGTCGCTCAGTCATGTCCGACTCTTGGCGACCCCATGGACTGCAGCCCACCAGGCTCTTCCTGCCATGGGATTCTCCAGGCGAGAATACTGGAGTGGGGTGCCAGTGCCTTCTCCGACCTCCATACTAAACCAAAACAAAATCACCTCTAGATCTTCCATTAATTGAACAGGCAAACACTCAAAAATAAATTAAAGTTTGTCCACAGTAACTGAAACCAATGTTTTTCGTATCCTGTACTAAAAACTCTCTAGAGAGAATGCTGTACCCCTCTGACAGCAAAGAGAGGCCACTCTCTAAACCAGCTGATAAGCTCATCAGGCAGTGGTAGTCTACACTGCTGAAGACACACTGAGGAAAATCAGTTGATAATTTCCATCATGCTGGCCAGATTCCAAGCTGCTCAGATAAGGGAAAATTATACAAAGAAGTCAAAAGTAATATGAACCTACTCAAACACAAACCTTAGCCATATAAGATAAGTAAGTGTGGGCCAATTCAATCCCCTAATTACTAATTCAGAAATAATTATAACAGGCTATACTATTTAGTTATCTGATGTAATTCCATAAGACTCACTAAGGCCATCCTAACAACCTGGTATTTTCTCTCTAAAAACAAATTAAAAGATCTTATTCTTTCAATAAACATGACTATTTGCTTCTTAATTAACCCATCTACTATTTAATCACAAACATTAACTGTATTTTACTATGGCACCCAAAGGGCTGTTAAAATTAAGATTATAAACCAACTTTTACTTTTGTAATAATCCAGAGAGTGTACCTGCTTTAAATGGTGTTGTTCTTGGGTTTGTAGTTTTTGTTGTTACACATAATTTCAATCAAGTGATGAGAAAGTAGCGACAAACATATAAATGTTAAAAATGGCCTGAGAAATCTGAATGACCCCAGTAAGAATAACATGTTTTCATAGAATAATGACTATCCCTTCTCCAATTCCTGGTGTGTCCAATGATCTTAGGTGTAACATACATTGGGGGGGGGGAATTATTTGGATAATTCGGGCACCAAATTACTCCTTTGTTATCCAATTTCCTATATGATTGTTACATAAAGTTGTCAAAAGAAGTAACCAATAAATCTTTCAAAAATTGTAAGAGCTACCAAAAATATGCACAAGGGTCAGGAGAACTAGGCAAGCACTCTGGAATAAAGCTTGGGGCTCAATATTAAGAGTGACTTCACAACGTCATATACAGAAGCTTGTGGAAAGCCTCAATACTCATGCAACTTTTTTTTATATTACCTGACATCTTCAAAAATTAGAAAAATTTAAACCTCATTTTACAATTTACTAGGCTTTTTTTTAAAAAAAAAAAACAAAACATAACATATATTTTGAAACTTCAACTAACATTAAATAAGGGTATTCAAATTTTATGTTGATCCAAAGGGACAGGAATTTAAGAAGACAGAATAAAACTATCAAATACAAAAGTCTGACCCAACACAGTTGAAACCAAACAAGCATACTACAAGACAACAAAGTATAAGAGAATCCTGAATTATTGGGAAAAAAAAACTGAATGGTATATTCGTACAATGAATTAATACTCAGCAATAAACAGTAAAAAACCATGAGTAAAGGCAACACGGATAAACTCAAAATAGAGTCAAAGCGGTCAGACACAGAGAACGCACTGTATGACTCCACCTATTTAAAGCTCTAGAGAATGCAGACTAATCTATAGTGACAGAAAGCACATCAGCGGTTACTTGGAGATGGGGAAGTAGGAGAGGCAGGAAAAGATTACCAAGGGGCATGAGAAAACATCTGCCAGGGATGGACATGCTCAGTCTTGACTGCCAGGATGGTTTCACAAGGGCCAAAACTCAACAAACTATACAATTTCAATACGTGAAGTTTATCATATGTGAACTTCGATTATATTAATACCTCAGTAAAACACTTAAACAAGCCCTCCCCACTCCTTGAGAAAAGGGAAGAGCCTAAACATCCTGAGTTTAGCAACCAACAGATTATTCATTGAATTTAACAGAGCAGCCTAGAGAGAAAAATCCAGGCCAGGGGGGACTGTTTAGACAGACAAAGATGTTGACAGATATATGGCTATGGTTATAGACAAATAGCTGAGAAAAGAAGAGAAGCTAAAGGCAAAGGAGAAAAGGAAAGATACACCCATCTGAATGCAGAGTTCCAAAGAATAGCAAGGAGAGATAAGAAAGCCTTCCTCAATGATCAGTGCAAAGAAATAGAGGAAAACAATAGAAAGGGAAAGACTAGAGATCTCTTCAAGAAAATTAGAGATATCAAGGGAACATTTCATGCAAATATGGGCACAATAAAGGACAGAAATGGCATAGAACAAACAGAAGCAGAAGATATTTAAGAGGGGGTAGGCAAGAATACACAGAAGAACCACACAAAAAAGATGTTCATGGCCCAGACAATCACGATACTGTGATCAGTCACCCAGAGTCACACATCCTGGAATGCGAAGTCAATTGGGCCTTAGGAAGCATCACTACGAACAAAGCTAGTGGAGGTGACGGAATTCCAGCTGAGCTATTTCACATCCTAAAAGATGACACTGTGAAAGTGCTGCACTCAATATGCCAGCAAATCTGGAAAACTCAACAGTGGCCACAGGACTGGAAAAGATCAGTTTTCATTCCAATCCCAAAGAAAGGCAATGCCAAAGACTGTTCAAACTACCGCACAATTGCACTCATCTCACACAGTAATAAAGTAATGCTCAAAATTCTCCAAGCCAGGCTTCAACAGTACGTGAACCATGAACTTCCAGATGCTCAAGCTGGTTTTAGAAAAGGCAGAGGAACCAGAGATCAAATTGCCAACATCCGGTGGATCATCGAAAAAGCAAGAGAGTTCCAGAAAAACATCTACTTTTCCTTTATTGACNCTCTCTAAACCAGCTGATAAGCTCATCAGGCAGTGGTAGTCTACACTGCTGAAGACACACTGAGGAAAATCAGTTGATAATTTCCATCATGCTGGCCAGATTCCAAGCTGCTCAGATAAGGGAAAATTATACAAAGAAGTCAAAAGTAATATGAACCTACTCAAACACAAACCTTAGCCATATAAGATAAGTAAGTGTGGGCCAATTCAATCCCCTAATTACTAATTCAGAAATAATTATAACAGGCTATACTATTTAGTTATCTGATGTAATTCCATAAGACTCACTAAGGCCATCCTAACAACCTGGTATTTTCTCTCTAAAAACAAATTAAAAGATCTTATTCTTTCAATAAACATGACTATTTGCTTCTTAATTAACCCATCTACTATTTAATCACAAACATTAACTGTATTTTACTATGGCACCCAAAGGGCTGTTAAAATTAAGATTATAAACCAACTTTTACTTTTGTAATAATCCAGAGAGTGTACCTGCTTTAAATGGTGTTGTTCTTGGGTTTGTAGTTTTTGTTGTTACACATAATTTCAATCAAGTGATGAGAAAGTAGCGACAAACATATAAATGTTAAAAATGGCCTGAGAAATCTGAATGACCCCAGTAAGAATAACATGTTTTCATAGAATAATGACTATCCCTTCTCCAATTCCTGGTGTGTCCAATGATCTTAGGTGTAACATACATTGGGGGGGGGGAATTATTTGGATAATTCGGGCACCAAATTACTCCTTTGTTATCCAATTTCCTATATGATTGTTACATAAAGTTGTCAAAAGAAGTAACCAATAAATCTTTCAAAAATTGTAAGAGCTACCAAAAATATGCACAAGGGTCAGGAGAACTAGGCAAGCACTCTGGAATAAAGCTTGGGGCTCAATATTAAGAGTGACTTCACAACGTCATATACAGAAGCTTGTGGAAAGCCTCAATACTCATGCAACTTTTTTTTATATTACCTGACATCTTCAAAAATTAGAAAAATTTAAACCTCATTTTACAATTTACTAGGCTTTTTTTTAAAAAAAAAAAACAAAACATAACATATATTTTGAAACTTCAACTAACATTAAATAAGGGTATTCAAATTTTATGTTGATCCAAAGGGACAGGAATTTAAGAAGACAGAATAAAACTATCAAATACAAAAGTCTGACCCAACACAGTTGAAACCAAACAAGCATACTACAAGACAACAAAGTATAAGAGAATCCTGAATTATTGGGAAAAAAAAACTGAATGGTATATTCGTACAATGAATTAATACTCAGCAATAAACAGTAAAAAACCATGAGTAAAGGCAACACGGATAAACTCAAAATAGAGTCAAAGCGGTCAGACACAGAGAACGCACTGTATGACTCCACCTATTTAAAGCTCTAGAGAATGCAGACTAATCTATAGTGACAGAAAGCACATCAGCGGTTACTTGGAGATGGGGAAGTAGGAGAGGCAGGAAAAGATTACCAAGGGGCATGAGAAAACATCTGCCAGGGATGGACATGCTCAGTCTTGACTGCCAGGATGGTTTCACAAGGGCCAAAACTCAACAAACTATACAATTTCAATACGTGAAGTTTATCATATGTGAACTTCGATTATATTAATACCTCAGTAAAACACTTAAACAAGCCCTCCCCACTCCTTGAGAAAAGGGAAGAGCCTAAACATCCTGAGTTTAGCAACCAACAGATTATTCATTGAATTTAACAGAGCAGCCTAGAGAGAAAAATCCAGGCCAGGGGGGACTGTTTAGACAGACAAAGATGTTGACAGATATATGGCTATGGTTATAGACAAATAGCTGAGAAAAGAAGAGAAGCTAAAGGCAAAGGAGAAAAGGAAAGATACACCCATCTGAATGCAGAGTTCCAAAGAATAGCAAGGAGAGATAAGAAAGCCTTCCTCAATGATCAGTGCAAAGAAATAGAGGAAAACAATAGAAAGGGAAAGACTAGAGATCTCTTCAAGAAAATTAGAGATATCAAGGGAACATTTCATGCAAATATGGGCACAATAAAGGACAGAAATGGCATAGAACAAACAGAAGCAGAAGATATTTAAGAGGGGGTAGGCAAGAATACACAGAAGAACCACACAAAAAAGATGTTCATGGCCCAGACAATCACGATACTGTGATCAGTCACCCAGAGTCACACATCCTGGAATGCGAAGTCAATTGGGCCTTAGGAAGCATCACTACGAACAAAGCTAGTGGAGGTGACGGAATTCCAGCTGAGCTATTTCACATCCCAAAAGATGACACTGTGAAAGTGCTGCACTCAATATGCCAGCAAATCTGGAAAACTCAACAGTGGCCACAGGACTGGAAAAGATCAGTTTTCATTCCAATCCCAAAGAAAGGCAATGCCAAAGACTGTTCAAACTACCGCACAATTGCACTCATCTCACACAGTAATAAAGTAATGCTCAAAATTCTCCAAGCCAGGCTTCAACAGTACGTGAACCATGAACTTCCAGATGCTCAAGCTGGTTTTAGAAAAGGCAGAGGAACCAGAGATCAAATTGCCAACATCCGGTGGATCATCGAAAAAGCAAGAGAGTTCCAGGAAAGCATCTACTTTTCCTTTATTGATTATGCTAAAGCCTTTGACTGTGTGGATCACCACAAACTGTGGAAAATTCTTAAAGACGGGAATACCAGACCACCTGACCTACCTCCTGAGAAACTATATGCAGGTCAAGAAGTAACAGTTAGAACTGGACATGGAACAACAGACTGATTCCAAATCAGGAAAGGAGTACGCCAAGGCTGTGTATTGTCACCCTGCTTATTTAACTCATATGCACAGTACATCATGCAAAATGCTGGGCTGGATGAAGCACAAGCTGGAATCGAGACTGCCGGGAGAATTATCAATAACCTCAGATAACCAGATGACACCACCCTTATGGCAGAAAGCAAAGAACTAATGAGTCTCTTGATGAAAGTGAAAGAGAACAGTGAAAAAGTTGGCTTAAAGCTCAACATTCAGAAAACTAAGATCATGGCATCCAGTCCAATCACTTCATGGCAAATAGTTGGGGAAACAATAGAAACAGTGAGAGAGATTATTTTTATGGGCTCCAAAACCACTGCAGATGGTGACTACAGCATGAAATTAAAAGACGCTGGCTCCTTGGAAGGAAAGCTGCTGCTGCTGCTAAATCACTTCAGTCATGTCTGACTCTATGTGACCCCATAGATGGCAGCCCACCAGGCTCCCCTGTCCCTGGGATTCTCCAGGCAAGAACACTGAAGTGGGTTGCCATTTCCGCTATGACAAACCTAAACTGCATATTAAAAATCGGAGACATTACTCTGCCAACAAAGGTCTGTCTAGTCAAAGCTATGGTTTTTTCATTAGTCATGTATGGATGTGAGAGTTGGACTATAAAGAAAGCTGAGTGCTGAAGAATTGATGCTTTTGAACTGTGGTGTTGGAGAAAACTTTTGAGAGTCCCTTGGACTGCAAGGAGATCCAACCAGTCCATCCTAAAGGAAATCAGTCCTGAATATTCATTTGAAGGACTGATGCTAAAGCTGAAGCTCCAGTACCTGGCCACCACTGTAAAAGACCCTGATGCTGGGAATGACTGAAGGCGGGAGGAGAAGGGGACAACCGAGGATGAGATGGTTGGATGGTATCACCGACAAAATGGACATGAGTTTGAGAAGGCTCCAGGAGTTGGTGATGGACAGGGAAGCCTGGCATCCTTCAGTCCATGGGGTCGCAAAGAGATGGGCACAACTGAGCAACTGAACTGAATTGATAAGAGGGATAAATACACACACATATATATGTATATTCTGCAGATTAAATCAGTATAAACAGGCATTCCAGCACTGTACTTTTTCTAAAAGAGAACAGCATGACTACATTCACCACTCCCAGATAAATCATGAATGAAGTAGTCAAGAAGGGGGTCAATGTCAGTCAAAAGTCCACTGACTCCTATAGATGAGGGCCTCCAGTGCTAAGGTAGGAAACAAATGTTGCCCAGAGGCAGACTTCATGTTTGACTTACTAAAACAAATTACCTTCGAAAGCCTGGGGTGGATGGGGGGATACCTGACTTAAACCTTTTCAACATTATCCAGTAAAGCCTTAGACAAACTGGACCTGCTGGTGAAGGGCAGAACTAGCAACATACAAGAGAAGCTTGCCATTCCTTATATAGGAGGACCTTTTTAACTGTAGAATAATCTTTAGTATTTATGGTTCTGTTGTCACAGTTTTGTCAGTTTAGTGATGTCTTATGAGCAGTGGATAACAGATTCCCATTAT
Source organism: Oreotragus oreotragus (assembly GCA_006410675.1). Taxonomy (NCBI): domain Eukaryota; kingdom Metazoa; phylum Chordata; class Mammalia; order Artiodactyla; family Bovidae; genus Oreotragus; species Oreotragus oreotragus. Next base: position 5,211 of record SJYX01000743.1, on the reverse strand, counting down.
CATTTTCTTCAGCTTAGGTCCCTGAAGCAAGGTATACTAGGGCCCACCTAGTATGGTGGATTAATTACAAGTTAATCCATAAATAACTATAGGCCTATAAGAACATTTACTTTTAAGCCCAGATCAAGATTTAAAAATGCCAATTCCACTGGCATCCCATGTACCACATGATGCTCAGCCATATTACACCTCCTTAAAGAGTCAAGAGACACTAGTTCTAACGGATGCTGTTAAAGTCAATTCAAATGCGTGGATGTTTAATAATCGCAAATTATCCTCACTGAGAAGAATGACAAGTAGTGAAAACTACTGATCAACAGTTGTACTTGTTCATTTGTATATCAAAACAAGCTGCGGTCCTTATTTCACAAAAGACTTGTTTTCTTTAGGGAGGGATAGCACCTAGGTGGGAGAAGGCACTGGCGACCCACTCCAGTACTCTTGCCTGGAAAATCCCATAAAGGGAGGAGCCTGGTGGGCTGCAGTCCATGGGGTGGCCAAACACCTGAGCGACTTCACTTTCACTTTCACTTTCACGCATTGGAGAAGGAAATGGCAGCCCACTCCAGTGTTCTTGCCTGGAGAATCCCAGGGACGGGGGAGCCTGGTGGGCTGCCATCTACTGGGTCACACAGAGTCGGACACAACCAAAGGGACTTAGCAGCAGCACCTAGGTGAGAGAACTATAGCTATGTTTTCAGCTTCTTTGCACCTGCCTGTGTNCAGCCCACTCCAGTGTTCTTGCCTGGAGAATCCCAGGGACGGGGGAGCCTGGTGGGCTGCCATCTACTGGGTCACACAGAGTCGGACACAACCAAAGGGACTTAGCAGCAGCACCTAGGTGAGAGAACTATAGCTATGTTTTCAGCTTCTTTGCACCTGCCTGTGTCATCCATATTTTTCAATGTGTTTTCTTAATCATCAAAATAAGTTACTAAAAGAAAAAACTATCTTATGTATTTCACTGTAACTAGTTTTAAAACATAAGTAATAGAGTAAATGAAAAGCATTCCTAAACGTATTCTTACTGTCAACAGTAAATCATCAGCACAAACGAAATAGGTTTTTCCTTAAGTTTTTGTTTTGGTTTTTTGTTGTCTAGTAACTGATGTTTCTGTTTTTTCCTTTCTTACAAGTGTTTTACTTTTCACTTAGAATGAATGCTGATTTTGCAGATGTAAATAAAACTGAAAGGAAGACAAAGATAACAATTCCCTAGACCAAACAAATTTAACTACCACAATAAAGAATTTTTAAAAAGCAGGAATTTAAGTATTGTTTTACTTTTTTTTTTTTAAATCAGCTCTCCAAATTTGGAAGAACTACTTTAACATTTCTCTAACAAATATAATTTCATCACTTCAAAAAAGTTTTTATGATATAGTATATAAATTACTTTTTAAATTATATTTTTTTCCAAATGGAGACTAAATTTCTGGGGGGAAAAAAGACTTTGCCAAATATTTGCCCACAAAATGTGCACAGGATATGCACACAATTGTCAGGCCAATATAATCTAAATAACAAATAATACTGTTTTAATCACACTCCAAAACCATCATGAGATGCTGACAATGCTAACAGTTCATCTTTGCTAAATTTAATGTTTTACTCATTTTGTGAGAGAAGAAATATTTTAAGAAAATTGATGCTTTTATGAAACACTTAAAAAGAAAGCTAATTCTGTCTACAAAAAGAAAAGGCCAATTTCCCAGTGAACATCAAAAGAGACAAAATGAGTGGCCTCGGACCAAAGATAAAATACCTTTTTCCTCACATAACAGTTTTCCTTTCTTTCCAAACATCAAATTACCACAGTAATGCTTAGTTACACCACCACAGTAGCCTCCTACAGGACTTCCCTCCCTGACGCCGAAACAGTCCAGTTCCTCAAGGTCTGATGAATTTACAACTTACAGTCTGAGAGAGCCTTATGGTGTCTGTAAGAATTTATCATTATGCCTCCTTCCAAATTTATATGCTGAAGTTCTAACCTCCTGGAACACTGTATTTATTTTGTGCTCTCTCCAGTGCTTAATTCAGTTCCTCATATCTCCTAATCTATTACTATCTACTCAATGAATGACTATCTTAGACCTTCTTGGGAAGTGTCTCATAGGAAGGCAAGGATATCAGTTTTCTCTATCTAGAAAGAGTTCATCTCCTTATTCTTATCCGCCCATGTGGAAAATGAAAGTGAAGTGGCTCAGTCGTGTTTCACTCTTTGTGACTCCATGGACTATAGCCCACCAGGCTCCTCATCCATGGAATTTTCCAGGCAAGGAATCTGCAGTGGGTTGCCATTTCCTCCTCCAGGCGATATTCCCGACCCAGGGATCGAACCCCGGTCTCCTGCACTGCAGGCATTCTCTTTACTGTTTGAACCACTAGGGAAGCCCTCACCCATGTGGAATCCACTATAATTATTTAAGCACAGTATATCAACTTTACCATACTACATGTCATTTCCAATTGTATTTATACTGATGCTCTTTTATGCAGGAAACTAATTTACACGAGAAAATAATTCTGTTGCTATAAATATGGTGTTGATAATGTTATATAACAATGTATTAATAACAATATCAAATGAACTGCTACTTTAGTCCACATGTGTTTGAAGAGCACATGTGACCGTTTAGAAAACATCAACATTCACATGCACCATCAAGCAGTCCTGAATTGTACGGGAAGGTGTTTACTTCTTCACTCAATTACAGAATCTTTGGCTGACAGACATGTAGCTTGCTCTAACAACATATAGAGACCTTTCCAATCCAATATGTTATCTCTGCCCAAAGATCTTTTGTGAAAAGCACAGAGGGCTTTGTGCATATTGGAAATATACAAAATTGAGCAACTCAACCTGAGTCAAGTCTATGATATCAGACTTCAGATGTAATCTGGAGAAAATATCTGCTCTTAACGCAGGACAGTATCTTCGAAGCAATTCATTGCCACTCTCCAGCTTCAAATCCCTTAATCTAAAACCGAGACAATGGCTGCATTTCTTTAGAAAGCAGAGCCCCTCCACCACAGCAGCTAAAGACCTGAATCAATGTGAAATTACACTTCAAGGCCTTCCATAAATATCTCAGAGCACCAAGCCTTGCAGACATGTAGTCCACTTTGGGGACAGCCTCTACTCTGACACCACATTTATGCATTCAAAAGTTACCTGACATGCAAAGAGGACTGCAGGGACCAAACGGGGCACTGCCTACATGCCAGAAATTTGGAACACAACAAAACCTGACTTTCCCCTCTCCTTTCCCCAGCAACCACCACTGGGCTAGGGCACTACAATGAAGCAGTGTGTTAAAGGAAGAAAGGAAACCAGAAACAAGTGAAGGGAAAATAAATACTGAAAAGAGCAAAGGAAATTGGAGGGAAGGTATCACATGTGAGCAATCTAGTAGTAATACATTGAGACAAACTTCATCAATTTTTTTGTTTGTTTTACAAATAAGGTAGGCAAGACGAGCGATGATGAGTCAAGGAGCCCCCCAAACTACCTTTGTGTAGGTGACAACTTGCCTGTGGAAAGGAACTTATGACACCCCCTAACCTCTGCTTCTCTCTACATAAATAAAGATATAATTATCAAAACTGCTCAGGTAGCAGAGTAACTGGAAGTCACCAGAACTCACTGCAGAGCTCCTTGAGATACAGCTATCTATATTAAACTTAAGATAACTAAACATATAGTTTCTGCTCATCAGAAACCCCATTTTAGGCTAGATTCTAAAACAGAAAGATGCCAAAAGGTTAAGAAGACTTTTTGAGAGTGAAACATGGAAATGAGAAAATCCAACACATGAACTTGTCCAGCTACTGGGGAACAGTCTGCCATTTCCTAGGACACCAGAAACAGGACTTAAAAGGCAATGAAATTAAACAATACACTCATCACAAGAGGGAGTATGTAAGCAATACTTCTGAAGCCTGATCTTGATTGGCAACTTTTTCTGTAGAGTAAGACAGTAAACTTTTCAGACTCTGAAGGCTATCCATCTCTATCTCAACTATGCAACCAGTCAACTATGTCACTGCTTCTGTGAAACCAGATATCAACAGTAAGAATGCATCACAGACAAAAGGAATGAGTGTGGCTGTGCTCCAATTTAACTTTATGGGGACTGAAATTTGATTTTCATGTAATTTTCACGTCACGAAGTGTTATTCTTTTGATTGTGTTTTTTGACCATTTAAAAGTGTACAAACCATCCAAAACTCTTAAACTTTAGGGGGAAAAAACAGGCTGCAGCAGAAAGATTTGGCCCATGGCCCTTAAGTTTACAAATCTCTGCTTTTAAGGATTTTCCTGTCAACTGTGAGGAGCAGAGTGTGCAGTACAGCCCAGTCTAGATAAATGTCGCCCATTTATAAACTCCATTGGCAAGCAGGAAATCTGGGCATCCCAGACAAAATTATCTCCACCACCCTCCAAAGCTTCCAGCCCCTCCCTCAGGCAAGGGTGCAGGTGCATTCATCTAGAGCTTTGCGTTGCATTAGAACTCTAGCCAAGGAACTTCAAGTTTTGTGGGGAATTTTAATTCAACTGCCTAATTCTACCAAAGGCTAAAGCAAGAATTAAGCAAATTTAGATGGTGAAATTCTTATATAAAGTTCACTTTAGTCACCTATACCCAAATGTACATGTAATCCTGAAATCCCACTGCATCACCTTGTAAATTTTTCAGACTAGATGTTGTTTATTCTTAAAAGGCAACCTAAATGAGAAACGTCCAGAGAAAAGGGGTATTCACGCCATGGCTGTCCAACAAAGCCGGATGACAAGTTTGGCCACTTTGCAGATTATTCCCCTCTCGACATCAAAAGAACCTGGAGAGGTTTCCTTCTAGGCTGGTGAAAGTAAGGTCCTCCTCTCATCTGGTATCTCTGAAACACTAGCTGCCACCCGCTCCCGTTCCGCCCAAGGCACACAGCGCCCATACCCAGGTTCTGCCCTAGCAGAGCGACCTCAGCACCCCCAGCCGAGATGGAGGGAGACGTCCCGCCGCCCTCGACTCGCCCGCGGACACTGAGGAGCAGCGGCCACCTCCGGCCTTCGCACGGCCCCTCCTCCTCTCCGCAGTCCCAGCTTGAATTTCCACGCGATCTACAGGAAAGAATAGCCCAGCCTTTGTGCCTCTGTAAGAACGCAGGCAAGAATTTACACCATCACCACCGGTGAAACACACACACACA
>SJYX01000742.1:468119-492269 GCA_006410675.1 Oreotragus oreotragus | reverse complement strand
AGATCTCTGGAGAAGGGACTGGCAATCCACTCCAGTATTCTTGCCTGGAGAATCCCACGGATAGAGGAGCCTGGCAGGCTACAGTTCGTGGAGTCGCAAAGAGTCAGACACGACTAAGTGACTAACCCACCCACCCACCTCTGTTACATTTTAAATGGATAAGCAACAAGGACCTACTGTATAGCACACAGAACTCTGCTCAATGGTTTGTGGCAGCCTGGATGGTCAGGAAGTTTAGGGGAGAATGGATACATGTATATGTATGACTGAGTCACCTTTAATATTTACCTAAAACTATCACAACATTGTTAATCGGCTATGCGTGCAATGCTAAGTCATTTCAGTTGTATCCGACTCTTTGCAACCTTATGGACCATAACCCACCAGGCTCCTCCATCCATAGAATTCTCCAGGGAAGAAAACTGGAGTGGGTTTCAATGCCCTCCTCCAGGGGATCTTCCTGACCTAGGGATCAAAGCAGCATCTTTTAATCTCCTGCATTGGCAGCTGTGTTCTTTACTACTAGTGCCACTTGGGAAGTCTCATTAATCAGCTATATCTCAATACACACAATAAAAGTTTATTTTAAAAAAATTTATTTTAGATTTCGGTATTTTTATTTTAATATTATGTTACTCTTTAGCATAGAGAAAAGGAAAAGAAAACAGAAATAAAACTATCAGTTGATAAATAAAATTGAATTAAAAGTTTTTCTCAATCTTCAAAAATAATACAGTGTTGCATGAAGATAAAAGCAAGTTAAAGAATAATATTGTAAGGTACCACTGTACCTTAAGGAAAAAATCTTAAGAAAAAAAACAAACATACATACAGAAACATCTGTCTTGTTTATCATGATTATATATAAGTTAAAATATTTTTAAATGGCTTAGAAGGATATATACCAAACTCATAGCAATGGCTGCCTCTAAAGAGAGGGTGGGATTAGATTGGGGGTGGAAGACAAAGAGTATTTATCCTTACCTAAAATATCCCAGTTTCTAATTTTAAAAAAAGACTCTGAAAAGATAAAGTTAGCAATGATTGGTTCTGAAATTAATTGATGTTCAGCATAGTATTCTGTCTATTTTTCTATATTTAAAAACATAGGCTTCATTTTAAAAAAAGAGAGAGAGATAAAGTGCTAAAAGCTGCCCTTCCCAGCTACGAATTTTAGAGTTAGATCATTAAGAATGTCATGCATTTCCATCAGAGGCTCAGGATGAACCTAAATCTTGTTGATGTAGGAAGCGCCAGAAGTCACCTTGCTCTGGCTAGGTAGTATTCCCACTAACACAAATAGATGCACTTCAGTCAAGCCTCAAAGTCCTTTCTAGAAGGGCTGGCTTCCTGAGTATGAGGTGTAGCGTCACATACCACCTAATGCTCTGATCAGAATGGCCCATGCCTGGTTTAATGTTCTACTGTCACTGTCTTGAAATTCATCATGATTTCATCTTTGAATTTGTGTTTTATGAGTGAAATCTAAGATGATGACATGTGCACATGAGCCGATGAGATATGCCCAGTTTGTGCACTCTCGGTTCCTTGATGTAATTTCAGACCCATGATGTGTGGAAATTTAGTGAATCTTAGAACAAATTTAGGTGGTTCAGTGGTAAAGAATCTGCCTGCCAAAGCAGGAGACACAAGAGACGTAGGCTTGATCCCTGGGTCAGGAAGATCCCCTGGAGTAAGAAATAGCAACCCACTCCAGTATTCTTGCCTGGGAAATTCCATACACAAAGAAGTCTGGCAGGCTACAGTCCATGGGGTTGCAAAGAGTCAGACACAACTGAGCATGACAGAAGACAGATGAGAGCAAATATAGTATTATGAAATTGCCAGCTTCTGTAGAGTGTTGATACAAAGTGTGCATATTAAGAAGTGAAATAAAAACTATTGAGTTAGTTTAGTTTTGTGCAACATTTCCATGGTTACGATAAGAACAAAATAAATATGTATGTAGAATATAACTTATGTGATTCCTGGATTCCACACATGAATTAAATGCTTTACATTTACATTTAAAACTGGTATTGCATGATATAAACATGAAAAGTAACTGATGCTAATTATTTAAAATTTTAAATTTTTCTTTACTTGCTAAGTCTGCTGCTAAGTTGCTTCGGTCGTGTCCGACTCTTAGTGACCCCATGGACTGCAGCCCACCAAGCTCCCCCGTCCCTGGGATTCTCCAGGCAAGAACACTGGAGTGGGTTGCCATTTCCTTCTCCAATGCATGAAAGTGAAAAGTGAAAGTGAAGTCGCTCAGTCGTGTCCGACTCTTAGCAACCCCATGGACTGCAGCCCACCAGGCTCCTCTGCCCATGGGATTCTCCAGGCAAGAGCACTGGAGTGGGGTGCCATTTCTTTACTTAGAAAGACATTAAGTAGCTCACAAAAAATATCATGCCATGTTGAGAGAGACTGAAAGAAAAGAAACAGCTTTATATTTTAACAAATTTACTGGCACTTTTTTCCTGGCTCTTTGAACAAAGGGACTTACATTGCTATTTTGCACTGAACCTGGTAAGTCATGTAGCCGGCCCTACTTGCTGGCTCTAACATATGATCCGCCCAAGAGGAGCCATCATCAAGCAATTGCCTGGACAGTTCCCACAGCAAAGCCAGGGGACTGTTTAGAGCCCAAATCTCAGCACAGCCTGTTCTGTGTTCTCGGGAGCCCAGCTCACTTCATAGAGGTGGCCCTTAAGCCAGACGGACTTCATTCTTAGACAAATAAGGCCTCAGGGACACGTCAGGAATGGAGGTGAGGCACATCCCTTCAAGGGATGTGGTTTAAGACAAGGTTTAAGAGGCCAGGTTCTGGAGACTGCCGAGATCAAAATCCCTCCTCACCGCTTAAAAACTGTGTGACTATGGGCAAGTAAATGAATTCCTTGGTGTCTCAGTTTCCTCACCTGTAAAATGGGCTAATAATTAAATAGGGTTGTTCTGAGCATTTAGGGTGCTGTGCTTGATATGTAGGAAGACTTCAGTAACTGTTAGCCATGATAAATATCCCAAGGCCCCTCTTCTTACTTGGCTCTTCAGTGACTGAAGGGGAGGTGGTATGTGAGGCAGCTTACAAGAGAAGCAATGCTGTCAGATTAAGTTCAAGTCCAGCTCTATAGGTGGCTAGTCATGGTTCAGGCAAGTTTCTTAACTGGTCCCTAAACTAAATTTTGTACTCAAGACCCAATCTAATGGAACCTCAAGCCATGAGAATCTCAAATAATATCTGCTGGCAGGCCCTGAAGGTAAGGATGGAAGAAAAAGCAGGTTACCATAAGGAAAGAATAAAACTTCCATCCCAAATTGAGAGCACAGAACCCACTTCCCCAGCATCGTTTTATGTGAGGACTAACTTCAGGAAGGCATTTCAAGATCTGCCTCATATGACATCTATAGCATAAACAACAAAAGCAAAAATAGACAAATAAAACCACCTCAAATTTACAGATTTCTGTGCAGTAAGAAAAGCAGTCAACAGAGTGAAAAGGCAACCTGTGGAATGGGAAAAAAAATAGTTGTAAACCATATATCTGATAGAGAGTTAATCCCTAGAATATATAAAGAACTCTGGAGGCTCAGCGACAAAATAAACAAATAGCTCAGTTTTTTACTTTAAAAAAAAATGGGCAGGGCACTCAGACATTTCTCCAAAGAACATAAACAAATGTCTAATTCAAAAAGATACATAGACTCCAATGTTCATAGCAGGACTGTTTGCAATAGCAAAGATATGAAAGCAATCTAAGTGTATATCAACAGATGAATGGATAAAGATGTGGTACATATATATAATGGAATATTACTCGACCATAAAAAGAATGAAATTTTTTCATCCGCAGCAACGTAGATGGATTTAGAGGGCATTATGCTAAGTGGAGTAAGTCAGATAGACAAAGACTATATGATATCACTTATATGTAGAATATAAAAAAACACAACGACGTAGTGATTATACCAAAAAAGGAAGCAGACTCATAGATATAGAGAATAAACTAGTGGTTACCACTGGAAGGGGAGCAGTGTACAGATGAGGGTAAAAACTACTGTGTGTTAAGACAGGCTACAAGGATACATTGTACAACACAAATGAATGTAGCAAATATTTTGTAATAAACTGTAAACCCAGTGTTGGAGAAGGAAATGACAACCTACTCCAGTATTCTTGCCTGGAAAACCCCATGGACAGAGGAGCCTGGTTGGCTATAGTCCATGAGGTCTCAAAAGAGCCAGACACAGTGTAAAATTGTATAAAATATTTTAAATGTGAATTAAGGGGAAAAAATGAGCAAAGGAGTGAACAGAGTTTTCTCCAAAGAAGATATACAAATGTCCAAAAAAGCATATGAAAAGATGCTCAGGGTCACTGATCATGAGTAAAATGCAAATCAAAACCACCACGAGATACCACTTCACATTCATGAGATGGCCACTATCCAAAACACAGAAAATAACAAATGCTGACGAAGATGTGGAGAAATGGAACAACTGTATACTATTGGTGGGAATGTAAAATGGTTCCACTACTACAGAAAACAGCATAGAGGTTCCTCGGAAAGTTAAACATAGAATGACCATATGATTTAGCAATGACACTTCTGAGTGTGCATCCAAAAGAATTGAAAACAGGACCTCAAAGAGATATTTGCACATCCATATTCATTGCAGCAGGATTCATAATAGCCCAAGAGGTGGAAGCAATCAAATGTCAATGTAAGGGGAATGGATAAACACAATGTGATATTTACATACAATGTCTTATTATTCAGCCTTAAAAGAGAAGGAAATCTTGTCACACACTACAACATAGCTGAACTCTGAAGACATTCTGCTAAGTGACAATAGCCAATCACAGAACAGAATGTTGCATGGTTCTACTTACCTGACGTATCTAAATATAGTCAAATGCATAGAACAGAAAAGTGCAAGTCCTTCTGGAGGGCTGCTGAGGAGGGAAAACCGGGAGCTGTTGTTCATCGGGTACGAGAGTTTTAGTTTTGCAAGATGAAAAGGCTCTAGACATCTGTTCCACAACAATATGTTTATAATTAACACTACTGTACCGTATACTTAAAAATGATTAAGGTAGTAAATTTTATGCTACAGTGATAATTTTTAAAAAGTATGATCCATTAAAAAATGGATTCAGCTGGACTTTATTAAAATTAAAGCTTTGGGTTACATAAAGTTGAAATTAAAAAAAAAAGAACAGGTGAAGTTTAAATGATGAAAGAAGTAATTCCTATGTACCACATGTTAAGAGTGCCTGCCATATAGGAAGTCTCCATAAACAATGATGGTGTTATTTTGTTACCAGCAAGATTCATATCGCAGTTTGTGTTCAAGTGATGAAGTAATTCCGTGAGTTAGAACAACACTTTCTTGAAGTGATTAAAATGTAGTCTGAGCGTTTCTTTAAAATGGTATTTAAAAGCTCCATTTCCAGGCAACTGAAGAATACTCTTTCAAATGCATATGAGGTTTTTATAAGAAAGTTTATTATATTACTGATTCATAGCACTCCCTGAAAAAGTAGAACCACCTATCCACATGTGACTAAATCTCAAAAATATGTGCTAACATCAAGATGGCAAATTATAGAAGAACACTATGAAATGCATTTAAAACATATATATATAACTGTTCTATGTATACATACTCACCTACGTAGTAAGCATTCCAAAATATGTATAATGACACTCATCAATTTCAGATAGTATTACTTCTGGATAAGAAAATAATAAAGGGATAAAGGATGGAACTTAACCTGTAACTACTCCATTTTATTTCTAAAAATTAAAAAAGAAGAGTGAAGGGGAGCCATCTATAACAAAACTTACTTGTATTTCATTTGAGTAATGGATATCCAGATGTTTGTGATAGTATTTTCTGTGTTTTCTGTATGTTTAATATGTTTCATAATTTAGAGTGTTAACTTTCACATGCATTTTTATTATTTACTAAAACTCAAAAGTCACCCCTCTTGCAAGCCTTCCTGGAATCCTCTAGAAGTCTCACTCCCTGGGTTCCCACAGATCTAGTTCAGTCCTCGATTGTTAGTTACGCTTTTATGACTCAGTTATCCTTTTATGCAAACTGTTAGATTCTCAATTGCAGGGACTTAAATTAAGAGATGCTTACTCCTTGGAAGGAAAATTATGACAACCTAGATAGCATATTAAAAATCAGAGACATTAATTTGCCAACAAAGGTCAGTCTAGTCAAGGGTATGGTTTTTCCAGTGGTCATATATGGATGTGAGAGTTGGACTGTGAAGAGGGCTGAGTGCCGAAGAGTTGATGCTTTTGAACTGTGGTGTTGGAGAAGACTCTTGAGAGTCCCTTGGACTGCAAGGAGATCCAGCCAGTCCATTCTAAAGGAGACCAGTCCTGGGTGTTCATTGGAAGGAATGATGCTAAAGCTGAAAGTCCAATACTTTGGCCACCTCATGCGAAGAGTTGACTCATTGGAAAAGACTCTCATGCTGGGAGGGTTTGGGGGCAGGAGGAGAAGGGGATGACAGAGGATGAGATGGCTGGATGGCATCACTGACTTGATGGACGTTGAGTCTGAGTGAACTCTGGGAGTTGGTGATGGACAGGGAGGCCTAGCGTGCTGCGATTCATGGGGTCACAAAGAGTCGGACACGACTGAACGACTGAACTGAACTGAACTGATGCTTAGTCACCTTCATATTTTATTCAAAGCTAAAGGCCAGAGTGGTTACATTAGTATATGTTTAATAAATATTTGCACAATAAAGTAATAAAGTCAAATTGCATACTCTGTAAATGCTGAAGTGTGATAAGGTTGTTAATAAAAAGGAATGAAATTAATACAAAGAAAGGTATAATCATGAAACAATACACCTGAGAAGTCTAATTTGTTTATCAAATCCTCAGAAGCCTAGATCTCAGTCTGTCTTAGCCCAGACTGCCATAACAAAATACCATAGCCTGGGTGCCTAAAACCAACGACATTTATTTCTCACAGTTCTGGAAGCCAAGTCCAAAACCAAGGTGCTGGCCAATTTGATTCCTGGCGGGCGCTCTTCTGCTGGCCGCCTTTTCATTGTGTCTTCACATGACAGAGAGCTCTGTTGTCTCTTTCTCTTCTTATAAGGCCACTGATCCCATCATGAAAATCCACCTGCATGAGCTAACCTAACTCAGAGGCCCCTTCTCTAACGACCTTGACACTGAAGGTTAGGGCTTCAACATATGAATTTGGGAGCGGGGGTGGAAGAGGAGGGACACACAAACACTCAGTCCACAACATCAGTCCAAACTTCATCCTCCACCTCTGGACATAATTGCACAGTGAGCCTGGGCTCTGAGGACTATTAGCCATGCTCAGATTTGTGTCTGAGTGAGACAGGGAGAAGGCAATGTTGGCAGAATCACACGGCGTTTTTCCTACCAGCACATTTATATGATCTTCTCACACAACTGAGTGCCAATGAGCTGTAAAATTAACACTTCATAATTCACTTCGTTAATTCTCATCAGCTTGTCATTGATCGCTCTCATGTTTGGATGATAGAGGATTATTGGATTTCATAATCAATTACACAGCCTTGAACAGTCCACATCTCATTCATGCAAAAGTCATTTCAATGTTTAATTATTGAAAAATCCCAGTAAAACTAAGAAAGTGATTTGATGCATTCATTCTCTATGTTTTTTTTTCAAAGCAGACCAGAAACATAAACTGTTAGATTTAGATAAATTACTATAAAACCCAATTTAATAGCACTATCAATAATTACAAATATAAATTACTGTTTTCACATGAAGGTTGGTTATGTTAACATAACCAAGTAGTTGGTTATTGATGGACCAAAAGATGCATAATTATTCATCATTTTAGAGATAATGCTGATATATGACCATGCTGATGGACATCACCAACCACATAAAAAAGGAAGCCCTGTTCATTTACTTAAGTCTCCATAGAAGGCAGTTCTTAACTTCTCTCCCCATATTTTAAAAATCCTTTTTTATTTTTAATTATGAAATTTTAAAACTGGGCACTTTTTTTATTCAAGGTCCTCGGTTTAGAAGACAAATGTCCAACCCTTCCATTGTCTAAAGAAGCTTACAGAAATACCCCCTACACAAAAACACTTATTAGGTTCCCATTAACTTCAGGACTCAAGTTGATGATTTACCATACTAATTCTTCAACAATAAACTGATATTTCTTTCTATTGCTCCCCAGAGCTCTATAACTCTAGCCTTAAGAGACCATGACAATTTCTAACTACAAATTCATTCTCATAATAATTATACTAGGACTCATTCACAGGTGAACAGTTCTGTAACTAGTATCTGGGTTGTTTTATTTCTCCAGATGATGGATATTTTTCTCCATAGCTTATCCGTGATCTTTTAGCTTAAATAAGGATGGTGTTGTAATGGTTAGTGTAAAACTGATTTAAAAGTTAGCCAATGGCCAGAGATTCTTGGTCAATTTTCTTATGGATGTCTTCATTGTGGTTAAAGTTTTAATTGCCATTTAATAGTTAATATTTATCTGTTCATTTTTAAATGGATGTAAAATAGAAAGATACCTAGCAATCAAAAAAAAAAAAAAAAAAAAAAAAGAGCTAGCCAATGGAAAATACATTAAACTAATAGAAAAGTAAGCTGAGTTTTAGAAGTGATTTGCCTGCTATGTTCTAGGAAAATCTCTTATTCTGTTCCCAGGCTGCCTTGAGTCTATATCCCTCAACTATCCAATCTCTAGAGGAAAATTGTACGGTGAACGACTCTCCCTCCTGTTCTTAATCAGAATTACGAAATACACACCAAACTGTGTATAGGCATACATATATGTAGGCATTCATTCATCTGACAAGCCTCTATCTGGAGCTGACTTCATGGCAGACAAAGCCTTGTGCTCTGTAAGGTTCAGAAAGTAAGACAGTCACTTTTGAAAGGATATGAATATGTGTGCAATATGTGAAATAAAAGTTACTCTTAAATCTTTTGCTAATAACAAAAGGCCATTTTTTGAATATGGATGTGATAGGGTACATCTGGGTGGTCTAAGCCAAACGTAGTCTTGCTACCCTTGGCAGTACCTGGTTTCTGCATATACACGGTATGCAATTCTGTCCCTGAAACAAAGAGAGTGATAATCTGGGGAGAAGCGTTCCTGGGAATGGTTTCCTCTTCTGAAAATGGCTCCCAAGACAGTCATTCTCTTTGCAGTCTTGCCTTTGGATTTTGTTTGCACACTCCTTGACCCAGGAACTCTCTTTCTAGGTTTTTACCCTAAAGAAATAATCAGAGAGGTGTGCAAGGATTTATATCCAAGGTTACTCATCCAGGGATTATCAATTACAGTGAAAAATTTAAAACAATCATAAACATCCAACAGTAAGTTTCATCAAATAAACTATGGGGTATCCACAGGTTATTAACTAGTCATTAAAAATTATAAACATATAGGTAATTCTTTATGATATACTTGTTACGAGGAAAAGGCAAACACAGAAGCAAAAATTCTTTGGAAAGTATATGTACATGTATTGTGTGTTGGGTGTGTGCGTGCACTGCATATATATTCCCCCGAAGGGTGGGATAATGGGAGATTTTTATTTTCTTTTTTGTGCTTATTTGGACTTTCCAAAGTTGGTAACTTAACATTTTTTTAATCTTTGCAGTTAGAGAGAGAAAAAAAGATGTTCAAAAAAACAAAGCATATTCAGATATTACAATGGAGCAGGAAAAAGAAATGGCTTAACCTTAACAATGGGTTGCTAGTCCTGGAAGGTGTGCTAGAGCTGAGTCCTAACACTAGGCAGGATTCTTTGCAGGGAAAGGAAAGGGGATATTTCAGCATACACTGAAAACGGAGGCTTTAGAAAACATGGCCCTTTTTGGGGGAAATGCTCATGGTCCAGTCTGGTTGGAAGCTGGGGGATGGAATGTGTGAGGACCCATTGGGGGATCAGGCTGAGAGAGCCGTTCACCAAGGGCCTTGTTCACCATGCTCAGAACCTCGACTTTTAAGTGGTGGGGGGGTGACATTGATGGGAAATTATTCACATGGAAAAGCAGACATTTCTGTGGTTACCTTTTTGTTTGTGATATTCATTCTGTGCTTTGGAAGCAATCAAACTCCTATTCTTCTCTCATCTTTCACAACACCATCCCAAGGTCGCTTTATGGACTTTGCTTCTTCATTCCACTTGAAGCACCCATGCACCAGATAGTGACTCCCAGCTCTCACCTCTTGCAGGCACAAGTGTGGTCATCACGCCTGGGGTGGCCCATGAGCCAGAAGATACAGCCACTAACCAGCACCTCACTGCATATAGGCAATACTCTTACATTGAACCAATATAGCTTGCGGGCAACTGGGAAACACTACCCAGTGTAAAGTAAACCATTACCTGATGATTGAAAAGCCAAGCCTTCCTTAGAGACTCATTCTTTCAGGGGTGTATTAGAAGAAAAGTATGTCTGCACCTTTCCCATGTTCCTCTTCTTAAAATGTTAACAGCAAGTATAGAGCGCTTTGGTAAATATGTTTGGATCTGGCTGCCAAGCACTGCTTTTCTGAAAATTGCCCCTCCTCCTTATCCTCATAGATGTCACATATGGATTGGACCAGGATCAGCATCCAATACCAGTTGGACTTAACTCAGTTCTCTTGAAGGAATCTGAAATATGAAATAAGTGTTTTTAGCTGCAATCAAGCTGTTCTCTTAAATGGAAGAGGGGTCAACTTAGCTGCTTTTGATGGTGGCCATTATTCACCACAATGAATAACAAGGCAGAGAAAGGTGGTGTGTGGCAAGGAAGATAAATGAAACCAGAAGCAAAGGGAAGTGGACTCAAGATATGGTGTATTAGGGTAGACCAACTACTGTAAGAAACAATCCCAAATCTCAGTGACCTCACACAATACAAGTTTATCTCTTGTTCACACACAGTCCAACACTAATGGTTGGGTGGCTCCCCCATGCAGCTCTCTCCAAGTGGTGACTCAGGGACCCAGAATCCTCTCATATCATCTCATGTCTCCACAATGTTGTGGTTTCAAGATCCCCTGGGCATCATCCTATCCCATCCCAGCACATGGGACATTTTGTATCCAGGACTAGAAGAGGCATATATCATTTCTTCCCACAATCTACTGGCAGAACTCAGTTACATGGTTCTACCTAGAGGTAAGTAGGGCTAGGAAATACAGCTTCACTGAGTGTCTGTGAAGAAGACCAGAACCAGATATTGCTGAACACTAGAAGGATCTGCCATATTTGGGGAAAGAGAACCACCTGGCTTCCCACAGCACCTCAATCTTGCGTTACTTAAGACTTGGTCAAAGCCAGTATCCTTACTCAAGCTAGCTCAAGTAGGTTTCCACTATTTACAAACCCAAGGAAAAGACTAACAAATCATCAAAACACTTTTCAGATTATAAAGTATTTTGACTACTCGCATTCACATTTGATTTTGACACAAGTTTGAGCAAACTCCAGGAGACAGTGAGGGACAGGGAGGCCTGGCGTGCTGCAGTCCAGGGGCCACAAAGAGCTGGACACAACTTGGTGACTGAAAAACGACAAGAAGCCTGTGAGATAGATAAGATTATCAGCCTCGTTTTGTTGACGAAGAAACAGAACCTCCCTGAGACTGTATCAGTTGTTCAAGCCCGTCACAACTACAGCCAGGGCTGGAATTAACTCCTTCAACTCCAAAACGGAGTTCTTTTTTCAACTTCACAGTGTGTACGAACAGCTGGCAGGAGGGAAATTATGCTTCTAGCTTCTTACTGTGAGTGGTTTTATCAGATTACTTGCCCTCTGGAGGAAGAGCAAACGACAGCACAAAGCCACGAGCCTTTCTCAGGAAGAAAGGTGGATGGGACTGAAATGGAGGGTGCGGAGGGGAAAGTCCAGCTACACCACACTCTTCATATTCTTCTTCCCAGATGTGCAGAGGCTGTACTTGGAATTTGGAAAGGAAATCTGATCAAAGCCAAAAGGGCAGGAATCCTTGTTCTCTGGAGGCCTGCGTTTTGTATTTGACATTGAACCACTCCAGTCTATGACACAAAAAGTCTATTAAAAGCCCTGAAGGGAAGGAAGACAAATGGCCAAGACCTTGAGTCATGGCAGCAAGATGAAAGGCACTGGGTGCTCTGAGGCTTGGGGGGAGGACAGGCACGGAGAACTGTAAAGCCACCTTTGTGCACAACAAATGATGAGACAGCCCTGGAACAACAGCGAACAGCTGCTCTGCCTCCTCAGCACTAACAGCTGCCGCCTCCGCTGGGCTTTCCCACTACGGCCTCCTATGACATCCAGCCTCACAGAACTGACGGCCAAGGTCCTCCTGAGTGACAGTGAAGCCAGGGCCAGAGGGAAAGGGCTGTGAATGCTGCTGGAGCGCGAGGGGGAAATGCCTGGGAGGAACAACCTTGACAAAATGAAGGTAACGAAAGCGCTAAAAGGTGACCAGTAAGAGGACCCAGATTGTGCTCGGAAGGCAGCAGTTCTCACAAGTCTTTATAGAGATTTCCACCGGACCCAGGCGAAAAGGGCAAGGTAGCACTTTAAAAAATCAAATTGCATTCCACTTGAAAGACTGTCATTTATTGCAAGATTACTTCCTTAACTTGTTTTGATGTTAAAATGTCCTTTTATGAAATGACAATGATAGAAAATGGTGGAGTTTTTTTTTTTCTTCTTTTTTCAAATTATACTCCTGGCAAAATAAAATGCTGGCAACGTGATTTTAGTCCTTAACTTTTTTGTTTTCCCTCTCATTGGTCTGTGAAATTGAAAAGCCTGGTACCCACTCAAAAGTCCGAAGCTCTATATGAACCATTCACATAGAAATAAAAAAAGAAAAGAAAACTTAGAAAACACCCAAGGATAAATCACAGGGATTTCAAGGACCAATCAATGCTTAGAAGTGGAATAAATAATAATGTTTTTGAGGAAAGTTATAACACCAAACAGAAAAATTAGTTTCTATCAGCCTTAGGAATCTGAATTCCTAACGCCTCTTATAGTCATATGAAAAGGAGGGGAGATGGGTCAACCAAACCTTGATCATTACTCACAATTATCTCTACGATGGCAAACACAACTGACATGAAAAACTAGGGGCTATTCAGATTTTCAGAATGGATTACAAAACACTAGCTGGGAGCCAGCTGCAAAGATTTTGACAACAGAACTATTCCCAATGTTCACAAGGGTACTTAGAAGAGCTAATAATAGCAGTTGTTTTGCAAAAGTGTAAAAATGGAGTGAAAGAACAAGAGGAAAAAATACTGCAAATGTGGCATGTAACTCTTGGAACAGAAGCTGTAAATGTTTCTATACAAAGGGACTACCTCTACCCACCACCTGCTTATAGTCTAGGATTCAGATATTTGCCAAAATGACAGTTTGGGAAAGTAAAACGGCTTGGGCTAAAGCGATCAGAAAGCCCAGAAAGTCTCTTCTGTTGCCAAGTTAAAAGAGAATTTATCTGATCAAAAAACACACAGAAAACTAACAAGAACAAGTCCTAGGTAGGGTAGAAATAATGGTCCAGTTTTTAACAACAAAGAAGAACAGGAATGAAGGAGCAAGGTATGTTTTCCTTCATTGGTTTTTCTTGCATTTCAGATACTCATGCATCAATTTAATTGCCAATTGTGTTCCTGACTTGCAAGAACTGAAAGAAACCTAGCTGGGATAATAAAGGAGAAAAAGAATTGTAAATGAAATATTGAGATATTCACATTCTGTGAAAATTGCAGCATTCGTTCTCTTGCCTTGTGTTTTTAATGTTCCAATGGAAAGGGAAATGATAGAGGAGTGTTTGGAGAAAGGAAGTAATATTTTTAAAACACCTGCCATGGACTAGACACTGTGCTTGGATTCTCTCTATATTATCTCATACATTTCTTTTTAAAAAAAAAAGATTTTTGGATGTGGACCATTTTTAAAGTCTTTATTGAATTTGTCACAACATTGCTTCTGTTTTATGTTTTGGTTTTTTTACCCCCAGGCAAGTGGGATCTGATTTCCCCAACCAGGAATTGAACCCTCACCCCCTGTGTTGGAAGTTGAAGTCTTAATCACTGGACTGCCAGGGAAATTCTGATCCCATAAACTTTTAACAACATTCTGAGGTATTATGGCCCCATTTTCCAGATGAGAACACTAAGGCTCAATGACAATAAGATGCTTACCCAGAGGTCAATTGCTAAATGTCAGAGTCAAACATAAGATGCTTACCCAGAGGTCAATTGCTAAATGTCAGAGTCAAACATACGTTTTCCCCACTACTCTTGAGTTACTCTCTCTGCCTGGAGACTGAATGAATGGCTACAGAACTTGAAACAGAAACAACTCCTTCTCTCAGAATTCCTCCTCCCACTGTTGCCCTCTTCATCATCTGAAGTATCCATTCTGTATGCCTGGGTCGGCCCCACCTACTGCCAAACTGCTGATTCGCTCATACTAAAATTAATTTACTTGTCCTTTCTGTGATCAGAAAGCCCAGAAAATCTCTTCTGTTGCCAAGTTAAAAGAGAATTTATCTGATCAAAAAACACGTAGTTATCAACTAACAGAAAAGGACAAAAGAACAAGTCCTGGGTAGGATAGAAATAATGGTCTAGTTTTTAATAACAATTTCCTTCTGATTCTACTGATGGAAATCTCACGTCTACTAACAGGAGAGCTCAGTAGGAATCTGGTGGGGGTCTTCCCACTTCCACTATCCAAGATGCATTCCTTTAATAGTAATTACCAGTTCAAAAATGTGATGGTTTGAAAAACTATGCATCTATTTCCTTTCCAATGGTCACAAAGACATAAAAAGAAAGGGCCTTACTGTACTGGGTTGAAAAGCCACTCCACATAATGTCTCCCAGAAACCTGGAGATATAGCCTCATTTGGAAATAGGGTCTCGGCTAAAATCAGATCATGCTGGATTAAGTGGGTCCTAATCCAGCGACTGGTATCCTTATAAGAAGAAGGAAATTTGTACACAAACACACGCAAAACGAAGATGGCCTTTGATGGTGGAGGCAGACATTGGAATGATGCAGCTACAAGCCAAGGAGCATCAAGGATCACAGACAACCACCAAACTAGAAAGAGGCAATAAAGGACCCTCCTCTAGAGACTTCCGAGAGAGCATGGCCCTGCCAACACCTTGATTATGGATTTCTAGCCTCCAGAATTGCAAGAGAATAAAGTTGTCTTATTTTAAGCCACCCCATTTGTGGTATTTTGTTACAGCAGCCTGGGAAACTAACACACTTAGCACATTACTTCAATAAGAATCTTAACTATTGTAAAATGCCTAATTCTGTCCAAATTCATGCTAATGCAACTCCAATCAAATACCTAAAATCCCCCATCCTAATCAAAATCTCAAGAGAATTGGCAGAGGGGGCAATTTAACAAAATGACTCTTCATGATAGCTGAAGGGCATTGGGTCCTAGCAAGGTGGTGAATGACCAGGCCTGCATTCATGGGGCGGGAAACGGAAAGAAAACGAGCTGAACTCTTGATCTGTGGAACTGGAAAGAAAATTAAGCCTGGCGAAACCTAAGGAAGAAAATGATAATGGTAGGGACAGAAATAAAATAGAGAACATGAATAAAGGAGCCATGGATTATTTGAAAAGATGAACAAAACAGATGCAACTCTAATGAAACTGATAGAGTAAAACACAGAATGATCCATGGGATTTTACACTGAATGTACATTTTAAGCACATGCAACAAGCAATTCATATTTTATAAGGATGTATTAGCAACCCACTCCAGTGTTCTTGCTTGGAGAATCCCAGGGACGGGGGAGCCCGGTGGGCTGCCGTCTATGGGGTCGCACAGAGTCGGACACGACTGAAGCAACTTAGCAGCAGCAGCAGCAGCAGCATACATTCAAGGAATTTCCCTGTAGCTCATACAACAAAGAATCTGCATGCAATTCAGGAGACCCGGGTGTGATCCCTGGGTCAGGAAGATCCTCTGGAGAAGGGAATGGCAACCCACTCCAGTATTCTTGCCTGGAGAATCCCATGGACAGAGGAGCCTGGTGGGCTACAGTCCATGGGCTTGCAAAGTTGGACACTACTAAGCGACTAAGCACACACATTATTCAAGGACCTATAAAAAGCACATTTTAATAGGTGGGGTCTATGTTACATACAAAACAGGAGTGGGATCGATGATGAAAACAACAGGAATAAACAAAGAAAGGGGTCTTGCTATGCATCAGTTCTGTTCAGCTGCTCTATGTATACACTGATACATTCAAGATGGATAACTGACGGGGATCTACTTATAGCACATGGAATTCTGCTCAATGTGTATGGCATCCTGGATGGGAGGGCAACTGGGGGAGAATGGATACATATATATGGATGTCTGTGTCCCTTTGCTGTCTGCCTGAAATTATTAAAACATTGTTAACCAGCTATAAAAAAAAAATAAATGTTTGTTTCATGAACATAAAAAGAAAGAAAAGGGTCATGCATGGATGTATGGACATAGAGTTCTGTGGTATCATATACAATAAGCATAGGAGGAGTCATTGAATAATTTATATGAGAACAATTTGGGGAAAAAAATAATAAAGTAGTAATTTTTTCAGGCAGACTTTAAAAATTTAATATTAAAAATGAAACCAATAGCTAAACAAATATACAATTTTTTATCTTACCTTGATTTTGGGAAATACTTTGCAAGCATAAATGCAATGGGGGAAAAAAAAGAGAGGAAAAAAATGAATGCTTTGACTGTTAAAGTGAAACTTTAAAAAATAAAATCTTTCTGTTCATCAAGGAGTCATTTTAAAAATTAGGTACAAAAAGCAAATAGGAAAGAATATTTACAACAAAAACTACAAGAGAGACATATCCACTATGTATTAAACATTTATGCAAATAAAAAAGAAAATATAAAAATAGACCTTATTAAAAGTTGGGGGAAAAAAACTTTTTAACAACCCAGAAAGAAAATGTAATTGGCTAATAAATATGGAAAAATATTCAACCTCAGTAGTAATATAAAAATGCATACTTAGACTGAAATTTTCCATCTACCAAATTAGCAGGCTAGCACTCCTCTTGGGAATATAAACTGGTCTCCCTTCCTGGAAAGTAATTTTATATTACATGTCAAGATACTTTTAAATTTTCATATATTTTGACTCAGTAACTCTGCTCCTAAGCATCTGTCTTTAGGGAAAAACCTACACATTCATCAAAATGGGCATATTAAATTTAGTACATCCATACTGTGACCGTAAAGATTTGTGAGAATATAGTCTCTGAATGCCCAGACTCTGCTACACAGTAGGAACTCAATAAATGTTTGTTAAATGGCTCTGGAATTCTATGTGGCAGTTAAAAAAAGAATGAGTTCAAATTATATGTGAAAAGATCTCCTAGACATGTTGTTAAAGAAAACAAGGTGAAAATCAGGACATCCAGGACAGCCCCACCGATGTAAAACTAAAACCAGCAGCAAAACAAACAAATCCCTCTCCTTCCCTTTCTCTTTTTCTCTCTCCCTCCCTCCTTCCCTCTTTCTTTCTCTCTTTCAGTCCATAGGCAAGTACAGGAAAACACAAGTACATACCAAGCTTAGAGGTACGATTACATTTGAGGAGATGGGGATGGGCAGGGAGAACACCTCTGAAGGGAGGCTGAATGGTTTTAGATATGAATACTCTCAGATTAATTCCTACTTTAAAAATAAAATGTGTTTCCTAAAGGATGCCTATGCAAAGATGTTAATAATAGCATCATTTGTAATCATGAAAAGTTGAAAATAACCCCTTAGGATAATAGATATATGTTAACCACAAAACATCATGTAGGTATACAATAAGCTGTATTTTTGAAGAAGACTTGCCAGGAAATGACATGGTATATTATTAAGTGAAAAACAAGAAAGATTTAATTAAAAAAAGAAAAAATATATATAGGCTCATCTTACAAGAACCACTAGAGAAAAATCCTTCAAGCTGAAAGCAAGTGACCATTGAGAATACTTTGATCCCACACAAAACCCAAGAGCACCAGGAGAGGCAATTATATCAGCAATTACATGGAAGGATGAATGCATATTTCTTCCCCTATTTGAAAAGCAATTGTATAAAACAATATGTATAGAATCATATTCCTGGGCATTCAACATATAGAAGCATAGTATACTTGACAGTGACAGCACAAAGCCTGCTGAAATGCAAAACAGCTAACCCTAAACCTGCTAACACTGCCTTTCAAAGAAAAAAACGAAAGAGCTGTTGCCAGCATTTTGCCCTAGCTCCTTTTGCCTCCTGTCTGACACTGTTATTTCCCTATGTGTGTGGGAACTTGAGAACTATGAGTGAAAAACTCTTTTCAGTGGCAATCATCTCCTGATCAAATGGCCTCACCACACCTGAATAATAAAACCTATGTTTTAAAACAAATAGTAATTTTAAAACTATCCAGAGAAAAACCTCAGGCACAGATTGCATCACTGGTGAATTCTACAGATATTTAAAGAAGAAACAACACCAACTCTTCACAAACTCTTCCCCAAAAAAGAGAAAAAGGAGGAAAACGTCCCAATTCATTCTATGAAGCCACTTCAACCATGAAACTAAAACCAGAAAATTTTACAAATGCTTCTGTTATATAGTTTTGACTCAAAACATCTGCTAAATTCCAAGTTCCTATAAAAGATTCTGTGTCTATAATAAACTTTCCTATATCTCTCCTTGCTATTTTTATAGATTCTGTTAATAAAAGGAAAAGGCATGTAGAGTGAATGCAGAAATGGTTGTGACAATTTCATTTTGCTTTTTCATTCTTCAAACGCCATCATTCAACTTGGTTTCCTGTGCAAGCATCACACAAATACAATTGCTTTCAGGAATACTAAAGCAGCATTTTATGGGATTTGAAGCATTGAACAGAATCAGTGTGGTAATGCAGAACTCTCTTCCTAACTTAAGAATCTCAGAAGTTAGTAGCTACGTTGATTTTAGGTTCTTGACTGTTTGAAAAATAAAATCGAAGTTTGAGGTTTTTTTTTTTTAAAAAAAGGAGATTCCAGCAGAAGACAACTACAGACCAACATTCCTTCTGAACACAGGTGCAAAAAATGCATGAAAGCATTTGACAAAATCCAACGCTTCTTCACTAATCAAAAAAATAAAAACTCCACAAACTAGGAATACAAAGAAGCTTTCCTAATCTGAGAAAAGGCATCTATGAAACATTCACAGGTAACATCATACTTAATGATTAAAGACTGAATGCTTTCTCCTAAGACTAAGAACAAGATAAGGATATTCACTTTCACCACTTGTATTACGGTAGCAAATTAGGCAATTAGGCAAAAAAAAAAAAAAAAAAAAAAAAAAAAAAAAAAATCCTAATCTGAGAAAAGGCATCTATGAAACATTCACAGGTAACATCATACTTAATGATTAAAGACTGAATGCTTTCTCCTAAGACTAAGAACAAGATAAGGATATTCACTTTCACCACTTGTATTACGGTAGCAAATTAGGCAATTAGGCAAAAAAAAAAAAAAAAAAAAGAAATAAAAGAAACTAAGATGGGGAAGGAAGTAAAACTGCCTGTATTTACAGATGACATGATCTTGTATATAGAAAATCCTAAGGAAACCACTAACCAATAAATAAATAATAAATAAATAAAACACTATCAGAACTGAAAAATGAGTTGGGCAAGCTTGTAAGACATAAAACCAATATATAAAAACCAACCGTGTTTCTACACACTTGCAGTAGGCAATCTGAAGGTGAAGTTAAGAAAACAATTTCACTCTTATTAATAAACTTGAGAAAAGAAGCACAAAGTGTATACACTGAAAATTACAAAATACTACTGAAAGAAATTAAAGGAGATCTAAATAAATGGAAAGACATGCCATGTTTGCTGACCAAGAGACTTAACATTGTTAGGATGGCAATACTCTAACAAAAGGTCCACAGATTCAATGCAATCCTTTCAAAACCCTAGTTGGCTTCTTTGTAGAAACTAACAAGTTGATCTTAAAATTCATATGAAAATTCAAGAGATCCAGAATAGCCAAAACAATCTTGAAATAGAAGAATAATTCACACTTCCCAATTAGAAAATTTAGTACAAAACTACAGTAAGCATGACAGTGTGGTACTGGCACAAGACAGACATACAGATCAATAGAACTAAGAATTAGAAATAAATCTTCACATTTATAGTCAACTGATTTTCAATAAGTGCCCAGATGACTGAATGGAAAGAATAATTTCTTCAACAAATGGTACTGGGAACAACTAGATGTTCACATGAATGAAATAAGACTTCTATTTTATATCATTTACAAAAATTAACTGAAATGGATCAAAAATCTCTTAAATGTAAAAACTAAAACTACAAAATCTTTAAAACAAAATGTAGGTGGAAATCTTCATGATCATGGATTAAGCAATGATTTCTTAGATATGACACCAAAAAACACAGTGACCCCATGAACTGTAGCCTGCCAGGCCCCTCCGTCCATGGAATTTTCCGGGTAAGAATACTGGAGTGGGTTGCCATTTCCTTCTCCAGGGGATCTTCTCAACCCAGGGATCAAACCCAGGTCTCCCACATTGCAGGCAGACTCTTTACCATCTTTTACCATTTGGAGCCACCGGGGAATCCACAAACACAGCAACAANTGGAGTGGGTTGCCATTTCCTTCTCCAGGGGATCTTCTCAACCCAGGGATCAAACCCAGGTCTCCCACATTGCAGGCAGACTCTTTACCATCTTTTACCATTTGGAGCCACCGGGGAATCCACAAACACAGCAACAAAAGTAAAAATAGATAAATTGAATTTCATCAGAATTTAAAACTATTATTTCATAGGACACTATCAAGAAAGTGGAAACACAACTCAGAGAATGGGAGAAAATACTTGCAACTCATATATTTGACAAAGGAATTCTATTTGAAATATATGAAGAACTTTTACAACTCAGCAATAAAAAGACAAAAAAGCAATTACAAAATAGGCCAAGAATATGAATAGGCATTTCTCCAAAGAAGATATGTAAATGGTCAAAAAACACATAAAAAGATGTTCAACTTCATCAGCCATCAAGGAAACATATATCAAAACTACAATGAGATAGCCCTTCAAACCCACCAAGACAGCTATTATTAGAAAAGCAGATAATAATAAGTGTGGGTGGGAATGTGGAGAATTTGAAACTGATAGGGTAGTTCACTGGTAAGAATGTAAAATGATGCAGCTGCTTTGGAAAAAATTCTACAAGTTCCTAAAATGTTAAACACTGAACATAGTTACCGTCTGACGCAGGCATTCTACTTCTAAGTAATACTCAAGAGAAATGAACATGTGTATGTCCACATGAAAAGATGTACATAAATGTTCATAGCAGCATTATTCACAATAGCCAAAAAGTGGAAACAACACAAATGCCCACCAACTGATGGCCAGATAAAGAAAATGCAGCATATTCACACAACAGACTGTTATCCAACAGTAAAGAGGGATGAAGTATTGCTATATCCTACAACATGGGGTTCCCTCGTGGCTCAGTCAGTAAAGAGTCTGCCTGCAGCGTAGGAGACCTGGGTTCGATCCCCGGGTTAGGAAGATCCCCTGGAGAAGGAAATGGCAACCCACTCCAGTGTTCTTGCCTGAAAATCCTATGAACAGAGGAACCTGGTGGGCTACAGTCCCTGGAGTCACAAGAATCAGACACGACTTAGCGACTAAACCACATAACATGGATGAGTCTTGGAAATACTCTAAGAGAAAGAAGCCAGACACAGACAGCTGCAGAACTGGATATTGCATAACCCCATGTGTATGCAACACCCAGAATAGGCAAATCTAAGCAGGCAACACACAGATAAGTAGTCGTCTAGGAACAGCAGGGCTTGGCATAGCCAGTAAAGATCTGGCTGATCAGCATTCCTTCAGAAGCCTTCACAGAGTACATTGTTCAGACAAAATGGCAGCTGTGGAATTAACAAAAAGAGTCTCATTTTACTTTAAATACTCCCTATGCTCTCTGCTCAGTCATGTCCAACTCTGTGACCGCACGCACTGTAGCTCACCAGGCTCCTCTGCCGTGGGGTTTTCCAGGCAAGAATACTGGAGTAGGTTGCCGTTTCCTTCTCCAGGGGATCTTCCCAACTCAGGGATCGAACCTGCATCTTCAGCACTGAGGCACATTCTTTACTACAGAGCCACTTGGGACCATCTAGGAAGACCTAAGCAAGGATCTCAAAGTGGAAAGCGCCAAGTCTTAGAACAGTTTAAGAGTTGGACTAAGTATTCACTATGGCATCCATTCTGCATCCTCTCATTTCTACTGTTCCTTTCATCAGGCTTTCTCATACTCAGCACCCTGTATTTTCGGGGCTTTTTAAAAATAATAAAATAAGATTGCACCACTGGCAATCTTAGATTTCAGATACAGGGTTTGATGCCAGTGCAGTTGAAGACAGCAAAGCAACTGATCATCTATGGGCCAAATCGTAATGATATGGCATTCTTTCCCATCAAGAAATTCTTACACTTCACAGTGCTGCATCCTGAATTTGACACTCTTAGTTAAACTTGGGACTTGGTAAAAGATTAAACAATCAAACTTTTATTTCAACCACATAAACGAAAAACTAAAATACATGTGAAGACACATTGACAAAGCAGAGATTGGTTTTCTGTGACTGAGTAATGGAAACTTTTTTTTTTTTTTTTGGCATCCTATTCTGCATGTGTGTGAGAGAGAGACATCAACAAAAAAATAAATAAATAAGAGAACTGGTAAGGATACATGAGTCATGGAAAAGGTTTAAAATCATTTGGCTCCCCCAGAAGACAGCCAGATTGTCAGCGAATGATCCAGCACGGGAACTAGCCAGTAAGGGCAAGCGTGATCGGTGAAGGGATCTGAAAGAGACATCACAGGTGGGGGGAAAAGTGGGACCTTCCTTGTTGCTGAGAGTCTTAAAAAGATTATCTCAGGGGATTAGTGAAGGGCTAGGCTCCAACCTGCCTGTTCTAAAAGCAGCTCATAAGGTATAGATGAAAAGAACAATAAGAAGCATCAGCCACTATGATTGCTAAGCCAATGCGATCCTTCCCAGCAATTCTTGCTGGAGCTTGGTTCAGGTTCTATCTTTCATATGGAATCAAAACCAACTTTACATACTCAGTTTCTACTAAAGCTTTCCCCCCACCTTGGTTGATAGCATGGCTTGTAAGCCCTGTCAAGATTCTCCAACAATTTCTGATGCCTGCAACATTCACAAGCCCTACACTGTTTTTCATAAAACAAAGCCCTCCAGAGTTGTTTGGGTGATGAATACCTAGAGACTGGTGCCCACATCCCTGTCTAGCACCTTAAACGTCTTCTCATTGCGCACCTGGAGACCCCGTAAATACTGCTTGTTCCTGTTGATTACCCAGCCAGGAACTAATATCCCAGCTGTATTTCAAACTCTAAATAGCAAAGCCATCACACTACTTTGAACTTATGTGGGGCTCCTTTCTAAAGAACTCAGACTGAATTTTTAAATCTGCCTAAAGGTCACCCTGCTTATTTAACTTCTATGCAGAGTACATCATGAGAAACACTGGGCTAGAAGAAGCACAAGCTGGAATCAAGATTGCTGGGAGAAATATCAATAACTTCAGATATGCAGATGACACCACCCTTATGACAGAAAAGTGAAGAGGAACTAAAAAGCCTTTTGACGAAAGTGAAAGAGGAGAGTGAAAAAGCTGGCTTAAAGCTCAACATTCAGAAAACTAAGATCATGGCATCTGCTCCCACCTCTTCATGGGAAATAGATGGGGAAACAGTGGAAACAGTGTCAGACTTTTATTTGGGGGGCCTCCAAAATCACTGCAGATGATGACTGCAGCCATGAAATTAAAAGATTCTTCTTCCTCCTTAGAAGGAAAGTTATGACCAACCTAGATAGCATATTCAAAAGCAGAGACATTCATTACTTTGCCAACAAAGGTCCACCTAGTCAAGGCTATGGTTTTTCCAGTAGTCATGTATGGATGTGAGAGTTGGACTGTGAAGAAAGCTGAGCACCGAAGAATTGATGCTTTTGAACTGTGGTG
>SJYX01000742.1:446829-467906 GCA_006410675.1 Oreotragus oreotragus | reverse complement strand
GATGCTTTTGAACTGTGGTGTTGGAGAAGACTCTTGAGAGTCCCTTGGACTGCAAGGAGATGCAACCAGTCCATTCTAAAGGAGATCAGCCCTGGGATTTCTCTGGAAGGACTGATGCTAAAGCTGAAACTTCAGTACTTTGGCTACCTCATGCGAAGAGTTGACTCATTGGAAAAGACTCTGATGCTGGGAGGGATTGGGGGCAGGAGGAGAAGGATGACCGAGGATGAGATGGCTGGATGGCATCACGGACTCGATGGACATGAGTTTGGGTGAACTCCAGGAGTTGTTGATGGACAGGGAGGCCTGGTGTGCTGTGATTCATGTGGTCACAAAGAGTCGGACATGACTGAGCGACTGAAATGAACTGAACTGAACTGAAATTACATCTCAAACTTCCCATGAAACAATTAGTAAATATCACTTGTTGAATACTTCTTCTGTGGAAGGCATTCTGCTAAGCATTTATTAGTTGTACCACTTTGGGTAAATCATGTATTCTCTATGAGCTTCAGTTCATCTGTAAAATGGGGAAAACACTGTCTTCCTCAAGAATCACAAAGTCAGTTGCTGACAGGAACTAACTAAGTAGAGGGAGCTAGGTGTCAGTACTGAGCGATCATTAAATGAGATGTACCTGGTAATCATGGGGGCCTGTTCACTAGCATAGGATGTTGCTTCTTACATGGAACTCTGCCCAATGTTATGTGCCAGCCTGGATGGGAGAGGGGTTTGGGAAAGAATGGATACACGTATATGTTTGGTTGAGTCCCTTTGCTGTTCACCTGAAACTGCTACAACATAATCATCTATAACCCAATACAAAATAAAAAGTTTAATTTTGAAAATAAAATAAAAAATAAACTTGCCTCTTTCTTTCTGTAGACAAATCCTGCCTTCCTATTTAGAGCAGCAAGAAGTGTGAGATATGCTTTCCTAGGCTCCCTTGCAACTAGGATACTGGTATATGAGCCAGTCTTGCTCACTGGTGAGTTCAGTTCAGATCAGTTGCTCAGTTGTGTCCAACTCTTTGCAACCCCATGAATCGCAGCACGCCAGGCCTCCCTGTCCATCACCAACTCCCGGAGTTCACTCAAACTCACGTCCATCGAGTCAGTGATGCCATCCAGCCATCTCATCCTCTGTTGTCCCCTCTTCCTCCTGCCCCCAACCCCTCCCAGCATCAGAGTCTTTTCCAATGAGTCAACTCTTCGCATGAGGTGGCCAAAGTACTGGAGTTTCAGCTTTAGCATCATTCCTTCAGGGGAAGTCAGTTAGGGACTTTTCTTTTTTTAAAACGGGGAGAGACCAGTGGGAAGACAAGCTTTCCTCTTCTGGACATGTGTGTGTCTGCACGTGACATGAGCTCCATTTGGAGGCATTGATAGAAACGAGAGGAACATCATAGCAGACTCGCTGAAGATGTGAGAGGAGAAAGGTAGAAAACATCAGTGGCAGGTGGCAGCAGTCCTTGACACATTTTTGTGCCACTGTATGAAACCTGGAGCTTCCCTACCTTAACTGAGATAATAAATACTTGAAGCTATTAGTTGGCTTTCTATCACTCACACTGAAATCATCTCCTCTGCATCGTGGCATGTTACCAAGGGGCACTCATCATCTGAAGAAGTCAACCATTGGGACTTCCCTCATGGCTAAGTGGCTAAGACTGCATGCTCCCAAGGCACAGGGTCCAAGTTCAACCCCTGGTCAGGGAACTAGATCCCACATGCCGCAGCTAAAAGTGTGCATGCTGCAACAAAAGACCCCGCATGTCTCATTGAAGACTGAGGAACCCATGTGTCACAACTAAGACCCAGTACAGCCAAATAAGTAAATAAAAATAAATAAAGAAATCGGGCACACTCGGCTTCCACTGGTGGCTGCCAGATGAGGATTTTTCAAGAAGAGCCAGGAGTC
The DNA here is from genome assembly GCA_006410675.1 of Oreotragus oreotragus. Lineage (NCBI taxonomy): Eukaryota > Metazoa > Chordata > Mammalia > Artiodactyla > Bovidae > Oreotragus > Oreotragus oreotragus. The sequence continues at coordinate 465,986 of SJYX01000742.1, read as the reverse complement.
CAGATTTTTTAAATGTTGGCTTAAAGAAATACGTGCATGCCAAACAAAAGACATCTGGAGGCCAAATTCAGCCCACAGACACTGTTTTCAACCCTTGAAGTACCTCTGACAGTTGCTGTGAGTACTGAATTAAATGTGTTTAAAATAAGATCAGTAATAATAATAGCAAACACTCACATAGCATTTAATATGGGCCAGGCACCATTCATTTTGCTTGCTTTACCAATCGAATACTCATATGTAACCAAGCCTTACAGCAACTTTATGGAGAGATGTAACTACCACTTCCACTTTACAGAAAAGGAAAGTAAGGAGAAGAGAAGCTGAGCAATTTGCTCTGGTCACATAGTCACGATGAAGTCCAGCGGGAATGTGAGACTGGGCCTAGGTAACCCGGCTCCAGATTTCACTACATTTAATCACAGGAGCCTGGAAAGAGTCAGACATGCCTTAGCAACTAAATAACAACAGCAGTCAATATGTTATGCTTGTAAAACATCCCATACAAATTTCTGACCTGTAATTGATAGTCTATGTAAGTTCCCCAATCCCATCCCCTCTTATGCTTGAGGCAATTTCAGAGATAGAATTAGGGATTTTTCTGATGCAAAAGAGGACAGCTTGGCATGTTAGATATTAATGACAGTTGTCATTTCAGTTTGGTGCCTCAAAAGCTGCCNTACAAATTTCTGACCTGTAATTGATAGTCTATGTAAGTTCCCCAATCCCATCCCCTCTTATGCTTGAGGCAATTTCAGAGATAGAATTAGGGATTTTTCTGATGCAAAAGAGGACAGCTTGGCATGTTAGATATTAATGACAGTTGTCATTTCAGTTTGATGCCTCAAAAGCTGCCATAATATCCAGGCAGGTAAACAATATCATAATAAATGAAATCTATATGGTCTTGGCTGGAAGGTGAAACTGCTGTTATGACATTTGTGCTCAGCTTCTTGGCTATCAAACAACAGGGATGCTCTGAACCTGGTGAAATGTTTACCTTCAGAAAAGACCACCAAATTCTCATGGTGATGGCCAACTTATCCACCAAGGCTCCTAGATGGCATGGAGTGGATGAATGGATGGATGGATGGATGATGAATTGGTTCCAAAGGTACATAAATCTGCATACAGTAGGAGACATTGTTATTTTGACTCTTCCCTTAGAGTCAGTTCCAAGATGGACAGAACTTCAAAGCTAAATTCACTTGGTATAAATTAACAACTGTAGTGTTTAATCAGTCTTAATCAAACGTTCCATAAATATGGGCTCTTACAGAAGTGATTCCAATGGGAGAAATGCAACTCCAACAATGTTTATAACACCACTGATGGGGGTAGAGGTGAGAGGAGTGTGGGAAAGCCATACACCTAAATGTCAAGCAATAAAAAAGTATATTTTGGTATACCCATAGGATTGACTATTAGATCACCATTAAAAATATTGCTTACAAAGAATACAATAGAAAAATACTTAAGATCCAATAATAAATGAGAAAAGGACACAAGTTGTTTGTATAGCATATATCAAAATATATGATTTAAATGAATTTTTCTTAAAGAATAAAAAAACACTGAAAATGACTCATATAATACAAGACTCATATAATAGACAAACCAACAAATATTTATTGATTAACTACCAAGTACTGTAGATGCAAAGTAATGACATGAAACAAAATAATTTCTTCCTGCTTTTAATAGCTTTCAAAATAATCAAGGAGATGAGATGCTCTCTAATAATTATATCATAAAGAAATTTGGTAATTGGAAATGAACAATTTATAACAGTTGCTATAATACTCAGAGGAGAGGAAGCTGACCTCTGGCTGTGGCAACCCAGGCAGGCTGTAAAGAGCAGAGTGAGAGCCGAACCAGAGGCTTACCAGGGTTTCAGGAGACCAAAGGGCATTCCAAGCAGGGGGTGGGATACAAAGTTTGGTGGGATGCATCAGTCCATACTGGTGAAGGTATAGAAACATGCAAGTATGTTTAATGTGATGCAGTGGAAAGAACCTAGGGCCTGAATTGGGACCTTGGCCCTGTAATTTCTGTAAATGACTTAAGTTAACCTCTGAGGTCACAGGTTCTTTACTTGCATGCAGGAACAATAATACATCTCAGAGAATTTCTGTGTAGGTTAAACAAGGTCATTTATAGGATGCCTGGTCCATAGTGGAAAATTGTTAAAGCAAATTCTTTTGCTATCTCTTTCTCTTCTCTTTTCTTTGTTCATCCACTCACTCACTCATTCAACAAGGGCTGAGCACCCACCACGTACCAGCACTGGGCTGGTTATTGTTGGTCCGTTTTCATCCAATTTCACTCCACACTCCTTGCTGCTCTGAGCTGTGCCCCAGGAGCCTGACAACCATGGACTGCATCACCCAGGCTCCCATGCCCTCTGGCTTCCAGTTGGGAACACTGGCAGGAAATCTGAGGGTGGGAGGAGAAAGAAGTTGGACAATTTACCCTGCTTTCCACTTCCTCCCTGTCTAAACATGGGGGTGGTAGGCAGCTCCTCTTCCTTAGCACAGCTCTCAGCTTTTGGGGGCACAGCTCGCTCCTCCTGCCCCTTCATGCCAAGGGGTGGGGATGACACTTTCTGGGGCCACCACCATGCCTCGTGGGTTTCCTTCACCCTGAACATGGTCTGTTTGTTCAATTCCCTTCAACTGAACTCTTTTGAGTCTGCTGCTTACTGGGACTCTGACTGACATACATGATGAAGAAGGCAGACAAATCCTTGCCCCTACATTCTGATAAATAATCGCACAGGCAAAATAGCCATGGGTACAAAGAAGAAAATAAGGTAATGTGATAAAGAGAGAGGCTACGAGGGGAGTAGGGGTGACATTTGAACAGAGACTTAAAGGCTGAGGGGGAGCCAGCGATCCAAAGTTCTGGGAGACCCCTGTTCTCAGGCAGAAATGCTGTATAAGAGTCTAAAGTGAAGACAAGCATGAGGCGTTGGAACAGTGAAAAGAGGCCACTGGGGCTGGAAATTGGCGACCTATAGGAAGACTGGTGGAAGGAGGGTCAGAGAGGCAGTAGGGGCCAGCCAGCGCTGGGTGTGGTGGGCCATGGAAAGGGACCTGGACTCAGAGACGAGGTGTACTGGGACGTTTTTGGAGGGCTGCAGATTGGGGAGTAATCTGAACGATGTTTTGAATCTGTAATCTTCCACTGTGTGGGCAATGGATTATGCATCAGGCAAGAGTAGGAGGTTATTGCCATGGAAGAGCTGCTGGCGGCTTGAAGGCTGGCAACGGCAGTGGAGAGATGGGAATGAACTGGAGAGTCATTTATACCACGACCCTCGGGCATCATCACATTTCAGTTCTTCCCAACCAGTGTCCTAGACCCTTACAGGATGGTGAGCACACTACTATATTTTTTTAAATTTATATGTTTATTTTAGTGGTTATATATTTCAAAATTAGTATGGGCATATCCTGGATCATCTGTATGCCCATCTTATAACAGAATATTATTATCACATAATTTCAGTGGTCCCAGTTCATTTTGATTCTAAGACCTCCCAACACCAAATGATTGCCTACAATGACAGCATTTAATATAATGTGATGATTTTATTAAAATGTAACACACATACAGAAAAGAATACCACTTGTAAGAACATACAGCTCTATACATTTTCACAGCTGAACATTTCCATAACCAACACAGAGTTTAAGAACCTAACCCTCTAGGAACCCCTCTCCTGCCTTCTCCAAGTCACTCCCTACCCCACCCCTCCCAGTGTAACTATCACCTTGATTTCTAGCACCATAATTAGGCTTTGTGGGCCATACAGTTTCCCTTTGTAGCAAAAGCAGTCATAAACACCAATAAACCAACAGGCATGGCCACGTTTGGAAGATGAATGCGGAGATAAGAGTTATGTAAGTGAGATGAAGCTGGCCTCTAAAAATCCCATCACGGTGTGTGGGTAGCATGGGATTCCCACTAGGGACCAGCCCTCAGTTTCAGTTCTTGCTTTCTGGGCATTGTGATGAAGATCTGACCTCAGAGACTTGGAACCAAATTATCCCCAAGGCAAGAAGCAGTTTCATTAGCATATCACAATGGATCCCCATCAACAGACACGGCCCAGCACAGTCACATCAGTAGTCCTGGGTATGTATTAGAATGTCTGTTTATCATGGCTGTGCCTGTCATGTGGAATAACATTTTCCCATACCTTAGGTGACGCGTGAGAAGTTAAGAATGAAACAGTGATGTCTTGACTTCTGTCACTGCTTTCCTAGTCCGCACTCCAGCAGCTTTCCCAGGTCCAGACTAAAAGGTGTCTTCTTTAATCAGAAGGAAAGTCCAGCTGAATCTGCCCCAAGTCGCAGGAAGGCTCTCATCCCTGTCCCACCAGTCCTCATTCGTTACACCACCAGGGTCAAAACAGGGAAGCAGGCAAGATCTGGTTTGAATGGACTCTCTTGCTCACCACAGTTCTGGCCCCTCCTGTTAGTCCAGTGACCTCATGCCTCCCACCGGCCCCAGAGTCCCTCACTGGAAGCAGGCGTAGCCCTACCCATCAAAACGTAGCCCTCCTGCCTCCATTCGCTCCCAGTTCTGCTTTCTGTTATGTGATAAAGAGTGACATCAGATCTAGCCAGGAACAGCCATGACGGTTTAGTGGAAAGAGCACTGCATTTGAGAGTTAAGGGGTCTGGTTCTAGTTCTAACATGACATCAGTTAGGATAACTAATTAGTTGAAAGTGACAGCATTCAACTTAAGCAAAAACCAAACCAAACCAAACAAAACAAAATGCAGAGATGAATGAGTCCCTGCCAGGGTCAGGGGTCAGACCCAGCTATGTCGGGGTCTCCAAGATGCCATTAAAGACACTCACTCCCTCCACACCTTGGCACTGCTGTCTTCGGCTCTCTGCCTACAGTCCAACCCTCCCAGCAACGCCAGCGGAGACCATGAACCTCTCTATTCCAGTGTCCTGAAATCAAGTCTCTTTAGTTTTGATTGGCCTCCTGGGAACACATGTTCTGATGCTCTGGCTAGTGAGGCTTGGCTCACTTGCTCACTGTGGATTTGGGAGTAAAGTTAACACCACCCAAGATGCTAGGACAGAGTGGGAGGGGCTGATTCCCCAGAAAGACTGAGGACGGCAACGGCCACAGGTGTCCTCTTCAGTTATTAATTAATCACAGAGCTTGACAGATCTTTACACCTCTGGGCCTGGTTTCTCACCTGCAAAATGGACCTGCAAGATGGACCCTACAATCTCTAATATCCCTTCTACTTTGACACTTCATAGCTCGACCTAATTTCTCATGGGCATGCTACATAGTACTTTTACATCCCAAAGAATAATTTCTCAAGCCAATTAAAATGGGAAGCAGTAGAGACATAACCACCTACCTGATAAGTCACTGGGGAGGGGTAAGACCCACCGTAGGGCAGGCCTTCCCCATTTGCTCTGTGGGATCTCTGCCCCCAGTAAGCCTGCAGAGACACAAGCCAGAGTGGCTGGTGCCAATGGAGAGAAAGGGATGGAATCGGAACTGTCATTCATTGATTAATTCCACCAACAATGATCACCCACTTCCTACAACCCCAGCACTGTACTAGGCTCTGGAAATGATCATGAGGAAGGCAGAGCCCCTGTTTTCTAAGACCACAGTCTTGAGGTGGGCACACAAAAGCAAACCGCTGATTGACAATTCAGAAGGTCACGGACTGTGGCAGGATGGTAAGGTAGATCAAGTGAGAGGCACAACACCCAGTGGGAGATAGGGTTTGAGGTATAAGGAGATGAGAGGATAGTCAGGAAAGTTATTTCTGAGAAAGAGATCCTGAACAGGGTCTGGAAGGAGACAGGAGAATCTAGCCAGTTAAGAAAAGCAGGGAAAGAGCATTCACACCCAGTGAGTCGGGGCAGGTTCGCGCATTGCAGTTTGTTGCAAGTGGTTGTCGAATGGAACTTAAACGGGACAGTGGCAAGAGGTAAGGCCAGGCTTGATTGTAAGGGACCTGGAGGACCAAACCAAGATGTACCTCCTGGAGTACCCTGGAGACCCTCGGGAGCCACTGAAGGATGTTAAGCAGGAAGGTAACACAATATTGCTCATATTTACAAAGCATCTACCAGTGTCACGTGGGGTCAGGGAGACATAAGACCAGTTGTCTTCAAGAAGTCTGTAATCACAGACTTTCCTGGTGGTTCCGTGTTTAAGGATCCACCTGTCAATGCAGGAGACAGGGGTTCGATTCCTAGTCTGGGAGGATTCCGCAAGCCACAGGACAGCTAAAGCCATGTGCCACAGCTGCTGAAGCTCATGCTCTAGAGCCCACAAGCTGGAACAAGAAAAGCCTCCGCAGTGGGAGCCCCGCATCACAACCAGAGAGTAGCCCTGACTTGCCATGACCGGAGAGAGCCCATGTGCAACAGCGGAGACCCAGGACAGCCGAAAAATAAACAATCTTTGTAATTAAAAAAAGGAAGAAGTCAGTGATCACACCAGCATAATGGTAGAGGAAGGACTTCCATACCCAGTATCTGACCACTTGCTTCTGTTGTTTTGTTGTGTGTACGTCTGTTTATTCACACCTTTACCTTGTTGCACATAAAGTCCACTCTTCAGAAAAAAAAATGCCTGCACCTGGGACAAAATGTTTAAAGGTGATCTGTAAGTCTCTGCTAAAAATCACACCTCACAGCTGATTATAAAACAACTCAAGATCTCTTAGCCGCCAAATATTATTACAAGGATTCTCATGGGGCGCTAGTCGTAAAGAACCTGCCTGATGATGCAGGAGACATAAGAGACACTGGTTCGATCCCTGGGTCAGGAAGATCCCCTGGAGGCAGGCATGGCAACCCACTCCAGTATTCCTGCCTGGAGAATCCCATGCACAGATGAGCCTGGAGGGCTACAGCCCATAGGGTCACAAAGAGTCAGACACGACTGAAGGGACTTGGGACACATGCATGCAGGCACAATAATCCATCAGCATCCAGGGGAGACACCAGGGACCCTCTGCTGGCTGCTCACAGGGGCCCACAGGTCTTCCTTCTACAGAAGGGGCAAAGTCCTACATCCTACAGAAGATTGTTCTGCCCAGTGGAAATCATGGCACTCTGCACACCAGGCTTGATGGTCAGAGATTATTCCTAATGGCGTGAATCCTCAGAGTATCGTGTGTCTGGAGGAAAAGCAGAGATGCATTTGAACACCAGGACTGCCTTAGAATGAAGAGAAACAAGGAGAAGCACTGAGTTGTGAAAACAACATCTACTCAATCAACCTAAATGAAAGCGAAAGTTGCTCAGTCGTTTCTGACTCTTTGTGACCCCATGGACTATACAGTCCATGGAATTCTCCAGGCCAGAATACTGGAGTGGTAGCCTTTCTTTCTCCAGGGGATCTTCCCGACCCAAGGATCAAACCAGGGTCTCCTGTATTGCAGACAGATTCTTTACCANACTCTTTGTGACCCCATGGACTATACAGTCCATGGAATTCTCCAGGCCAGAATACTGGAGTGGTAGCCTTTCTTTCTCCAGGGGATCTTCCCGACCCAAGGATCAAACCAGGGTCTCCTGTATTGCAGACAGATTCTTTACCAACTGAGCTATAAGGGAAGTGCTGATCAACCTGAAATGGGACCTGGAAAAGAAATGGCTAAATCTGTCATAAACTAAGAAATAAATGAAAAAATGACTGGTTTCCACAGAAGTTTGACATTCTCAGTCCACTACAAAGACAGTTGATTCTTTATCATGCAAGATAACAGGGACCTTTGCCAAATGTCCTGCAGAATGAGGAGTAATTTTTTTAGCTTATATATGACTTGGAAATGCATTCTATTTTTTTTTTTTTGGACTAGCTTTAACTTTCAAGCTCTATTTCACTAAAGATTAAGTAGCAATGACAGTGACAATGACAACATCTCCTTAGAGTCTGTCGCAATTTTCAAAGCTTATTTGTATTCATTGTCTCATTTGAGCTTCTCAGTAACCCAACTCAGTAACTTAATTAGCAAATGCCCATCTTATAGACAAGGAAGTGAGGCTCAGAGACCCTCCACATCTAAGTAAAGTCACTGACCTGATCTCAAACCCAGGCTTCTTACTTGAATCCAAGATTTTTTTTTTCCTAGGAAGGGCTGAAAGAAGCCAAAACCAAACAAAAAACTGAGCTGCAAAAAATAAAGAGCTGACTGCCGAAGCTTTACATGAGGACACGAAATTAACAACAAAGAGACCGTTTTTCATGTGGACTCCAAATGTGAGTTCTCAGTTTTGTTTCTATTTGTACGAGAGCGTTGTCATTTTAAAAGGCCCTTTCTTCTCACTCAAAATGAGAAAATACCTTCTGACAGCCATGCAATTAGTAGAGCCTTCAGAGACTGATTTCCTCTCTTCCTTGGTATTACCCTTTTTCATAGGGCTCCACACAGGCTCCCGATGGAAGGGAAGCTGGAGTTTCTGAATTGGTCTCTGAAGGAATTTAGCTGTTTCCCATCACCACCTCTCAGCTTCATTCCCAAGGCTTCCTCCTCCCTCCTCAGCTGCATCTAAGGGTGACTGCTAGGCAGGGATCTGAGAAAGGGAAAGGAGATGGGTAGGGGGAGCGGACTGAGAATAGGAAAGGAGAGGGGAATGAAGAGAAACAAAAGCAATCCCTGAGTGGAACCCCAACAAATTCTTGTGTAAAAGTTATGTTTCCCCTTGAAAAAAGGAGAGGGGGTGGAACATAAAACAGAAATTACCAGCAATGCTACTATCAGGATACCTTCACTTATTTCACATTTGGTACCAGGGACTTTTATAGGCTCTGAAAATGCACACAATTGGCAAAAACCAATGTAATTCTTACCTTTATTTAGAGTACAGTGGTGCGAGTTATGTTCCCCAGGAAGCTGACTCTGAGACAGATTAGAATGTATACATTGTGTTAGAGAGTGCTCTTAGGAGTAACATCTACGCTGAGAAGGCAAGTTAGCAGGACTGAGCATCCTCTGATGCAGTCAAAATATGAAACAGCCTCAAGGGAAGCCTGAGCCAGCCCCCACATGGGGTTCCAAAGAGGGGTGACTTTTCAGACCTGTCCCCAGATAAGTGAGAAAGCCAGACCTTCACACCCCCATGTAGATCAATCATTGAAAGGGAGTGTGACCCCGGGGCAGTGGGGCGGGGCATGGGGGTGCTGGGCATCTCTCTTCAGTTGACTCAGGGCCAAAGAGGTTACATTTCCAGCAGCAGGGGCAATAATAGCCTTTGATCCTAAAGGTAGATCTGAGCAGCTCATCAGAGCATCCAGCACATGTAGTCTAGTAGAGCGGGCAGCAGCCATAATCATAAAAAATGTATAATGCGCTGCAATTTGGGCTGCAAAGGAGAGGTGCACGGTACCTGAGAATGTGCAGCCACGATGAAAGGAGACACTGGGTTCCGGGCAAGGGAAACCCATCCGCGAAGCCCTGGATTGGGAAGGTGTGGGAAGGGAAATGGGTCGGAGAGCATCCCTGAAGGGAAAAGGGAATTAAGCGCCAGCTGTCAGTTACTGTGTCCAGCACTTTCAACTCACCCCTTAGTTCACTTCACAACCCCATGAGGAAGGTATTGCTCCCAGGTCCTTCTCGCATCTCTTGAGATCAAAGAACAACATTCCCTGGAGCCACGTGAAGCCAGAAGTGACAAGCCTGACAGTCATGGAGTCAAAGGCACAACGAACTGATGGGGGCTGAGATCAAACTAGCCAGAGAGAGGAATTTTAAGGAAAACAGAGAAGCTAGCTGACTTGGATGCCTTTGTGGAAAATGAAAAAGGAAAGTCATCAATGTAAACTGAAGACCAAAGCAAAGTTTACTGAATTTACACATAATAGCATTGATCATTATAACAAAATTCAATAAAATTTTAGATCTGATTTATTTTTACATTCATTTAGCAATGTTGCATTTTGGGAACTGCAGAAATCAAGTAAACTGTTCTGAAACAGAATAAGATGACTCTCAAGGCAGCTAGTAATACACTGTAATGAAAGAGAATTTTTTAAAAAATATTTTTTGTTAAGCAATTATGTACTGATTTCTATATCTGATGGTGCAAAATTTGTTGAAATAAGGCAATCTGCAAAGCAAAAATCACAGTGACAGTTCGTTTTCTCATTAGAAAAAGTACGTAAATGTAAGAAAAACGTGCATAGCAGCAGTCCCCACTTGAGCCTCTGCTGTGTCTCCCGCAGATCTGTGGTAACGCTGGCCAAAAGTGCATTTCTCCCTGGGGGTGGGGGCGACTAGGGCACCTCCCTAGAGAGAATTCATCCCAACTAAAGCAGTGGGAGCCTGGAAATTTGTGGGTTAAAAGGACAAGATTGAGAAAGCCTGTTTTGGTGTCATATCTGGGTTTGAGTCACTTCCTAGCTATGTGACTTCAACCAAATTACTAACCCCCTGCTAAGCCTCAGTCTTCTTGTCTATAAAATGGACTGTGAGAACCCCTGTGAAGTTTTGAAAGTTGAGTGATCCTTCAAATTTAGTAATGGAACACCAACCACAGACAATAATATGAGAAGGTACCCTTAGAGCTACCCAAAGTATGGTCCTCAGACTCATAGTAGCACCGTGGAACTTTGCTAGAAATGCAGGTTATCAGGCTCAGTGGTAAAGAATCCATCTGCCAAGGCAGGAGACACAAGAGACGTGGATTCAATCCCTTTGTCAGGAAAAGCCCCTGGAGTAGGAAATGGCAAGCATCTCCAGTCTTCTTGCCTGGAAAATACCATGGACAGAGGAGCCTGGCAGGCTACAGTCCATGGGGTCACAAAGAGTCAAACATGACTGAGCGGCTGAACATGAGTGGATCCCACACCAGTCTGGCTCTGAATCTCTGCAAATGGGAGACCAGAAACCTGGGTTTGAATAATTCTCCTGGCAGAGTCACCAAGCAACCAAGCTTGTCCAGGGTTGAGGAGCCTCCTGAGATGAGGAATTTCTAGTGTTAAAACTATAAAGTCCGGGGCAATGTGAAATGGAGTGATTAACTCTGCATGATTCTCCTGTGTGCTAAAATCTGAGAACCACTGTTCTAACAGAGGTATGTGCACTTTAAAATTAATATAATCTTGTGGGTGAGATGCTTGAAGATTCCATTGGAGATTTTCACAAATCCTTCGGGGACAGCTGTGAATTACTGCTTTAAGGTAAGCCAAAATTCACTGAGCATCCTTTGCAGGTCAAAAGTTTGGATGGATGCCCTTTATTTTACCACTTTGATCATACAGCATCTTCAGAGAGGTAGGTATTTTAATCCTCACCTAGAAAACTGAGATTTAAACAAGTAAATAACCTGCCTATAGAATCACTATAGGCTAGTAAGCCAAGGTGGTTCAAGAATGCAACTTTCGAGAGCCTGTGTTGGTTCCATTAAACCCATGCTTCCTCAAGAGTAAAAGACACGCTGCAGTCCATGAGGTTGCAGAGTCAGGCATGACTAAGTGCCTAAACAATAACGGAGCAGACCTAAAGAAAGCAAGGGATCTTTGGACTTCGGTGACTTGCTCATGGCCAACAGCCTCTAACAGAATGAGAATGAGGCCTGCCTGACTGTAGTGGGAAACCCAGCCCCGCCCATCAAAAGCATCTCCTTCCCTTTTAGCGTCACCCTTCATACCTGGACCTCCCGACTTCTAAGCCAGTGCTCTTCCCATTCAGCCAAAGTGTGTTTGCATTGTTATCTTTTCAGATATTGCAAAACATCTGATTCCTGGTTCCAAGATCCTCAAATTGCTCACCAGGCAGGTTTATAAGGTTTGACAATGTATGCAAAAGATTGGGCAATGCAAGGCTTTTTTGGTAGGAGAAATATTGCTTAACTGACATTTGAAGGCATTCTCACTTTTTCGAAAAAAATTCTGTGGCATCAATACTGAAAACATTTATTACACATCTGAAACTTCACTTAGACAATGTGGACAAATCACTTATAAATTCATCAGTTATTAAAAAGTCTATATGCACACCCTACATTAGGCAGAGTCTCTGCTAGGTCCTGGGGGCAGAGTGAGGTCAGCCAGACACTCTCCCTGCCCTCATAATGCTTCAGTCTAGCAGGGAAGACAGGTGTGAAGTAAACATATGCAGGTAAATTATAACAGGCATTGAAAAGGGAGAGAAAAAAGAGGGACCTAATTTGTGAGGGGAAGGATTGGGAAGATGAGTATGAAAGGATTTCGAGCCTAATATAGATGGCATTAATACATATCTAGAGGAGAAGGCAATGGCACCCCGCTCCAGTACTCTTGCCTGGAAAATCCCATGGATGGAGGAGCCTGGTGGGCTGCGGTCCATGGGGTCGCTAAGAGTCGGACAGGGCTGAGAGACTTCCCTTTCACTTTTCACTTTCATGAATTGAAGAAGGAAATGGCAACCCACTCCAGTGTTCTTGCCTGGAGAATCCCAGGGATGGGGGAGCCTGGTGGGCTGCCGTCTGTGGAGTCGCACAGAGTCGGACACGACTGAAGCGACTTAGCAGCAGCAGCAATACATATGTAAACAAACTAAGCAAAGGCTTTGTCTGGTGAAAAAAAAAAAACCAACTAAGGACATTTGTGGCATGGTGACTGAAGGGCAAGCAGTCACATGTTTAGTTAAATGTTCTCAGAGATGGAACTAACAGTGCTTGAACGCCCAAGAGCTTGGCACTTCTTCAGCAAACTCTCACTTAGAATGAAGAGCAGGCTCCCTGGAGTTCCAGAGCAGTGCTCTCTGGAGCCATACTGGAGCCTGAGACAGTGGGGAAATACCCGCTCCTATATACATTCATCAAAATATCCTTCAAAATATTTTGAACCAAGTGAGAAAAATTTTAAAAAGCTCTATGATCAAAAGACGTGACAACCATGACTCGTTGATATATGGCAGAAACCAACACAATATTGTAGAGCAATTATCCTCCAATTCAACATAAAAATTTTTAAAGACATGACAACACAAAAAGCCTTGCATTGACCAATCTGTTGCATACATTGTCAAACCTTATAATATAAACCTGCCTGGTGAGCAATTTGAGGACCTTGGAACCAGGAAACTCAGGGCTGACTGGACATGGCTGTTCCCATCACACAACAATGCAGAGAAGTAACACAATCAACAATAGCCTGTCTTCACTTAAAATTTTGTTATTTTTTTCACTATGAATCTTTTCATATTTATTTTTAAATTTTTGCATTAATATATAATTTTCCTTGATTAAAAAGCTTTTCAGTATCCCTGTGAATTTTGCTGCCAGAAGTGAGTGCTTCACTTGTTTTACCCTAATTTTGCCCCTTGTCATGAGCTCATCATGCAGAGACTTCAACTTCTAGCATTTCCAAAGGCAGGAATCTATAACAGATATAACTGTGTGCCTTTTCTTGGGGTGTGTCCTTTTGTTTCAGCACAAGCTTGAATAATGTCAGATGTATACTTTCAGGAAAATGGATTTCCCTTTTGAAATTTTGTTTTTAGCACATGCCATCTCTTGAAAATTGTGATCTGAATGGAAGAAAGTGGCCATTCTTCTGCCAAGTTCTGTTGCATAGAAAATGCTGGTGGCTGGATGGTAAAAAGCAACATCTGCCTTCAATGCTACCTTTTTCTCCTTAGAGTCATTTTTAGAAAATTTGCCATTTTTTATATATGCTCAGGACATACTCCACAGTCTTAATATTGGGCACAGAATAAGATATTAGAACATATACTTACTTAAACATTTCATTCTTACTAAGATTTTGGAGGCACATTTTCTCAACTAACAAGAAGCCAGATAAAATCTGAATCAAACTAAAGAATGACATTTCCCTGGTCTAGGTTCCCAGTTCTGACTGGATAACATCCAAATGTACTACCCATTGTTCAAGAAATGTCGCAAAATTCCTCGAACACAATTAAATGTGTGTTTGCTTTCAACTCTAAAGGACAGGGCACACAGCACTTTCCCAGATGCTTGTTTTAAAAGGTGCGATGAAATCAAGTATGCACTGATGAGGTTTAGTGGTCCTAAGGGGGCTGAGCACTCCCAACCCAGATCCCAGTGTTAGAACTTCTCAGCCAACTGGATGCAAATGCACAGAGGAATAAAAACAAAGCCTCACCCAGCTCCACGAAGTACTAGTTGTGTGATCTTCAGCAAGTAACTTAATCTCTCTTTTTCTCATGTGTTCAATGGGCCAATTTAGGTTTGACTCTTGGTGTTGTTGTAAGGTTGAAAAGAATATCTCTGCTCAACAAAATATTAGCAAACTAAATCCAATAACACATAAAAAAGATCACATACCATGACCAAGTGAGATTCATCCCAAGTTCACAAGGACGGTTCAACATACACAAATTAATCAAAAGAAAAGACAAAAACCACATGATCATCTCAATAGACGCAGAAAAAGCATTTGACAAAACTCAACATCATGATAAAATTCAACATTCATGATAAAAACTCTTAGCAAAGTGGGTATAGTGGGGACATCCCCACTATAGTAAAAGCTATTTATGACAAACCCAAAGCCAATATATTAAATACTCAATGGTGAAAAGTTGAGAGTCTTCCCATTAAAATCTGGAACAAGAGGTAAAATTGTTATTACATGCAGATATGACACTATATGTAGAAAACCGTAGAGACTCCACACAAAAACTACTAGAGCTGATAAATTTAGCAAGGCAGCAGGACACAAGATGAACATACAAAAATGGGTTGCATTTCTCTACACCAATAATGAAACATCAGAAAAGAAATATAAGAAAAATAATACCTTTTAAATCACAACTACAAAAATAAAATACTTAGGAATAAACCTCAACAAGAAGGTGAAGGTCTTATGTGCTGAGAACTATAAAATATTTAAAAAGAACACAGGAAGATTCAAAGAAATGGAAAGATATTCTCTGTTCCTGGATTGGAAGAATTAATATTATTAAAATGGTCATGCTACCCAAAGCAATCTATAGATTTAATACAATTCCTATCTAGCTACCCAAGAACTTTTTTAACAGAACTAAAACAAATTATCCTAAAATTCACGTGGAATCAAAAAAGACCCAGAATTGCCAAAGCAATCCTGAAGGAAAAGAACAAAGTAGGAGGCATAACCATCCCAGATTTCAGACAATACTACAAAGCTATAATATTCAAAACAGTGTGGTATCGAGACAAANAACTAAAACAAATAATCCTAAAATTCACGTGGAATCAAAAAAGACCCAGAATTGCCAAAGCAATCCTGAAGGAAAAGAACAAAGTAGGAGGCATAACCATCCCAGATTTCAGACAATACTACAAAGCTATAATATTCAAA
Organism: Oreotragus oreotragus; assembly: GCA_006410675.1. Classification (NCBI taxonomy): domain Eukaryota; kingdom Metazoa; phylum Chordata; class Mammalia; order Artiodactyla; family Bovidae; genus Oreotragus; species Oreotragus oreotragus. Next base: position 450,670 of record SJYX01000742.1, on the reverse strand, counting down.
ACAGTGTGGTATCGAGACAAAAACTGACACAGAGAGCTCAGAAATAAACCCAACACCTACAGTCAATTAATCTTCAACAAAGGAGGCAAGAATATACAATGGGGAAAAGACAGTTTCTCTGGCAAGTAGTGTTGGGAAAGATAACATAAGCAAAACATTCCCTGACATAAATGTTTTCTAAGATCAGACTCCCAAGGAAATAGAAATAAAAATGAAAATAAACAAATGGAACCTAATCAAACTCACAAACCTTTGCGCACCAAAGGAAATCATGAACAAAATGAAAAGACAACCTACAGAATGAGAGAAAATATTTGCAAATGATGTGACCCTCAAAGGTCACATAATATACAAACAACTCATGTAACCTGACAACAAAAAACAAACAACCCAATCAAAAAATGGGCAGAAGACCTAAAGAGACATTTCTCCAAAGAAGACAAAAAGTCAAAGTCAAAGTCAAAGTGAAGTCGCTCGGTCGTGTCCTACTCTTTGCGACCCCGTGGGCCGCAGCCTCCCAGGCTCCTCCGTCCATGGGATTTTCCAGGCAAGAGCACTGGAGTGGGGTGCCACTTCCTTCTCCAGGGGATCTTCCCTACTCAGGGATTGAACCTGGGTCTCCCGCATTGCAGGCAGATGCTTTACCCTCTAAGCCACGAGGGAAGCCCAGCCCCCAAGGAAGACATAGAGATGACCATTAGGTATATGAAAAGATGCTCAACATCACTAATTATTAGGGAAATGCAAATCAAAACTACAATGAAGTACTATCTCACATCAGTCAGAATGGCCATCATCAGTCAGAATGCCATCATCAAAAAGTCTACAAAAAATAAATGCTGGAAAGGGTGTGGAGAAAAGGGAACCCTCCTACACTGTTGGTGGGAATGTAAGTTGGTGCAGCCATTGTGGAAAATAGTATTGAGGTTCCATAAAAAAAATCTAGGAATAAATCTAATATATGACCCATCAGTTTCACTGCTGGGCATATACCCTGAGAAAACCACAATTCTAAAAGACACATGTACCCCAATATTACAAGTAACCAGGACCTGGAAGCCACCTAGATGTCTATCGACAAATGAATGGATAAAGACGTTGTGGTACACTTACGCAATGGAATAGAAGAACTTTTTTTTTTGAGTCAGTGGTAGTGAGGTGGATGAACCTAGAGCCTCTTATCCAGAGTGAAGTTAGAAACAGAAAAACAGGTATCACATATTAACACATATATATGGGATCTAGACAAATGGTATTGATGAACCTAGCAGAGAACAGACTTGTGGACACAGCAGGGGAAGGGGGAAGAGGAGGGTGGGACAAACTGAGAAAGTAACCTTGATGGATATACACTATCGTGTGTAAAATAGCGGGAAGCTGCTAAATAACACAGGGAGCCCAGTCTGTGATGGCCTAAAGGGGTAAGATGAGGGGAGGGGAGGGACAGGAGCGGGGGGAGATATATATACATACCTATATATAAAATCTATGAATGATTCACATTGCTGTATGACAGAAACCAACACAAAACTCTAAAGGAATTTCCACCAATTAAAAAATAAATTAAAAAAAAATTTTAACTACAATGAAATACCACCTCACATCAGTCAGAGTGTGCAAATAACAAATGCTGGAGAGGGTGTGGCAAAAAGGGAACAATTAAAAAGTGTGCAAATAACAAATGCTGGAGAGGGTGTGGCGAAAAGGGAACCTTCCTCCACTGTTGGTGGGAATGTAAGTTGGTGCAGCCACTATGGAAGACAAAAAGGACGTTCCTCACAAAACTAAAAATAAAATATTATATGATCCAGCAATCCCACTCCTGGGCATATATCCAGACAGAACTCTAATTCAAAAAGATACATGCATCCCTATATTCATAGCAGCGTTATTCACAATAGCCAAGACATGGAAGCAACCTAAATGTCCATCAACAGATGAACAAATAAAGATACACTACATATACACAAGGCAATACTACTCAGCCGCATAAAAGAATGAAATAACGCCATTTGCAACAACATGGGTGCAACTAGAGATTATCACCCTAAGTGAAGAAAGTCAGAAACAGAAAGACAAATGCCATATGGTATTACATACATGTGGAATCTAAAATATGAGAAAAATGAACCTATCTATAAAACAGAAACATAGAACGAACTGAGGGTTGCCAAGGGGGAGAAGGGAGGGACAGGTCTGGTTCGGGAGTCTTGAATTAGCAGATGCAAGCTGGCATATACAGAATGGATAAACAACAAGGTCCCACTGTACAGCATGAGGAAATATATTTAATATCCTGTGATAAACGATAATGAGAAAGAATATGAAAAATAATATAGAACTGAATCACTTCACCATATAGCACTGATGAACACAACACTGTAATGCAACTATACTTCAGTTAAAAAAAAATAAGGAAAAAAAAAAAGAACCAGCGAACGTGAAGACAGGTAAATAGAAATGAAACAAACTAACACAGAAAGACAAAAAGGAGAGGAAAACACAACAAATTATACAAACACAGGACAGAGCATCACAAGAGCTATGGCACAATACAAGCCAGTGCTGAATATGTGGCCTGGAGGGATAAATCAGGAGCTTGGGGTGAACATACACACCTACTCTCTATAAGACAGATTACCAACAAGGACCTACTGATAGCTCAAGGAACACCACTCAGTATTCCGTGATAATTTATATGAGAAAAGAATCTAAAGGAAGAATTAATAGACATGTATGTATAACTGATTCACTGAACAAATGAAATGAACACAACATTGCAAATCAACTGTACGCCAACAAAATCAAAATTTTAAGAAGAGAAAAGAAACTCTGCTTGTGGCACAGACTTCTTGGGGCCCCCATACCCATCTCCTCTTACTCTATAGGAATAGAAATCCTAATTTTTGTAGCTGCAATACATGGCTGTGTAAAATAAAGACATTTCTCAGTTTCCTTTACAGCCAGATGTACTCATGTGACTAAATTCCGGTCAAAGAAATAAGAGCAACGACAAGTGATGGAGAGCCAGGCACCATCCTGGACCATGAGTAAGAGGGCAATACCTAGGCACGGCAGAGCCACATGACAGGAGGAACTCAGATCTTCGGTTTTCCCAGAGCCATCAGATCAGCTGTGGACTCCATGTGTCCTGACTCTTCTGTGAGTGACAAGTAAAATTCTCTGTTATATAAGCCATAACAGAGACCCGAAGGAAGAGTGGCTTATATAAGACAGAAAGATTGAGGACAGTTGGACGTTCCAGGAGATGGAGTCTCAAAGAGCTGAACACGACCCGGCGACTGAACAAGTCAGTTATGAAGATGATGGTGATGGTTAGGAAATCTACCTCTACTCCCCTCAGAAAAGCATCAGACAATTAGAATAAAATGAAGAGTTACACAATTTGAAAGACATTTCCCTTTTCCTCTATTACTGCATTCTCTGACTGAAGTGACAGTCTTACACTATACATCCACCTATGAAAGCCTTCTTCAGCGATCAATGCAAAGAAATAGAGGAAAACAACAGAATGGGAAAGACTAGAGATCTCTTCAAGAAAACTAGATATACCAAGGGAACATTTCATGCAAAGATGGGCTCGATAAAGGACAGAAATGGTATGGACCTAACAGAAGCAGAAGATATTAAGAAGAGGTGGCAAGAATACACAGAAGAACTGTACAAAAAAGATCTTCATGGCCCAGATAATCATGATGATGTGGTCACTAATCTAGAGCCAGACATCTTGGAATGTGAAGTCAAGAGTGCCTTAGAAAGCATCACTATGAACAAAGCTAGTGGAGGTGATGGAATTCCAGTTGAGCTGTTTCAAATCCTG
>SJYX01000742.1:418022-443639 GCA_006410675.1 Oreotragus oreotragus | reverse complement strand
GAGGCAGGTAAGGTGGTCTGGTATTCCCCTCTCTTGAGGAATTTTCCACCGTTTGTTGTCATCCACACAGTCAAAGGCTTTGGTGTAGTCAATAAAGCACAAGTAGATATTTTTCTGGAACTCTTTTGCTTTTTCGATGATCCAATGGATGTTGGCAATTTGATCTCTGGTTCCTCTGCCTTTTCTAAATCCAGCTTGAACATCTGAAAGTGCACATACTGTTGAAGCCTGCCTTAGAGAATTCTGACCATTACTTTGCTAGCATGTGAAATGAGTGCGATTGTGCGGTAGCTTGAACATTCTTTGGCATTGCCTTTCTTTGGGATAGGAATGAAAACTGACCTTTTCCAGTCCTGTGGCCACTGCTGAGTTATCCAAATTTGCTGGCATATAGTGTGCAGCACTTTCACAGCATCACCTTTTAGGATTTGAAAAAGCTCAATTGGAATTTCATCACCCCCACTAGCTTTGTTTATAGTGATGCTTTCTAAGGCCCATTTGACTTAGCATTCTAGGATGTCTGGCTCTAGAGGAGTGATCACACCATCGTGGTTATCTGAGTCATGAAAATCTTTTTTGTATAGTTCTTCTGTGTATTCTTGCCACCTCTTCCTAATACCTTCTGCTTCCGTTAGGTCCATACCATTTCTGTCCTTTATTGAGCCCATCATTGCATGAAATGTTCCCTTGGTATCTCACATTTTCTTGAAGAGATCTCTAGTCTTTCCCATTCTAGTGTTTTCCTCTATTTCTTTGCACTGATCACTGAAGACGGCTTTCTCATCTCTCCTTGGTATTCTTTGCAACTCTGCATTCAAATGCATACCCCATTGTGTATTTATATCTTAATGAGTATATACATCCATAAGAAATATATAAGGCAGCTTTGGAAAAGTTTTAATCCTACAATATTACTTTTACATATATTTAATCTTACTTATATACACTGGGTGTAACACTTGGCAACTGGCTCATTTAGGAGTCTATAAAAAAACAATGTCCTAACAATCAGCCTTGTTAAATGTGGGTAGGGGAGTATAATATTTTTCTCTATGCTTTTTGTGGATTTAAAATATATTTATAAGCACAGCTTTTAAATAAAAAGTAAGGGAATTTTAAAAACTACTGAGAAGCTGTGTTGACTTACAAAATCACTAAGACCACTCAGGTTTGGAATGGAGGTAGATGGGAGAGCACGGCTCGTTACTTCCTAAATATTTTACCCTATATATGCAAGCAAATATATTTTGTATATCCAACATGTAACAATTCTGAACTTTTCCAGCAGATATGTGAATAGATGACTTTACAAAGGTAGTCTAACTTTCTAAAACACCCATCGCAGTTTTGTTTTCTTTTTTCTTAAAATACTCAATTCAGGTATATTTAGATAGACATGTTGTTGTTGTTCAGTGGCCAAGTCTTGTCTGACTCCAGGCTCCTCTGTCCTCCACCATCTCCTAGAGCTTGCTCAGATTCACGTCCGTTGAGCCAGTGATGCTATCTAACCATCTCACCCTCTGCCACCTCCTTCTTCTTCTGCCTTCAACCTTTCCCAGCATCAGGGTCTTTTCCAATGCATAGACATAATTCTATCTATAAAACAGTATGTCTGACAAAACTCCTTTCTTTATTATATTTATTGTGACTAGTTTTGGTAGGAGATCAATGAAACTCTTTCAAACATAAAAATATTAGATTTAGATTCAAAAGAATCATTTATTCTTGACCCTAGGAATGAAAATGCAGATATTGGGGTACCAATTGTATGAAACCAGTATCTCCCCCATACTTTGTTTATACGGCCTAGTCACACAAAGATAACACCTATTTCTCACATCTTCCCTACCTTGAGAGGAGTAACAGTGACAGGTTTTTTTTAGAACCTATGTGTTCTAAAGAACAGAAAGAAAAGAATGTGTTTGGAAACTGAACCCATAAGCTGACACCTGGGCTTGCTGACCTGAGCTAGGTGTGGTCAGTTCCAATGTCTGACCCAGAATTTGGACTTAAGGTACAGAGTCAGGGTCCTTTGGTCACACAAACTCAGCAAGGAAGGGCGACATTGTGAGTTGCGCAGCGGCCACGCAGAGAAAAGCAGGTAGAACTGGTCCACAGACAGTGAGAAGAGACAAGAGGGAGGATGGAGAAGCAGGGATAAGGGGCCATGGATCCCAGAGAGGACAGTCACCCCTCAGCACAGGCATTCTGGTCTTCCCTGAAGCCCCAGCACTCGCCATCCTTGGATTTCATGAGCTAACCTTGTATCCTTCGAGTAAAGCCCTTGTCCTATTAATGTTATATCATGCATGCGTGTATCTGTAAATATCATCCTTCATTTGTTTTTGCTTAAGCTACTGTGAAGGCTTCTGTTACTTGCAAGCGAAAGAGCCTTGACTCGGATGACTCCCGGTGCAGGCACTCCGTGAGGCTGCCGCCTGCCACCTCACCTCGCCTTATAAATAGTGGTGCTCTTATAAACTCACACGCACAATGAGGACTCATCAGGAAGTAACCGGTACCATGGTGTTTTCCCTCGGAGAGCTGTCAAATTAAAAACAAGTAGATAGTCTCTATGTGGGTGTTCTTGGACTTTCATTTGGCAACCAAGCCATCACTTACTGTTTCTCAGACGCCATTTACATGAGATCTGTAGTCAGAAATGTTCCAGGTGCAGTTACTCTGATAGTGTATGCCAGTCATCTCAGTAAACACAAGATCCTGAACTTGACTCTTCTGCTAAAGCAATCAACAGGGAGCACACAGCCACATTTCTGGTCCCACCCCTGGAGCTTGCTCATACTCTGATGGTATTATTGGCCATTTTAAGACTACACAACTCCTGGACGCCCTTCAGATTGTCAAGCAATTATCCCAAATAACACTGTGTTGGAAAAATACCTTGGATTTCTCCATAAAAAGAGAACATGATGAGAAGGACAAGGTAACTTGTAAATCCAATGGCTTTTACAAAATAAGAAAACTGACATTTAATACTGCCCACATAGATGGACCTAACCACTTGATTTTTAAAATTTGAATCCAATTATCACCTAAAGTTCACTGAGGAACCTAGACCAGATCCCATGTCACAGACATCCTACCACTGAGGCAGGAATAAGTGGTCGAAAATGATAACTATGGCGTCTAGCTGGGCTGACTTGGGCTCGGGACTAGGCTCTGCTTCTGAAGGGCTGTGTGACTTAGCCCAACCTTTCTGAATCTTGGTTTCTGAAAAACAGGCATGATCATAATGACTACCCTGTGTGAGGATGAAACACAGCCCACACCTGCACGCAGTAACTCTGGGTAATTGTTAGTGGCAACTATTATTGTCGTTGTTGAAGTGGCTGTTATCACGGGGTAGCCTGTTAGGCTGAAGGCTGCTAAGACTCATAGGTCTGGATTTCAAGCTATTTTTGCAAGCAATGGACTACTAAAAATAGGAGTCAGTGTTTACTCTCATTGCTTCGGGGAACAGCTATGACTTGGTCTCTGACCAAGTAGATTCAGTGGTGGAGCAAACGGCCTTCCAACTGCCTCTCAGTTCAGACCACATCCTGACTGGACCTCAATCCAGAGAGGTTTGGACAACCCAGAAAAGCAGGCCGAGCAAAGCTCTCTAGGCCAGGCCCTTGAGAAGGCTTCCCAAGACAAATGGGCCTATGGATGATCCTTCCTGTTCCAGCCAGGAGACTGCCCAGATGGCATTTCCTGGTTCTTCTCACCACCACCACCACCCCATGTATTGCTGGGGCCAGGATCTTAGGGAATCACAGGACACACGTCTCTGATGCAGAAAGGAGCTTCCTTATGTCCCAAGAGTTGAGCAGTGAAGGGGACTTTGCTACAACCCATCCTGTGGACTATCCTGACCATAATCCTAGAGTTGAGAGCCACCCAAACTTGATCCACTCCTGGTCCAAGGGACCCACCTCCAGAAATAATACCTCCCAAAGTCTCTTAGAGACCTGCCATGCACCTTTGAACCTTAATTGGAAACTGTACACATTTCCTGCATTTGATGTTTCCAACTATAGAAAACATGATCGCAATGCCAGTATGTTGGATAGCTCACTTGACTATACACACACACACACACACACGCACACCCACAGGTATGGAATGTACAGGTGAATGTGTGTGTGTTCTATAATTACAGAGGACTGACAGCTTTTCTTTTCCTTGTTTCTTCTTGGCCTCATCTTGCAATCTGTAATGCGCGCCCCATGTGACTGAGTCTATAGCGCTTTCACAGTCACCAGCAACTGACGAACGGCATCTAATATCTTAATGACTTCTTCATTATAGCTATTTTTGGTATCAAAATTTTGGTGAAAATTTCCCAGTAAAGTCTATAAAGAAAGGAACAGGAGGTAAGAATAAAAGAAGATTGTTGTACAGTGTACCAAGATGCATTAAGAGTGAGTATCCATGCATGAATTTTACTCACACACAGATAGAAAAGTACCAAATAAAATCATGGACCCTAGTTATGAAAGGGATTTAGGAGTATTCACATGCTGGTTAACTGAAAAAAACTATACATTAATTTGCAGACAATGTGACTGTCTACAATAAAAACAATCCAAAAGACTCTTTTGACAAACCACACGAATTAAAGATTGTTGGATACAAATGAATATTCAAAAAAAAAAAAAGTAATGATCCCTTATCGCAACAGAAAACAAGATTCCATTAACAGTAGCAATGAAAACCTGGAGAACTTACACAAAAAGTCTAACAATGGAAATATAAGATCTTTATGGATAAAGCTTGATTGAGGCGCATAAAAGATCTAAGTAAGTAAAAGGATATGTCTTCACACAAGGAATGGGAAGACCCAAATCCGTCTATAAGTTCATTGTAATTACGATTAAAACCCATAATTTTTCCCATGGCACTTGACAAGTTGATCTATAAGTTAATATCAGAACAAAAAATAACAAGATAACTTAGAAGAGCAAAGACAATTCACCACACTAGATAGGAAAGCTTATTATGAAGTTAGAGTAATTTCAGAAGAACGGCACTGAGGGAGAAACAGACAAATAGAATAGCAGAACAGAACAGAGAGCCTGTAAACAGATCCAGGCTTATGGGAAAACTTGATAAATGACAGAGATAATGTACAAATCAGTAGGGAAAGGATAAAGACTATTTCATAAATAGTGTTGGATAAGTCAGTTTTCCATTTGGAAAAACAAATTTTTAATACATACTTTCCCCATCACAAATTAATTTTAATGTCAATTCAATAGCTAAAGTGGAAAACAAAAGTTTAATATGTTTATGATCTTGGGGTTTGGAAAGATAAAACATAAAGAATAACACTGGTAAATCTGACAGTGGTAAAATTTTTAATGTTGACTATCATTTTAAAAAGTGAAAAGACAAGCTGAAAATTAGAAAATATTTTAATTTATGAAGTGAAGTGAAAGTCACTCTTTATGACCCCATGGACTATACAGTCCATGGAATTCTCCAGGCCAGAATACTGGCGTGGGTAGCATTTCCCTTCTCCAGGAGATGTTCCCAACCCAGGGATCAAACCCAGGTCTCCTCACTGCGGGCATATTCTTTACCAGCTGAGCCACAAGGGAAGCCCAAGAATACTGGAGTGGGTAGTCTCTCCAGGGGATCTTCCTGATCCAGGAATCAAACCAGGGTCTCCTGCATTGCAGGCAGATTCTTTACCAACTGAGCTACCAGGGAAGCCCTATTTTAATGCATAAAACCCAATAAAGGTGTTTTCAATGCATATTTCAATGCATTTAAATTCAAGAAAGGATTAATACCCAGGAATATACAGAAAACTTACAAATCAAACAGCCCAACTAGAAAGTGGGCATAGGATAAGGACAAAGAATTCTCAGAACGGAAACCCCAAGAGCCAAAAAGCATACTAGCTAGTAGTCAGGAAACGAAAATTGTAACAACAATGGCCTTCTATGTCATATCCATTAGATCGGCAGTGGCTGAAAACACAGTACCAAACGTTGAGGATGTGGGGAAAAGGAAATTCTCACACACAGTTAGTGACTATAAACTGATACAATCTCTTTGGACAGCAATTTCAAACTATCTGACAAAGTTGACAGTGGGCACACCTGAAGACCCCAGCAAAGATTTTGCTAAATGTATACCCCCAGAGAAATACTTGTATCTTACCCACAAGAATTCACACATTAGGATGTTCTGGGCAGAACTACGTATAGAAGAAACAGACACATTTTTAAAGTTTATTAGTAAGAAAATGAATAAATAAGTAAAATTTGGTACACTCATGAAATGGGATATACATAGCAAAATGAATTGACTAAATGAATTAACTTGAAAAGTATCAACATAAGTAAATCTCCCACCACAATGTTGAATCTTAAAGGCAAATTGCAGAAAGCTAAGATGATACCAAGCTTTTTCATCTGAGTGGAAGGCATCACTATGTCCCTGGCTGATCTCATCCCTGGAAAGCTATATGCAGAATATTCCTAGACCAGGAATCGAACCTATGTCCCCTGCATTAGCAGGCAGATTCCTATCTATTGTGCCACCAGGCAAGCACGGGCTTGTTCCTTTTTAAATGCAATATCCTCAGCAAGGCCTCTCCTCAGTACCCTGCCAACTGCCTCACTCCCCCACCTCTAATCATCTGAACCACAGTGTCCTGTTTCATCATCCTCACACGTGTAGGATGGTCACTACAAACAGGCAGCACGAGGGAGATATTAGGTGTGATTAAAGTTACAGATATGTACGATTATTTCATTACAGATATGTACAAGTATTTCATTTATTCATAGATTTACATAATTATATATTTGTACATTTACATTTATTTATATATTCATAGATTTATAGATTTATCACTATATTCCCAAGGTCTGGAACAGTGCCTACCACATAGTAGGCACTCAATAAATATTTGTTGACTTATTATGTAAAATTTTAAAACATACAAAACTATGCTATATGTTATTTATAGGCTCCTAGTTACATTGTCAAAGATTAAAAACATGGATGGGAAGGATACACAATACCTTTAGGGTAGAGTTTAACTCTGGGGAGGGAAGCTGGTCAGTAGAATCAGAGAGTAAAACAAAGAGGCCTTAAACTCAATCTGTGATTTTGTTTTTTTTAAGTTTTGAAAGAAAAACAGCAACACTTATGAAATCTGTTTATCTGAATGGTAGTTATGAAGTATTGTTACAGTTGTCTCTGTACTTTTCTGATCAAGATATTTCATAATAAAAACACAGTTTTGTTTTTTTTTAAGAAAGATTTGAAATAACAAAATATATAGAGGTGGAGAGCAAATCAATAGTTGCCAAGAGTTAGGGATGGGAGGATGGTCACTACAAACAGGCAGCATGAGGGAGATCTTAGGTGTGATTAAAGTTCTGCATCCTGTATAGTACAGAGAACTCTGCTCAATGTTATTTGACAGCCTGGATGTGGGGGGAGTTTTGGGGATAAAGGATTCATGTATAAGTAGAGCAGAGCCCCTTTGCTATCCACCTGAAATTATCATAGCATTATTAATTGACTGTGCTCCAATACAAAATAAAAAGTTTTTAAAAAAAAGTGCTGCATCCTGGAACTTCCCTGGTGGTCCAGTGGTTGACTCTGTGCTCCCAGGGCAGGGGCCACAGGTTCCATTCCTGCTCTGTGCTCCCAATGCAGGGGACACAGGGAGCTAGATCCCACGTGCCATGACTAAAGAGCCCTCACGCTGCAGCTAAAGATGTCTCACGCCACAGTGAAGATGCTGCACACAGCAACAAAGATCCCACAAACCGCAAGACCCGGCACGGCCAAATAAATACAATTGTTTTAAAAGCCCTGCATCCTGATTTCGAGGGTGACGACACTAACCTGCTGGTGATAAAACGGCACAGAACCANATTTCCCGCAGAACTGGAGCCTGGGGGACCGGGAATGCGGAAAGATCCCCAGCTCTTCCCTGCCCAGGGACCCTCACCTCCTCCCACCTGGTTGGAGGCCACCTGGCCTCAGTTAAAACTCATCTCCTTCCTTGCATGTCTCCTCCCGAGATGTGACCTACTTTAAATGTGACCTACTTTAAAAAAAAATCATCAACACTCACGGGAAAACAGGATCCAACATTTCGATAACCATTTTTCTTTGAAATACTCTTCTATTGCATCACTATTCAAAAGCTTGAAAGGTCAATGGCCACTTTTAGTTGAAGCGCCGGCTATGGGGAAGTTGGGCGAGGAAGCGGCGGGGCGGGGGTGGGGGTGTGGGGGAAGGCTCAACTCACAAACCTTGCCTGGTGCCCCCCCCTGCTGGCTCTGCGAGGAAACAGAAGCCAGTTCCCTGCCTTGGGGAGTCGTGGACAAAAGGTTTTCTCAATAATTTTCCTGCTTTTGAGTAAATAATTACGCAAATGATTGATAAATTAGCCGTAGAGGAAGGGGAGGAGTGCATATCTCAGCTAACAAAGGGTTTTGTCAACGATGGAGTCGCGTGGACGAATCATGTTTTGTTTCTTAGAGTCTACTGTGGAGGACTGAGCTAACTGAACCCTAGTTGGAAACCTCTATAATAGAGATGGATAAGTTTGTATGTCTCTTGCCCTCCTTGGACCCTAGACCTTTTCTATAAAATTAAGGGACTGGATTCCAGTTCTAGGCGAGGGATTGGGATGAATAAACAAATAAGAACCAAGTGGAGTTTGTGTCTGGTCTGAGGCCCAGAAACTCTTAATGAATTACGCTCTAAATAATTCCATTTAACTTCTTCCTTGGTAGAGAATCACAGAGGAAAAGTGTACCCACTTTTCTATAGTGTAAAAAAATTTTTTTTTAATTTTTCAAAGATAAAATAATTTCCATTTAATTGTCAGATGAAATGAATCTGCCAACAGCTCTTTTTAACTGTGTTTTCCTGTAGCCTCCTAAGGACCTTTGCACACGCCCTCCCTCCTTCCTGAAATGCCCCTCCCCAGACTGGGTGCGTGGCAGACTGCAGTCATTCAGGGCCCAGCTCAAGAATCACCTCTACAGAGTCATTGTCCACAAAGATTACAGTAAACACAGTGCCAACTGTACCAGCACCAAGCTTTGTACTAAAGTAGAATTTTTAACTTCTGTCTCTGGAAGGTCTCAGCAATGCCCAGCATTTTGTTGGCCCTAGGAAGCACACATTAGGAAAATATTTATGATATTGTGTTAAGTGAAAAAAAAGTAGAATGTGTAATTGTATCCATGCTATGCTTTTGACATTATAAAGTTAAGTGTGCCTGTGGGCAGAAACAGAATGTGACCAAATAAAAGCAGCTGTTTGGAGGGTGACAGGATGTGGGTGAATCTTTAGATGTGACTTTTCTTAATACAGTTCCAGGCTTTCTGATACAGCCATCATTTTCCCAAAACTGCATGAGAGTGTCATCGCTTACTCTCGGGGATATAGTATAGTTTGTAGAGTTGAGGGACTGCCCTCCTGAGCCCCAGGTCTGCCACCCATCACTACCCTTTAGATGTCTAAGCTGAATCTCTGGTTTAATAGGTCCCAAACGGCGACCTGAATAACCCTTTCCCTCCCCACCCCCTCAAAAATAAAACAAAAACAAAGCCATCCCTCCTGCACTCTTCCCCATCTCTGAAAACATCAATTTCAGCCTTCAGCTGCTCAGCCCAGCAGCCCCAGAGCCATCCTCCTCACACACCCCTCATCTCATGTGTCAACTAGTCCTTTGATTTCACAATAAACCCAGAAGGGAAACACTGGCCACATCTCCCCCATGCATTAGTCTGTGTTTGTTCAGTCGCTCAGTCCTGTCCAGTTCTTTGCAAGCCCATGGACTGCAGCAGGCCNAAACAAAGCCATCCCTCCTGCACTCTTCCCCATCTCTGAAAACATCAATTTCAGCCTTCAGCTGCTCAGCCCAGCAGCCCCAGAGCCATCCTCCTCACACACCCCTCATCTCATGTGTCAACTAGTCCTTTGATTTCACAATAAACCCAGAAGGGAAACACTGGCCACATCTCCCCCATGCATTAGTCTGTGTTTGTTCAGTCGCTCAGTCCTGTCCAGTTCTTTGCAAGCCCATGGACTGCAGCAGGCCAGGCTTCCTTGTCCACCATTTCCTGGAGTTTCCTCAAACTCAGCTCCTTTGAGCTGCTGTTGCCGTCCCACCATCTCATCCTCTATTTCCCCCGTCTCCTGCCTTCAGTCTTTCCCAGCATCAGGGCTATTTCTAATAAGTCAACTCATTAGTCTAGGCCACCTTCATTTCCGGGCTTCCCAGGTGGCACTAATGGCAAAGAACCCACTTGCCAATGCAGGAAAGAAGAGATGCGGGTTCCACCCGGGGTGGGGCAGATCCCCTGGAGAAGGAAACGGCAACCCATGCCACTATTCTTGCCTGGAGAATCCCATGGACAGAGGAGCCTGGTGGGCTACAGTCCATGGGGTCGCAAAGAGTCGGACACGACTGAAAGCAGCTGGGATGAGCCCCTTCATTTCTAGCTGGCTTACTGCTGCAGCCTCCCACAAAAGGCTCTCCAATCAGTGAGAGAGGCCCTGATTAAGTCATCTCACTTCCCTGCTCTGCTCTACCCCAAATGACTGCATTGCACCAGAGTAAAAGGCAAAGCCCTAACAGCTACTCACAAGACCCTGGAAGATCTGGCCCCTCTCTGCTCTCATCTCCTCCTGCACTGTTCCTTGATCACGGCGCTCAAGTCATGGCGAACTCCTTGCTATGGGTAGAACGTGCTACCTGTGTTCCTTCCTCAGACTCTTTGTCTTTGCTGTTTCCTGCACTCACCACTCTCTTCCTCCAGATAATCTGCATGCTTTGCTCCCTCACTTCCTCAGATCTTTGTTAAATGCCACCTTCATAGTGAGACTTGACTGATCACCCTATTCAGAATCCACCCCTCCTCCCACCTCTCTTTCCTCCGTGCTCTACTTTTGTCTCTTGCATTGATCACTATTAGTTTATGTCTTATTCATTGGCCTGATTTCCTGTCTTTCTCACCCACAAGAATGTAAGCTTCATAAGGACATGTATCTGTTTTGCACTGTTTACAGCTTTTTATCTCATCTCCTTGAATAGTTTCCAGCACATAGTAGGCATTCCACATAATTGTAGAATGAATGAAGTTCCAGCAAAGTGACTGACTTTAAACTACCCAGGCATGAATCCTTGCTCTGCCACTGCTGACTGCCTATGTTATTTTTGGCAAATTATTTAGCCTTTTATGGAGATAATAATGAAACGTATAGGGCTATTGTGAAAATTAAATGACATAATCTGTGAAAAGTGCTTTGGCATTTAACAAGTAATAAAGATCAGCTATTATTTTAACTCTCATCCTATTACTCTCAATGAGTTTGAGTTTTTCTCCCTATAGGTAAAGTTATCTTATTTTGTGTGTATGAAACCCAACAGTCACTCTCCGGTCACTGCCTGAGAACTTCCTGTGAGTTGATTCCCTGGAGTTCACCTTTAGCTTTAAATGTACATGGTAAAACAGTGATTCAGTTTGTTCCCAGGTTTTCAGGAGTACATGCTCTGTTTAGGGGGCAGGTGCATGGCTAAAGTTGTGAACTGTCATTCTACTAGGAAGGGAAGGAAGAGTGATTTTTACAAAGCTGAACAGTGTCTTCTGTTANACCTTTAGCTTTAAATGTACATGGTAAAACAGTGATTCAGTTTGTTCCCAGGTTTTCAGGAGTACATGCTCTGTTTAGGGGGCAGGTGCATGGCTAAAGTTGTGAACTGTCATTCTACTAGGAAGGGAAGGAAGAGTGATTTTTACAAAGCTGAACAGTGTCTTCTGTTACTTGCATGGAGGAACTGCCAAAGCTTGAAAATCTCCTGCATGAACCAAACTCAAACTGGGTCTTCTTGGTTTTTTAATGCAGATGCTCTGATACTAAAACTGACTCGAGCAATCAGCACTGAGCTTGCTGAGTTGCAGAGAGAGCTTTTTGGGTTTTGTTTGGGGACTGAGGGAATGGCTGTTAGCTGTTGTGTCTGAAGTGTCTGTGGTTAGAAGGTACCCTTTTAAGTGGTACCATTCCTTCCTTTTAGAGTTTGCCATCTCACCACCACCACCACACACACACATACACACACATACACACACACACATACACACACATACACACACACACACACTTTTTTGGGTTTTGTTTGGGGACTGAGGGAATGGCTGTTAGCTGTTGTGTCTGAAGTGTCTGTGGTTAGAAGGTACCCTTTTAAGTGGTACCATTCCTTCCTTTTAGAGTTTGCCATCTCACCACCACCACCACACACACACATACACACACATACACACACACACATACACACACATACACACACACACACACACACCCCACCCTCAACACTCCTTGTGATTCTAGAACCCACTCGTTTGGAAAGCATGTGACCTAGGCTAGCCAATAGGAGTGCCCCATGCCTTTGGACACGGGTTTGTCCACTATCACAGCAGATTAATTTTTAGGATTTGATGTAAGTGCCTCCCCTTCTGAGATGATCGGCAGTAAGGACCATGTAAGTCAACTTTCCCACCAGTTGGAGAGCTTGTCAAAGAACAAAAACAACAGAGAAGAAAGCAGAGCTCAGTTTTGAGTGAGGAGAAGAGATTCCTGAGCACTTGAATCCGACAAGCCTGAAGCAGCACTGCCCTGAGGCTTCTCAGATACAGGAGTGAACAGGTTCATTTATCCCTACCCTTGGGGGCTTCTCAGATACAGGAGTGAACAGGTTTGTTTATCCCTGCCCTTGGGGGCATCTCAGATACAGGAGTGAACAGGTTTATTTATCCCCACAGGGTTTGATGTGGGTCTCTATAGCTTGTAATCAAAGAAACTCTCATAGGGTATAATGGTTGAATGTGGAGGGGTGCACAACTGGGTATTGTTTTTGCTTTGGCTCCATCCCTTCATTCTTTCTGATGCTGTGAAAGTGCTGCACTCAATATGCCAGCAAATTTGGAAAACTCAGCAGTGGCCGCAGGACTGGAAAAGGTGTTTTCATTCCAATTCCAAAGAAAGGCAATGCCAAAGAATGCTCAAACTACCGCACAACTGCACTCATCTCACACGCTAGTAAAGTAATGCTCAAAATTCTCCAAGCCAGGCTTCAGCAATATGTGAACCGTGAACTCCCTGATGTTCAAGCTGGTTTTAGAACAGGCAGAGGAACCAGAGATCAAATTGCCAACATCCGCTGGATCATGGAAAAAGCAAGAGAGTTCCAGAAAAACATCTATTTCTGCTTTATTGACTATGCCAAAGCCTTTGACTGTGTGGATCACAATAAACTGTGGAAAATTCTGAAAGAGATGGGAATACCAGACCACCTAACCTGCCTCTTGAGAAATCTGTATGCAGGTCAGGAAGCAACAGTTAGAACTGGACATGGAACAACAGACTGGTTCCAAATAGGAAAAGGAGTACGTCAAGGCTGTATATTGTCTCCCTGCTTATTTAACTTATATGCAGAGTACATCATGAGAAACGCTGGACTGGAAGAAACACAAGCTGGAATCAAGATTGCCGGGAGAAATATCAATAACCTCAGATATGCTGATGACACCACCCTTATGGCAGAAAGTGAGGAGGAGCTAAAAAGCCTCTTGATGAAAGTGAAGGAGGAGAGCGAAAAAGTTGGCTTAAAGCTCAACATTCAGAAAACGAAGATCATGGCATCCGGTCCCATCACTTCATGGGAAATAGATGGGGAAACAGTGGAAACAGTGTCAGACTTTATTTTTTTGGGCTCCAAAATCACTGCAGATGGTGACTGCAGCCATGAAATTAAAAGACGCTTACTCCTTGGAAGAAAAGTTATGACCAACCTGGATAGTATATTCAAAAGCAGAGACATTACTTTGCCGACTAAGGTCCGCCTAGTCAAGGCTATGGTTTTTCCTGTGGTCATGTATGGATGTGAAAGTTGGACTGTGAAGAAAGCTGAGCGCCGAAGAATCGATGCTTTTGAACTGTGGTGTTGGAGAAGACTCTTGGGAGTCCCTTGGACTGCAAGGAGATCCAACCAGTCCATTCTGAAGGAGATCAACCCTGGGATTTCTTTGGAAGGAATGATGCTAAAGCTGAAACTCCAGTACTTTGGCCATCTCATGCGAAGAGTTGACTCATTGGAAAAGACTCTGATGCTCGGAGGGATTGGGGGTGGGAGGAGAAGGGGACGACCGAGGATGAGATGGCTAGATGGCATCACAGACTCGATGGACATGAGTCTGAGTGAACTCCAGGAGTTGGTGATGGACAGGGAGGCCTGGCGTGCTGTGATTCATGGGGTCGCAAAGAGTCGAACACGACTGAGTGAACTGAACTGAACTGAACTGTGGAGGGGTGTGCTGGAGGCAGTAGAGTGGAGAACTGAGAAGATGAAGAGAAAGCTACCTTTCATGGTAATGAGCCTCTACCCCTGCTCGTCTGGTGCTTCTCAGTACCCATTCCCTGTGACAGTGTCCCACTTGCTCCATCCCTACAGTGGAGGACACTACCTGGGGAACAGAGGAAGAAGGGGAGATCCTGCTGGTCTCTGTGCTCTGGGTCAGGGATGTGGGAGAAGGAAAAGCCAGGCAGATGGCCCTCTCCTAGACTTCTGGGACCCAGGGACATGGTGCATGGCTGTGACCTCGGTCCTTCTGTCCACAGAAGTGGAAGGGAATCACGTTCTAGGAGAGGAGTTGTCAATGTTAAGTCACAGATCTCTCAGAAATCCTGATCAGAGTTCAACAAACCACTTGCCTATGGGCCATATTTGACCTCCCCCACCCTGAGTGTTACGGGCTTCCCAGGTGGCGCTGGTGGGAAAGAACCCTGCAGGAGACATAAGTGCAGGTTCGACCCCTGGGTTGGGAAGATCCCCTGGAGAGGGGCACAGCTACCCCCTGCAGTATTCTGTCCTAGAGAATCCCATGGACAGAGGAGCCTGGTGGGCTGCAGTCCATGGGGTTGCGAAGAGTCAAACACGACAGAGGTGACTTAGGACAAGCACACACCATGAGTGTTACGGTTGGTCTACCAGGGTTCTAAAAAAAAAAAAAAGAAAGAAAAGAAAAATGTGAACCAAATTAAAAATTTGGAGATTTCATCCCCAAAGAGATCCAGAGTTTTGCATTCTCTAAGATTTGTCCCACACTGAGTCCCATCCCCTCAAGGCAGCGATGGGCTGAAGCAGAGCAGTGGTTGCTGCCTTTGGAAGGCATGTGTCCTCCCGTTCTCCACAGTCCTCATCATCCTCTGTGGATCCCCAACACTGAGCAGAACTTGCTATTTGTCATCACTCTTGCACTGTTGGTTTTCTTATGGTGGAGAAGTATTTTGGGGGGACCTAAATGGAGAAATAAAAAAATAACGACCCAAAGACTGAAAATTTCAAGACAGATAGAAGAGAGCTTATTTCTCGGTGGGGGTGGAGCCGATCCCTCTGTATAGTAGGCAAAATGTGGCTGGGCTCTCCCACTGACCTGTTTCATTCTTCTGTATTCCTACCTGGTCCTGCAGGCATTTGCATACAGGTTCCATTTTTCTCTGCAGAAAAATGTTCTGGGACTTCCCTGGTGGTGCGGGGGATAAGAATCTGCCTGCCAGTGCAGGGGACATGGGTTCAATCCCTGCTCTGGGAAGATTCCATAGGCAACTAAGCTCACGAGCTGCAACCACTGAGCCTGCCTGCTGCCACTACGGAAGCCCGCTCACCTCGAGCCTCTGCTCCGCAACGAGAGAAGCCACTGCAGTGAGAAGCCCATGCGCCACAACCAGAGAAAGCCCACGCGCAACAATGAAGACCCAGAACAGCCGCCAAGAAAAAGAAATGTTCCGGAGGGAGACGCAGATGGGTGGGTGGGAGTGGTTATGGACAACCTAAAACCTGACTGTGACTCTCCAGGGGTGAAATGAGCTCAGGTAAGACCCCTTGTCCTAGGGTGTGGCTAGCATCCATTAAAGCACTTCTGAGAGATAAACCCTGCTTTCGGCACGGTTCAGGGTGCTCCTTATTGAAACTGGTCTCTGCAGGCAGAGGGTATTCAATCGTGAAGACACTGGCTTCACTAGTGCAGAGTAATTTTCTTCAAACCCTTTCTCCTTCCTCACATTGCTCTTTCTGGCCATCTTGTTTCCCAAACTCACCAAACCTGCCTCAGGATCTTTGTACTTATTCTCCCTGAAATGCTCTGTCGCTAATATTCTCGTGGCATCATTCCCTCACTTTGTCCAGGTCTTTGCTCACCGAGACCTGCCTTTTCTTATCAGTGATTATTTCTTTCTCATGCTTTATTTTTCATCCCAGCATCTACCACGACCTGATGTTATCAGTGTTCTTCATTTGACCTTTGTTTCATGTCTCTCTCCCACTGGAAATATAAAAGGGACTTTGTTTTATTCACTACTGTATCTTCAATGCCTAAAATAGCTCCTAGTCCATAGTAGAAAGGCTTCCCCAGTGACTCAGTGGTAAAAGAATCTGCCTGCAATGCAGAAGATGCTCAGGAGACCTGGGTTCCATCCCTGGGTCTGGAAGATCCTCTGGAGAAGGAAATGGCAACTCAATCCAGTATTCTTGCCTGGGAAATCCCATGGATAGAGGAGCCTGGTGGGCTAGTCCATGGAGTCACAAAAAGTCAGACCCGACTGAGAGAGCAAGCAACTACGAACCACAGTAGATGCCCAGGATAAAGTTACTGAATTCATCAGTCAAACACGCATCCCGAGGAGGGAAATTGAAGCATTTTCACTGTCTTCTTTCTGGCTTGAATCTCTTTTTAGCTTTTACATCTTCTCTTGCATACATGTGCTTCTCAGTTCAGTCTTTGACTTAGCCTGCAGACTCAAATCCACTACCANAGTAGATGCCCAGGATAAAGTTACTGAATTCATCAGTCAAACACGCATCCCGAGGAGGGAAATTGAAGCATTTTCACTATCTTCTTTCTGGCTTGAATCTCTTTTTAGCTTTTACATCTTCTCTTGCATACATGTGCTTCTCAGTTCAGTCTTTGACTTAGCCTGCAGACTCAAATCCACTACCAAGAAGAGCCTGGGCTCTCCTGGATTTTCTCCTTGATTTCCATGAGCTTGACTTTATGGCTGTCGTACCAAGTAGCCAGCATGTAAGAGACTCAGCCACTTAGTGAGCTGTTATGTTTCCTTCTCATTCAAATCACCTTCCAAGCTCTGCTCCAAGACCTTCCGAAGAGTAACTGATGGTGTTATTAGACCTAAGCCTGGGCAGCTTCTAGGCATGTTTGATTTTCCAGAGGAGTTCCCAAAGGTCAAGGCCTGGTATGATGATGTGGTAAGCAGCACAGGCAGAAGAAATACCTATCGGTAAATAACAAACACCACTCCTGGCTTAGTCACAGAATTCTGAGAAGTAGCAGTACCCAGTGAACCAACCTGGAGATTGGCAATCGTGGGTGATACTCACTTTAACCAAAGGCATGTGGCAGAGCTACAAAAAGCAAGCTCTGAACTGTGCAAACAGTAACCACCCACCTCCTCAGGCCCCAGGGACAACCTCCATATGCAAGCCATGTGGAGAGGCCAGCTAATTACACATAGCAGGACTTTTCTGTTCCTTAGCTCATTAAATTATAATGATCATGTCCAGCCATAAAAGAAAGCAATAAAATAGCATCCACTTGCCTTTATGTGATAACTTTAATCTCTCTTCACCATATATTTGAAGCACATGCTTGACTTTACTTATAATAATCCATTGCTGGTGGTAGGAAAAGAAATATCTACTTTGCCTGTAAGTAAATGAAATCAAAGTAGATTAAGTAGGCTATTCTGTATTTGCAATAACCTTGTCCTTAGGAAAACAGTATAGTGTTTAGCATGAACAAACAAAACATTTTCAGTGGAAAAGTAACTTGTAGGGTAAGTTGCTTTTAAAATAGGTCATTCAAATCACCGAAAGTGCTATTCCAACAAATGTGGCTGTTACATTTTCAAAGGTTATTTACAATATTTAAACATAGGCTAGGAATAAAAAAATTGAGGGGGAAAGTTGGGTTCTTTCTGTTTTGTTTTAAAATATTCCCAATCAAGAAATTATTATATTTCAGTATGTGTCAACAACTCCAAAATAAACAGTAAGGTCTTGTTTCTTCAAAAATAACAAAAACAGTTTTTTAAAGAAATAATTCTGTGAACATCATGCTGGTAAGTCCTGCCGCTTTTCCCTTTGGTTTTTCCAATGCACGCTCAAAGGAGATTTTTATTGAAACTTCCCTTTTCTTCTGATTTTTTAAAGCCAATACTCAAAATAGACAAATTTGTCTGACAAAGTCATCAGGCAAATCCTTGTCTTTCGTGGCATAAATATTTTTAGCCAAAGTCTACAATGCCTTCTACTCTGCCATAACCACCAATTTTCCCCTGCCACATAGTCATTGTCAATCAGATTAATTTTATTGTAACATTGATTGCAGTCATTGAATGGGAAAAAATAATGATGACATAATAAAAAGGGCTCAATAAATAAATATGGTATACATAAACAAATATCACTGATAGCAACTGGGAAATCAGAAGGCAATTATAATATGCCAACATCTCAAAGACCACCATAAAAGAATAAGACACCAGCTACCAAAGTCTACTCAAAAAGAAATGGATAACCTTTATAGCTCTTTCAAAGAAGTAGACTCCAGATTCATGAGACTTTACCTGTGAGTTTTACCACTTCATGAAGAAATGACACCTGTTGTACATAAACTTCTCCCCAAAAATAGAAGTGGTAACATTTCACAACTCATTTTATTAATAAGAGGCCAGCATTATCATGATGCCAAACATGGATAAGACAGGAAGCTACAGACCAATACCTCTCGTGAACATAGTATATGTATCAGTTCTCCCCCAGTCTCCCCTCCCAGCCATGCTGCCACATAACACCGAGCAAGGTTCCATGCACTGTGCTTATCCACTTTAAAAATAGCAGTGTGTACAAGTCCATCCCAAACTCCCTAACTATGCCTTCCCCCATACTTTCCCCCACCTCCCCACTCCCCCAAGCCTAGCAACCATAAACTCATTCTCAAAGTCTGTGAGTCTGCTTCCGTTTTGCGCATAACTCAGCCATTAAAAAGAATGAAATAATGCCATTTGCAGCCACATAGATGGGCCTAAAGAGTGTCACACTGAGTGAAGGAAGTCAGACAGAGATGCAGAAATATTGTTTGACATCCCTTGTGTGTGGAATCTAAAAAGAAATGATACAAATGAACTTAGGTAACATCATTCTTAACAGTAGAAGAGTGAATGGTTTGCAATTCAGTCTGGGATTGAAGCAAGAATGCCCACTTTTTATTACTTCTTTTCCCGGTTAAATTGGAGGTCCTAGCTAATGCAATAAAATAAGAAAGTAAATAAAAGCATACAGATTGTTTTTAAAAAAGTAAAAATGTCTTTAGTTGCAAATAGCATAATCATATGTATAGAAAATTTAAGATATCAAAAATACAAATATATGTGAGTTTAGCTATGTATCAGGATACAGTGAAGTGAAAGTCTCTCAGCCGTGTCTGACTCTTTGCAACCCAATGAACTATACAGTCTATAGAATTCTCTAGGCCAGAATACTGGAGTGGGTTGCCTTTCCCTTCTCCAGGGGATCTTCCCAACTGAGGGATCAAACCCAGGTCTCCCGCATGGTAGTCAGATTCTTTACCAGCTGAGCGAAGAGGGAAGCCCATCAGGATACAAGATCAATATAAAAAATAAATCGTTTTTCTACTTATACGCAATGAACTATTGGATGTTGAAAATGCTAAAAATACCACTCACTGCAATAATCTATATGGGAAAGAGTCTTGAAAAGAGTGGATACATGTATATGTATAATTCATACACTTTGCTATACAGTAGAAACTATTGCAACATTGTAAATCAACTATACCCTAATAAAAATTTTAAAAATCACCACTCACAACAGATTATGAAATATTTAGAGATAAATATAACCAACTATGTACAAGACCTGTATACTGAAAAAATTTCTAATGCTGAGAGAAATCAAGGAAGAACTAAATCAAGAGACAAATCATGCTCGTGAATGGGAAGAGTGAATGTTGCTAAGATGTCGATTCTTTCCAAATTCATCTGCAGATCAACAGCCTTTATTGTTACAGTAGAAACCTACAAACTGAATCTAAAATCTTTTTGAAAATATAAGGACCAGAAATGATTTCTGAAAAAAGATAAGAGTTAGAGGAGTTGAGTTGGAGTTGAAATCTCTCTGTTTTCAAGATTTATTCTAAAGCTACAGTGATCAAGGCAGTGCATATAGCTAAAGGTAGAAATATAGATCAAAGGGACAGACTATAGGGTCCAGAAATAGGTCCACCAAAATATAGTAAACTGATTTCCAGCAAAAGTGCTCAGGTGATTCAATGGGGAAAAGAGTTTTTCAACAAATAGTGCTGGGACAATTGGACATCTAAAAAGAAAAAAAAAAAAAGAACCCTGACTCTTACTTCATACTATGCTCCACAATTATCTCAAAGTGGATCATAGACCTAACTGTTAAGAGATAAAACTATAAAACCTCTGAGAAAACATAGGAGAAGATCTTTTTACCTTGGTTTAAACAGAGGTTTCCTAGATAAGAAACAAATATCACAAACCATAAAAGAAAAAATTAATATATTGGACTTCATCAAAATTTTAAAATTTCTACTTTTCTAAAGATAATGTTATATGAATATATCTCAATAAATCTGTTATAAAAATATTAAGAAAATGAAAAAAGCCACAGACATGGAAAATTATATATCTGATACAGGACTTATTAAAAAAAACTATTACAGCACAGTAAGTAATATTTTAAAAACCAACTAAAAAGAGGTCAAAATATTTAAACACACACTTTCACTAGAGAAATAAATGAATGGCAAATTAGTTCATTAAAAGATGCTAATTTGAGTTTAGGGAAATGTAAATTAAAACATGAGAAGATACCATTGCACCCTCACTAGAATCTCTAAAATTTTAAAAATTGACATGACCAAACATTGCCAAGCATACAAAGCAACAGACATTCTCATATTTATAACAATTTTATTCATAATAGCTGAAGACTGGAAACAGCTCAAATGTTCACCAATTGGTGAAGAAACAAATTGTCTATATCCAGGCCATACAGTAATAGCAATACAAATAGAGCTATAGACAAATGCAACAATATGAATTCATGGCAAAAGCTATTAGCTAAGTATAACAAGCCAGACACAAAAGGCTATATATTATAGGATTTCATTTACATAACATTCTAAAAAACAGGTCAGATATTGCAAGGAAATGAGGGTGGGTTGAGGAGGTTGACTGCAAAGAGCATGGAGGAACATCTGAAGTTGGTAGAAATGTTCTATGTCTTGATTAAGGCAGTCGTTTTATGACTCTATGTGATCAACAAAGGGCTTTCCTGATGGCTCAATGGCAAAGAATCTGCCGGCAGTGCAGGGGACAGGGAGATGCAAGTTCAATCCCTGGGTCAGGAAGATCCCTGGAAGAGGAAATGGCAACCCACTCCAGTATTCTTGCCTGGAAGATTCCATGGACAGAGGAGCCTGGCAGGCGACAGTCCACAGCGTCACAAAGAGTCAGACACGACTGGGCACACTCCCAGGATGACAGACAAAACTCACTGAACAGTGCTTGTAAGGAGTAAATTTTATTGGGTTGGCCAAAAGGTTTGTTCAGGTTTTTTCATAACATGGAAACTGAATGAAACTTTTTGGCCAACCCAGTATTTTATGTGAATTATTCCCCAATAAACCTGACTCTTTAAAAGGTAAAACCTAAGAAGTACCTTGGGGAAGGACAAAAGAGAGGAAAGACTGAAACTTTATGTTATTCAGGCTAAGTCAGTATACATGCAAGATCCCATCACTAACTAATCTTCCCTCTAACTGGTGTTTGGCATTCATATGCTGCTCACTCTAGGAAGACAAGTAAGGGAGGTAAGGTTATTTTTTTTTTTTTATCCCTACAACTAAAAATTCTTGACACATCTCTCCATGTTAATTCAGATTATTCAAAAAAGAGAATAGTTTAGGTCTGGTGAAGTTAAAAAATAGAAGAAGATACAGTTTTAACTTTAGTACTAAAAACAGGTTTAAAAATAGAACTCATAACTAGATCTTAAATGTTCTTACCACAAAAAAGAAATGTCAGTTATGTGATGGGCTGATAATATTGTAACCTTTAAATGTATCAAATCATGTTTGTACATCGTAATGTTACATGTCTGTTATATCTCAATTTTTAAAATTAAAAATATAGATAGATGATAAAAACAGCACTCTTACATATCCTCAGAGGGATAGAAGGTATTTTACCCATGTGCATCCTTAGCTAACGATAGCTCTCTGCAGGTAGAAAATGCAGGTAGAGGGAGATGCTGTGAAACTGAATAGTTTTGCCCCAGGGAGAGAGATGGCTGGACTTATATGTTGCAGAGATCACTCTGGGAGTCATGGTATGAAACTGAATTTGATCAGGGCAATGCAGTATAGAAGGACATGGTTGTCGAAAGCTGAAACCATCCCTTGATAAGTGATAAAGCCCACTCTCAGGGCAATGAGAGGTGGCAACTCAGAGGGACTTGGCCATTGGTTGACTGTGATGGTGAGTGAGAAAATGGCACTGGGGATCACGCTAACATTCTGACTTGGTGGAAGATGTTGTTACACCAAAAGAACCTGGAAAGAGAGGCAGTGGGCACGCTTGGATAGAGGAAGGGTTCTCATATGGCACTTGTCTATGTTGATCCAGCAGTTTCATTTTGGCTTTTTCTATAAACTCTTCCTTCCCTGCCGTAGGCCATTTCTCTCTATTCTCACGTTATAGTAAATGATGAATAAAAATAATAAAGTATCTATTTTATGTCCATCTGTGCCACTTAACTGGGAGCTACTCAAGGGTAGGACCTGTGTCTTCTGCATTTTTTATCAAGTCCAGAATTCTTATTGTGCTTCCCAGGCCTGAATGTTCTTGCTCCTGTGTCCCCCACTTTTCTGCTGAGCCCGTTCTCTCTTGCCTGCTGACATTGCTAGTCCCCCTGCCTGGAAGGTCCCTCTGCCTCCCCCTCATCTGAAACCCCTCCCGGATCTGAAAATCTCTTCATTGTTCTTCAGGTCTCAGCTAAGTCTTTGTTTCCCTTAGGAAAACTTCAGGATTTCCCCCACGTCTGGTACAGGGCCCCTCCTGAATGGGAGAGACCACCTCAATACTAGAGATCCAGGTTTGATCCCTGGGTCAGGAAGATCCCCTGGAGAAGGAAATGGCTACCCACTCCAGTATACCTGCCTGGGAGAGGCCGTGGACAGAGGAGCCTGGCGGGCGACAGTCCATGGGGTCACAAGAGTCAGACATGACATAGCCACTAACCCACCACCACCACTCTATTCTAAGTGCTTGTTTTCTTCATCAGCCTGGAAGTTTCGTAAGACCAAAGACTATGGGGGCCCTGGTTGTGCTGTGCTTACTCTCTTAGTCAGGTCTGACTCTTTGTGACCTCATGGACTGTAGCCTGCCAGGCTCCTCTGTCTGTGGGGATTCTTCAGGTAAGAATAGCAGAGTGGGCTGCCATGCCTTTCTCCAGGGGAACTTCCCAACCCAGGAATCGAACACAGGTCTCCTGCATTGCAGGCGGATTCTTTACCAGCTGAGCTAGCAGGGAAAGCCAGCCCTGGTTAGTAATGTTAGTCATATTAATCATCATAATAATATTGGCTACTAGGTATTTAATGTATTTAAAATGCTAGGTATTTTAATTTCTTGTTTACTAGGTATTTAATATACGCCAGTCATCCTTCTAAATATTTTGACGTATTAACTCATTTAGACCTCATGACAGCCTTTCAAGGTAAGCCCTGTTATTATCACCTTTTCAGGTTAGGAAACTAAAATGTCACGAGGCAAGTTAACTTGAGGTCAACATTCTAAGAAGAGTATTAATCAACAACGATGACAGCTATTTATCGTGTGCTCCCTAGTTCCTCTCGCGCTGTCCTCAGAGAAAAGATGTTCCATCAATGTTTGCAGAATTGATTTCAGGTGAGGATGTCGTACTCGAGCTGGCAGCTCATACCTGGCACAGAAGAGAGGGCAGACCAGGCGAAACTGTCATAAACACCAGCACCTGCCCGGGGCTGAGGTGTTGGGACACAGTGGTAAAAACACGCTCCTCGCAGCTGCTTTAAGGCCATGGGGAAGGGCATGCTGCCACTCAGAACAGCAGGGGGAAGATTTTTATATTTTAACAATGCCCTCTGGCATGTGGGATCTTAGTTCCTCAACCAGGGATCAAATCTATGCCTCCTGCATTGGAAGCATGGCGTCTTAAACAGTGGCCCACCAGGGAAGTCCCAAGAGTTTCTATATCATTCACTTTATTTCCGAGCAACATACTCTAGACATAACCCTAGAATCCCTCTTGTTGATTTCTTTATCTCACCCTGCGCTGACGTGTAACCCAATGACCCTCCCACTTTCCTATAAAATGACTCCACACCCTATCCTCACCTGGTCTCCTGTGGCTCTCTCATGTGTCCACGTTGTGTGTCTTGAGGACTTCCTGGAAAACCACTCAGGTGAGGTCACAACATTGTGAATACTGGAGGTGCCCCTATTGCAGAGAAAGGGTCACCCAGAAAGCATGAACTGTACAGCTCAGTTCAGTTCAGTGTCTCAGTCGTGTCCGACTCTTTGTGACCCCATGAATAGCAGCACGCCAGGCCTCCCATCCATCACCAACTCCCGGAGTTCACTCAGACTCATGTCCATCGAGTCAGTGATGTCATCCAGCCATCTCATCCTCTGTTGTCCCCCTTCTCCCCTTGCCCCCAATCTCTCCCAGGATCAGGGTCTTTTCCAATGAGTCAATACTTCGCATGAAGTGTCCAAAGTACTGGAGTTTCAGCCTCAGCACCAGTCCTTGCAATGAACACCCAGGACTGGTCTCCTTTAGGATGGACTGGTTGGATCTCTTTGCAGTCCAAGGGACTCTCGGGAATCTTCTCCAACACCACAGTTCAAAAGCATCAATTCTTCGGTGCTCTGCTTTCTTCACAGTCCAACTCTCACATCCATACATGACCACTGGAAAAACCATAGCCTTGACTAAACAGACCTTTGTTGGCAAAGTAATATCTCTGCTTTTGAATATGCTATCTAGGTTGGTCATAACTTTCCTTCCAAGGAACAAGCATCTTTTAATTTCATCGCTGCAATCACCATCTGCAGTGATTTTGGAGCCCCAAAAAATAAAGTCTGACACTGTTTCCACTGTTTCCCCATCTATTTCTCATGAAGTGATGGGACCAGGTGCCATGATGTTAGTTTTCTGAATGTTGAGCTTTAAGCCAACTTTTTTCATTTTCCTCTTTCACTTTCATCAAGAGGCTCTTTGGTTCCTCTTCACTTTCTGCCATAAGGGTGGTGTCATCTGCATATCTGAGGTTATTGATATTTCTCCCAACAATCTAGATTCCAGCTTGTGCTCCTTCTAGCCAAGCATTTCTCGTGATATACTCTGCATAGAAGTTAAATAAGCAGGGTGACAATACACAGCCTTGACGTACTCCTTTTCCT